>VZTF01006489.1:3075982-3104232 GCA_013397755.1 Cnemophilus loriae
ATTACCAGGGAAGTAACCACAAAGTTTACGTCCAAACTTCAGGGAAAAGCCCTACACATTTCCAGGGCGTATGTAGGAGACTTCTGAATTTGTGAAAATTGTGAGTAGCTTTTATAAAGTGAAGTGTCTGTCAGTCAGAAATTCCAGCGTATCTCCCTTCATCTTGTTTGCAAGGCCAGATGTTTATTGTCATCTGGGAATTCCACCTCTGGCACCAGAGATAACTCTCTACTGAACAAATGTCCAGCCTGGGTTATCTCACCAATTCATGTGAGGGGGAGAATGCCCAGAGCTGTCATACCAGCTGATAGAACAGATAAGCTCTTCTATGGTAGGGGGAAGAGTCCTGCCACACCTGTGCAGGTCCCTTTACCTTACTTTGTTTTATTGCAAGAGCAGCTTTCGGAAGAATTTGGATTATTTTCTTTTCTTTCTCAAAAATTTCTTTTGCTGTATTGCCCCACACAATGATACTATCAATATATTGCAGATGTTCCGGAGCGCCACCCTTTTCCCATGCAGTCAGGATCAGTCCACGGCAGATGGCTGGGCTGTGTTTCCACCCATGGGGCAGTCAATTCCAGGTATACTGGACACTCCAACAAGTGAAGGCAAACCGTGGTCTGCACCCTGTTGCCAGAGGGACTGAGAAAAACGCGTTAGTGATATGAATTGTGGCACCACTTGGCTGCCTTTGACTCCAGCTCATATCGGAGCTCCAACACATCCAGCACGGCAGCACTCAGAGCCAGCATGCCTTCATTCAGGCCACGATAGTTCACTGTCAGCCTCCATTCCCCATCAGACTTTTGCACAGGCTACATGACGCTGGTAGAAACATCTTCTATCATCAACTATATTTGGATGGTAATAAAATGTTGTAACTGCCACCCATTTATAGAATCGACCATAAAAATGCATGGTTGGAAAAATACGCCAACAAACACATATTAACAAAATGATTATTGGCGTCTTATTATATAGTTAAAACATTTCATTTTCATTTCATGAAATGCCTGTGAGTGGCTTTCTTTAGTGGTGGCTGAGCAAGCAATGGAGTCATTGCTATGAAAACTGTTTTTTCACTATTGAAAGCTGAAATTAATGTTATAATGGATTATAACTGTTCAGCAATTGGATTATTAATGTTCACTAATCCAGCCATTACTCATTTCTGTTAATGAGTACTGTAAGTTTCCTTATCTCTTTATCTGCAACATTTTATATTTAACAGTATCCTTCTTACACAGGTATAAAAGCAATATCAACTTTCTGTCATTCCTGCATTATATTGTTGTTGGGGTACATTAATTTCTTTGGGATTTTTTACTTATCTTTATTTTTTTCTTTAAAACTCCTTGAAGAGCCCATTCTCTTAGACCATCTAAGGCTAATCATTCCTGATACCCTTTGAACCTCCTGAGCATTTCAAACTGAACTACTTTTCACTGCTTGCTGCAAAGACTGAACATTTGATTGCAGTCTTAGGTGACTTAGTAATCCAATGAGAAAATACAGAACTGCTGCTGCCAAATTACTCATGCAATTCACATTTTATTACTGGCTGCCAAACAAGATGTTTCTGTCTCACACATTAGATACTACTCAAGTGAAAGCTCTAAAAGTTCTGCTAATATAATAATCATAGAATCACAGAACAGATAAGGTTGGAAGGAACCACAGCACCTCATCTGGTCCAATCTCCCTGCTTAGGCAGGGTCATCCCATAGCACATGGGACAGGATTGTATTCAGATGGTTCTTGAATATCTCCAGTAAGGGAGACTCCACAAACTCTCTGCACAATCTGTTCCAGTGCTCAGTCACCCACACAGTAAACAAGTTCTTCCTCATATTCAGGCAGAACTTCCTGGGCATCAGTTTCTGCCCATTGTCTCTTGTCCTATTGCTGGACACCACCGAGCAGAGCTTGGTCCATCCTCTGACATCTCCCTACAGATACTGATAGACATTGATGAGGTCCTCTCTCAGTTGTCTCTTCTCAAGGCTGAACAGGCTCCAATTACCTCTGTTGCCATCTGCTGGACCTGCTCCAAAATAATGACCATCACTTTTTAAAGAAATGTAAAAGCAGGTCACTTGGGCCATGGAGTTTTGTGCATATGTGGCCCAGCATGTGTACAAACTGTTGCTCCAGGAGATTTAGGAGATATTCAAGCAAAACTGGCCAGTCCACTTAGAAGGGCTTGGGATGAGGGGGTGTAAAACCAGATAGTTTGGCTGCCAAGCAGAAATGTTTTATGTATGTAATTAAACTTTTTCTTAATCTTACTGGGTATTTTGATTGTGAACCTAGATGTGGTCAAAGGATCAGATCCATCTTTCATTGACAGTAAATGAAAAATTGACATTGGACAAAAAGGTGTCCAGATACTCTTCTGATGTTCTCAATAAAATGAAAAATTCTTGTAATTCACAACTAAATTTGCTACCCATTACGTAACACATAAGTGTTATGAATGGATGTGGGGGTTTAGATAAGTCCTTGCCTTTTGCCCAGGCCTCTGGCAGCAGGCAGTAGCTTTATTGAGGCGGCCAGCACCCCAAAACCCACTCTCGTTCCCAAGTTCTTTAATAATGGCTGATTCGGTCTATTATAGAATGAATTATTTATTCAATAGACAAAAAACTAACAGACATGAGACTGAAAACAAACTAATACTACACAGGAATAAGGACAAAAAGAAACTACTAGTAGGTATATACAGTGTGAGGTTAAAGGTACCTATTAATGTTACAGTTAGTGAAGAAATAATATCACTCAGGATTCAATGTATCTTACCATCCAGCTGTTGGTGGGGCACACATCGAGATCCTTTCCCCCAGTTCCCAGGAAAGTAACCATGGAAAACCAAACTCCGGGAAGAAGTCTCAAACGCTTGTCAGGGTGTAAGAGGCTTCAGCCTCTGTGCTAACTCGTGTGTCTTTTGTAGTTTGTAAAACAGCGTCTCTCAGTCAAGAATATTTCTTTTATCTCTTCCCACATTTGCTCTCCAGACTAAGATGTTGATTCTTAGCTGAGGCCTAAGCGCTTTTGGTGCCAGAGATGACTCCTTGCTGGGCCTTTCAGCCCCTAGGTTATCTCTTCCATATCTGCACCAACTATCTCTGGTAGAGAGGGGGAGGACACATCCTGCCACAGTAAGGAAGCTCAAAGAGATTAACACACATATATTTGTAGACTACAGCTGTTTCCTCTGTTTTGAAACTGAATTAGGGAAAGAGTTGTTTTAAACAACAGCATTACAATTATGCTAAGGGCTTTGTTGACTTTTATTGAGTATTAGATACCACATGGTTTATGTAATAATATCCTAAAAGAGGCCTGCTTTAAAATATATCAGCTGTCTTCAAACAAACCTCAATCCCAACACTGTATTTATTCTGTTGTTTGAGCTTTGTAAGGCTACTCCACATAGGCAAATGTTTGTAAAACAATAAAAATGGGGGAAAACATTTTTAAAACCCTCAGAGAATAAAGAGTATTCATGACAGAAACAGGAACTGTAATGTCAGGCAACTGAAACTGGTTTTAAACTGTTTTAGAGAAATCAGTATGTTACTCACAGTGCTACATTTAATATCTGTGAGTAGTGGCTCCTGCAACCTGGCTTGCTGCTTGTTTTGTTTAGACAACTAGTAAGATCTAGCAACCGCACTACTTGCCAGCATTCTGCTGAAACCATATGGCATGACGAGAACATTGGAGCCTGCATGCCCTTATGCACAGATAATAGAAAAATGAGACAAATAGCTAGAATGAAACACTTCAGTAAAGAGAGCAGACTGCCTGTAGCTGATGGTTGGAAGGACGATCTTTGAACTAAAGCTGCATCTGACATGAGTTAAGACCACAATAATGCATTTGAATTTTTGGCTGATGAAAAGAAATTAAAACTTTCCTCTAGGTTTCAGAAAATGAGGAGGATTATTATGACCAGCTGTACTTAAAGTACAAAGGGCAAATGTAGATCTATGTAGTTCTGACTGTTGTTGGCCGAAACCTTAATAAATTGGCTGCTAATGTCAACATGTTCTGCTTTGCACGCAATGACTCAACACACATATCTATGGAAGACTGACTGTTCACTGTGTCTTATCACTTTCATTACGTTTGGCCCCAAAAGTTCAAAGCCACAAGCCGTATTTCAGAAATCACATAAATGAATAAGAAAGACTTCAGTTTACTCCTTTAACTTGCTCAGTCGCACCCATACGTGATAGTCTGTCCAATTTTCGCGAATTAACACGTTTTGGATACTGCTGAAAACTGTGAGACGTGTAGACATCTCACTTCCTCAGTTTCACATTTTTAGGGATTATTTTCAAGGAACACAAGTGAAACACTGTTTCTACTATTGGTAAAAGGAAAGTTTCAAGTAGTTTCACAAGCATAAGAAAATGAAACACTAGTTTTTAACAGATGCAACACAAGCAGACCCGAAGCCAGTGAAAGATAGAAACTCAAATGGATTGATATGTCCTCCTTTAGAAGGAACTACTACAACAGGAAAGGGCTTTTAGGGCTATAGGCTGGATGGATAGACCAAGACCAATTGTATGAGGTACAACAAGGCAAAGTGCCAGGTCCTGCACTTGGGTCACAACAGCTCCATGCAGCACTGCAAGCTCAGGGAAGAGTGGCTAGAAAGATGCTGGTAGAAAAGGCCCTGGGGGTGCTGGTCAACAGTTGCTGAACACGAGCCGGTGTGTGCCCAGGTGGCCAAGAAAGTCAATGGCATCTGGCTTGTATCAGCAATAGCGTGAGAGCCCTTGACTGTCTGCCTGTACTCAGCACTGGTGAGGATACACCTCAACTTCTGTGCTCAGTTTTGGGCCCCTCATGACACAAAAGACATTGAGGTGCTGCAGTGTGTTCAGAAAAGGACAACAGTGTTGGGGAAGGGGCTGGAGCACAAGTCTGATAAGGAATAGCTGAAGGAGCTCGGAGTTTTTAGCCTGGAGAAAAGGAAGGTCAGGGGGACCTTCTTGTTCTCAACAGCTATTTGAAAGTAGGTTGTATCTAGATGGGGGTCAGTCACTTTTTCCAGGCAAAAAGCAACAGTACAAGAGGAAATGGCCTCAAGTTGCACCGGGGAGGTTCAAGTCGGATACCAGGAACTTTCTTCACTGAAAGGGTGGTTAAGCCTTGGAAAAGGCTGCCCAGGAAGGTGGTGGCACTCAGTGCCACGGTCTGGTTGACAAGGTGGAGTCGGGTTATAGGTTGGGTTCAATGATCTTGGAGGTCTTTTCCAACATTAAGGATTCTACGAAAGACTTCAGACTTCCCCTTGCCTGTCTGGAAAATCTGGCATCAAAGGCACCAGATTTGGAAGCTGCCAGTATTATTTCAAGGAAAACAGACTAAGAGATTGTGCTGCCTTGGGTTTCACTGATTTTCACCAGGGTTTAGCATCACGGTCCGTGTAGGTGCGTTTGAACTCCGGTCTCAGGGGAGCGTACAGCACCGCTAGCCCTCCTCCGCCCCTTCCTTCAGTCCATGGCTGAAGGGAGCCCAGCGCGGCCGCGCGCCCGAACCGGACTCACCGGACACCGGCACCACCGCACACCGGCACCACCGGACACCGGCACCAACTCCAGCCCGCGGCACCGACCCGCCCTCACGGCGCGGGGCCGGGCCAGTGGCATGGGGAGCACCGCCCCCAGGCGCCGGCGAGCCCACGCCGCAAGGGCCTCTGGGAGTTGTGGTCCGCCTGGCGGCCCCCTCCCACCTGGCCCGCGCCTGGCAGGGCTCAGCCAGCCCCGTGCCCCTGGGCTGTCCCCCCGTGCCGTGTCAGGGCGCTTCTTCATCCGCTGCGACCCCTCGGTGTCCTCTCTGAGTGGCAGGGATGGGCGGAAAAGAGCACGAAACGACTCCGAATGGAACTACAGCTCCCGGCGTGCACTGCTCAACGCAAAGCTCAACGAGTCGGGGGAGGCGGGTGAAGATGGCGGCTGCTAAACCGAGCCGGAGGGGAGGCTGAGGTGGGTTTGGGGCAGCCGGGCAGCGCTCCCGTTACTTGTGTTCACCCTCCCAGGCGCCTCCTCGTCGCGTTCTTCTGTTTCTTTCCGCTTCTCTACGCTTGGGAACGAGGAGGACGCGCCAGAGGGGTGGGCGCTGAGAGAGTAGCGGGAGGCTCGGGCCACCCGGCCGGCGCTGGAGGAGAAGCCTCGGGGCATCGCCTCAGTCCGGACCCGCCGTGGCAGCGGCTCGGGGTGTCCCTGTGGGCGCTGGGTCCCGGCGAAAGGGCTGGCAGGCTGGCTCTCCGCCTCCGGACGGGTCTGCTCGCCAGGGGAGCTGTGGGGACGGCGGGGCTGGGGGCACCGACCGCATCCCCCCGCTTTGGGATGTGGCTTTGGGAGTTCCCTCAGCAGGCTTGCCTCAAATGGACCTTAAGACAGCGAGATATTAACCGAATACAATGCAAGTTGACAGGTGGACGACACTGTGAGCTTTCTTGGCTTCGTCTTTAAAGTTAATTGTACATCACGGAGCCGTGCTTTAGATAATTGACGTGTGGGTTCACGAATCTTGTTATTGAAAACTATAGTACAGCGTCTCTTTTTTAATACATCTAGAAAGGTGTTCCGTAGTCCTTTGAGCTGAGATACAAGGAAGAAAAGATTTGGCGTGGATTGTCTCTGTGCTGTTGTAGGACTTGTGGGAAAGCCTATAACTTTAAACCAGTTTTAGTTTCTGTGTCAAAATCAGGTTTGCTAGCCCAGATGTTTTACTTTGCAAAGCTACATCAGTGTTTGCAGTGCAAACTCGGTAGGTAAGCTAAAACCAGAGTTAACAGCCAAGGCTTTGGGATTTTTATAGGTAGTTACTTCTTAAGTATTTGTAATTCATTTTAAATAATTTGAAATGTTTTCTCAAGTTACTTCAGGACATCTTGCTTGAAGACTTGGTGTTGATGCTCTTAAGCTTATGGTAAAATTTCTTTGAGAAATTGGTGGTTTGGAGTTGAAATCTTGATTGTAGCGCCCTGACTGGCCTAAAGGCTTATCCATAAGTTTTATTTAAGCCTTTTAATAACATTTGAAATATTTGTTTAGAAAAGGCTGCTAGAATGGGATTAATTTCTGATTCAGGAAAAACCTCACAAAAATGTAGTTAAAATACAGTTTGTGATTACACAACTTTATTGCAGATGTTTGCAGTTCATGATGGACAGTAACTTCTCTCTACTTCTGATCCAAACTTGTGCAGTAGAAAAGAATGAACAAATTTTATATTGCATGCAAGTTGAAGCAGGTGTGAGAGTAGTCACCAGAGTTGGCAATTCAACTTCAAGTGTAATGAAAAGGGATTGCACTTCTAATTATAAAATCTAAATTATAAAGAGTACGGGTTAGAAACAGCTTTGGTTGGTATCAGTTACTTTACAGTTTACTGTACAGTTACAGTACAGTTTAGTTACTACTGCCCAACCTAACTCTGTAAGGAAGTAATCTTTGTAAAGTTACCTCACAATTTTGAAGATACCTAATTTTTCAGAGTGAAAGCAAATCATGTTTTGTGTAGTTGCATTCTCTTGGGTAAGAGAGCAGGGTAGTCTCATTAATTCAGCCAGCCTCGTACATTGCCTCTCCACCTGAGAAAGCTAATTCAGACTAAAGTCAGGTGCTTTCCCAGAATTACACTGGTATGTAAATCCATTTTATATTGCATTTTTTGGGTTCTGGGAATTGTTGTTGGAGCTTAACTGTCTATATTTAGGAATGAACATGTGATTTATTAATCTTGCATTGCACTGGCCATTTGCCTACTTTCAAAGCTAAAGGCACTGATTAATTTTTGAAAGAGGAAATATGAGTGGGGAACTAAGTGATCTAAAAAGTTAACGTGCAGTGGATTTTTCATTTTTCAGTTCATGCCTGTGTAGCTTTGGTTGCGAGGCTATGAGAGGTGCTTAAACCTCTGCCCTTACTTGGCTTAAGTTGGGGGAATGAATAGGAGCCCAGCTGGCAATTTTATTTTGAAGACTCAGAATCAAGTTAAACATTTATGATGTTATATAATAACAGAGGGCTTATTGGAAGAAAATACAAAAACTCAGGTATGCTGACTTCTGTTTCTTTATCTGTAGCACAAGGTTATATAAATTTTTCCATTTTAGGTCTTTTAAAGAGGGCCATTGTTTTAGGGCAGACAGGAAAACGATCTCTGCTTTTCTGTTTGACTTTCAATGCCAATTCAGTTTCTGGAATCTTGTGATGATAAGAAATGTTTGTGGATATAAATTATCCTTTAATTTCAGATCCCAGGTTAGTTAATGAAAAAAAAGCAAGTTGAACAAAATGTATTTTTATCCTTGTTCTGATGAACAACGAGTTAACATTGGGTTTCTCAGGCAAATGGTGTAAAGTCTTCTGAAAACAAAACTGAAAGTTTTTCTTCGGAAGAACTACTTTTATGTGTCATGGAAGTGTTCATCTGGCCTTTATGGTACATTCACTATCTTTGCACTTGGATTATAATTGTGTTTAGAATTATTGTTATATCCTTAGGAAAAACACAATAACTTTTAGTCCTCCACAGAAAAGTAGATATGATTTTGTTTACCTTTTTAATATCCAGGAGTCAGTTGCTTTGTTAAGAAAACGTTGTATGGTACTTAACACCCGTAAGTTACATCTGATGAGCTGTAAAATGTCACAAATTGACATGGGATGTGTTAAACAGTAAGTGTTAGACTAGGAAACTAAATGGTATCACATGATTTTCCATAGCTCTCTTTTAATTAGCTAAGTCCTACTTCATCAGATTCTGTGGGGGGTTTTTTCCTTCTCTTGTTATGTAAAATTTTAGCTCTGTGACAAACAGCTGAGCAGACTCATGGTGGGAAGCTTCTTGGTTTAGTTTAGTTCTGTTCTGCTGTAACAGGTGACAGCAGCTGTGGATTAAACTTTGTCCTAGGCCATGTGAGACAGTGATTGAAGATTTTATGGAGAGGAGATTGTGTGGTCTGTTCTGCATGTAGAGGCCAGGCCCCCTCCATATGGAATTTTTGGTCCTGTTACAGATCATAAAATGACTAAAAATTTAGTGAATTATTTAAAAACAGATATTTTCTATATGTCTTAGTTGATTATACAACTTTTCTAGTAACTTCTGCAGAAAACTCTTCTAAAAATCTTCTAAAAGTGAGTTGACTTTGCTGGCCACAGCAGTGGTTGTGTTCGAGGAAAGTGTATTGAATTCCTGATTGCCGGAGATGGTCAGTAAAACACTCTGAGTCTCTGGCACTTGACTCCCTGAAACTCTCACCAGGTTCTCTGCATTTTTATTTTCTTACATGTCAGTAAATCTGTTTTCTGAAGTGTTTCAGCTAAGTCCATAACTATGTTCTGAGATTTTGCTTTTCCATGTGTCTGTTGGACATGATAATCCACAGCACATTTCCTTTTATAAAATTACGCTGCTTCTCACTCTGTCCTTGGAGAGGGACATATGGCTTTCTGATAGATGGGATATTTTAAATAACTTACTTTGAAGTACTATTTTTAATCCCAGTTGCTGTCAGCAAATTGGAGCCTTTGATTGAAATCGTATACTATGAGAATAAAATTTATTTTTAGTAACTGTGAGCATTGCTTTAATAAGTGGTCATTAAAACATACGTTGACCAAATGAAATTTTTATTCTCACATTATCCATCTCTGGAATTGTAATTTTTTGGTATGCGTATACATACAATTATTAGCTGAATATATTTTATTTAAATTTTTAATGTATTTTTGAAGAAAACACCACTCAGTGTCTTTAACTGAGATTTTGTTCTTATTTCTGGAAAGGTACATTTGTAGGGAGTTTGCATTTGGTGATTAGTAAAACCCAAATGCAGTGCTTTAATACAGAAAAATCTTAGAATGATTTGCTTTTTAGTGCTAATTAATTGAACAGTAGGTTAGGCTACTTTTATGTCCAAAATAGATTGTTGTAACTTCAGATGAGTTCATTTTATGAATATATTTAATGGCATCAAAAAATCCTTTGAGCAGCTATTGTGTATAGGAGGTTGCACTCTGATCTAAAATCTGTCTTCTTTGATACTGAGAGGAAAATGCCCTAGAAAGTGCCACACAGGTTTTTCAGTTGTTTTTCATAGTGTTGAACAGAAACCTCTCAGGCATTTTAACAGGGAAGTGCTGTGGTTTACATCTGAAGTGAAAGCATCCTGTGAGACTGTGCAGGATTTAGCATCCCAAACAGTGGCACTTGGGAAGGTCACAATGCACAACAGAAAAATGTTTACTCCGGCATCAAAGGCAAGAACAGAATGACTGCGTTTCAAGAACTGGCAAAACCTTCATCTAGTCTGGTCAGATAAGAGGGTATCTGGATTTCTGTGGTAACAGCCCCTTTGGTATTGGAGCTGGAGAACGTGACTTTGGCTCATTCTGCTTAAGTTACTGAGCATATTTGGATGTAAATTGTCTAAAGCTATAGTCTTGACTTCATTTGTTTGTTTGTTTTCTTCATAGTTTATTACATTTTTGCAAAATTGAAGACAGATTCCTGATGAACAATGCCTGGCAGTAAGTATTCTTAAATACATTAAGACAATATTTAGGGGTGTTTACTGTTAAGATACTTTCTTCGGAGTTTAAAATTTTTTCAAAAATTAAAATAGAAAAAGAAACATACTTGCTGTCATTTTAAAGAATTTTAAGATGTTAATATTATCTGGTCTCTGCCTTTGTAAATCTCCATGTGTTTTTCAAATAATAATATGGGCTCTGCATTTGCCTTTTTGATTACAACTTCACAGTATAAAATTGAATTTTGTGATTTAGGCTATGTTCTGAAATAGTTGTATTAAAAAAATAAAGATATTTTTTATATAAAAAGCTGTATTTTAATATAGCTATAATCCTATCTTTGGAAAATTACAACTAGTGTTTATAGAAGACAGAATGACTATTCAGGATAAAAAATGATAAGACATAAAATTTTCAACATTCAAAGCTAAGTAAGCTTTTTGAGGCAAATGTTTCTAAGAATGAAATTATATACCTTCAAAAGTAGCAAATTTTCTCTAACACAAAGGATCAAGTTATAAAATGTGTTACAAAAGTATAAATTTAACTATTCCTTTAATTATTTCTTCTATTTAGAAAAAAATCTACATGATCTCTAGTAAGATTGCTAACACCAATCTTTGGATAAAGCAATCTGCTTTATCCAGAGGATGAAGAAGTATTCATAAAGTTACAATACCAGTCATACTGAGTGCATTCTAATTATACAGGCTTGTAGTGAATTTCATGGATGCTTAATTTCATGAGGAAGTCTTTGAGCATTTGTTCCTTGCTGTGATTTGTAATAAGCTGTGAGTGTGGGTACTAGAAATGCCTTGCAGTAGTTCTGTGTTGTGTCGTTTGAACCCCG
Source organism: Cnemophilus loriae (assembly GCA_013397755.1). NCBI lineage: Eukaryota > Metazoa > Chordata > Aves > Passeriformes > Corvidae > Cnemophilus > Cnemophilus loriae. The sequence goes on from VZTF01006489.1 coordinate 3,087,401, forward strand.
GTCATGTAAAATACCTTACCGTAAGTAAGATATGTCACAATTGTCATGTGAAGGAGTGTGTGGACTTTTTTAATGAATTAAACTGGAAAAGTAAGAGGTTTTTTTTTTCTTTTAAACCAGATGTGCTTATGTTTGGCATCATTAATATCAAGGCATGTAGAGTTTGCATTAGTACAGTCAGATGGGAGTTAAAGGAGATCAAAAGAACTGATTGCAATGTTTATCTGTAGCGAGACACTCAGAACTACACAGCCGTTCATTTATCTTTGCCTGTATTAGTGAGTGTAAGTGCATGGGTGAAGGGAAGGGAACCTAACAGTTGTGTGTATTACAATTCTTGTGAAATAACAGGATTTTCATAATATTTTGCTTCCAAAAGTTACGGCAGTGAAGAAGTATGATTGAGTTTTAAGGCAAGCAAGCATCCCTTTGCAGCTGGTTGTACTTTTGATCAATAGAGATAGCGCCTTCAGGAACTCAACTCTGTTGCATGTGAAAAGGAAATCTTTTGCCTGCTAATTTAGGCTTCTCTAAAGGTTTCATAGGATTCTTTTCAAAGCATATTGATGAAATAGGCTGCTGCTACAGTGTGACTTTGAAATCTTATAGTATTTTTGTCCTTGAAATGTGAAAAACTCAGTTATTTCTAAAGGCTGGGTTTTTTCGTGTGTTTCTTTTATTTTATTTTATTTTATTTTCATGTGGAGTTCTCTCATCCCACACATCGAGAAGTGCATTGACTGTCTTTAGGAATAGAACTTTGAAAAGGCTGTTACAGCGAGATATTTCCCAAAAATGTTTTCTGTCATGTTACAATGAGTTCTTTACAAATTAAGTAGAAAAATAATATCTATTTAACAGGAAATTTTGATGGAATTCTTTGGTCATACTGACCAACTCCCTCATCCAGTATTGTCCTGCTTTGTTTCCTGGGTCTATGTATCAGTTCCTGGCGGTAATTTTACCCCACCTTTTTTTTTAATACAGTAATTGAATGAATTTATAGGTCTAAACGTGGCGTTCTGGAATATCATGAGTGGTCCAGATAACGGGTATTACATAAAGACTGAGTAAAAGCTTAATTAGTCTTTCTAGGGAATTCAGCTGTACCTGGTGATACTTCAGAAGTCAATATTGTAGTTACTGTGCATGCAAGATTGACAGGACGATATGCTTTTTAACTCCTTCAATATTAACTGTGGAAAAATAGGCACAAGTCAGAACTGGACTGTGCTGCTGGGAGGGAGAGAGATGAACAAAGGTCATTAGCCAGAGGTGATGGATGCTCTTCTCTTTCAACCTCAGCTCAGCTGTGGCTGCTGGGCTCTGCACATGTTGTTCACTGCATATTGGGATTATCACATTTTCTATTGATGTTTCTGCTTAGTGGTCCCGCTAAGGAATGTGGGGATTTAGTGCTGCATTAAGTCCTAAAAAATGTTTTTATTCTCAACACAGTTGTAATAGCCCAAAGAGAAGATTTTCAGTCTGCTCTCTTAACCTGGAGATGTAAAAGTGCTTGGCTTTGACCAGCCATGACATGTCATTTGTGTTGACGTCTGTAGTGGAGATGTGATACTTTATCATTGCTGCAGCACTTATATCAACCTTGCCATGGTGTAGCTTTTCCCTGTACTTTTTATGTTTAACTTTATGTTACTAGTTTGTCTTGTGCAAATAACACGGGTGTTGCGAATGGTTACAGGCATGGATGGTGTCTTCAGCTGAAGTTGAAATGCAAATTCTGAAATGTTGGGACAGCAAATGTGTTTTCTCATTTCTGTTAGAGTACAGTAGGAGTAGGTTTGAACCACAGCTGTTTTAGTAATTGTTTAAGCTGTGCTTTATCACAAAGAAACTGGGGAGTAAAAGATTAAATAGTGCATTTATTTAAAAGCAAAACCAAAGAACTTATAGCCAGTTAGCCTTTGCAGTACAGGCAGTACATGTTTCTCACTTGCCTCGTGTGCTCTCAATTTCCCTGTTGAAGAATTTGTGCGGATAATTTCATTTAGCATACTTCTGTTATAGAACATGGGTGGTTTTGGTAATGTTTTTTGTTGGCTGCATTCCGACTGAAATGTTATAAATGCTTCTGCTAAGGAGAAAAAGCGATAGCTAAGTCATATCAAAATATTTGTTGGAGACTTTTTTGAACGTTATGTTCTGGATATCCACACTTAATCAGATGTTTGAAACACAGATTGGTAGGTAATGAGGTTTTTCTTTTCTAGAAACAGCTAACCTACTTACTGGATGTATTCCCTGACTTGTATTAAATGTTTATCTTAAAGGCAGCTTTTATACTGAAATGAAATTGCTTGAATTGGAAGAATTATGCATGGCACAGGTGAGAACACCTGTTGACTACAAAAATGTGTTTTACTTGTGGTAGCTCTGTTTTTGTCTTTTTTAAACTTTTTTTTAGCTTGTTCTTTTCTCTTTTGGCTTATGCCATTAACATATCTTTGATTTTCAAGGTTTTGTTAATAAGAAGTGTTAGTTAAATTGTTTTTAGCTGCTGATTAGCAGGTCCTGATTGACTGACTGTAACATATAAATTAAGAGAACAAATAAATAAAAATAAGGATTTTGCCAAATGTAATTTTCCCACATTCTTCCTTTAAATTACTGCTGTGAAATCTAGTAATATGAACACCTCCTACACCCTTCTGTCAAATATTTGCCAGCTGGAAAGGGACTGTTCTTCTTTAAGAGGTGCATATATTAGTTATGTGGAAAATATTCCATGATTTGGCCTGTTCTTGGTTACAGTGAAGAGGCAGTTTTGGTGACTTCAGAATGGCTCCGAGCATGCTCAGTGCAGATTATTTCTAATTAAACTACATAACATTTTGTTTCCTCAGCCTCCCAAACACCGTGTGGCTTTTTGCCACTTGTCTGTGCAGAGGCAGCTCCTCTGACAGCAGGGGGAGAGTGCAAGGTGAAAGCGAACAGAAGGTGGAACAATTGAATAGCGCTTGTTAATTTCTGTATTCCTGCATGTTACTGCTTTCCTTGTGTTACTTCATAGTCTTTAAACAAATAAATGACCCACCCCTCCCTCAAACCCAAAAATACCCATCAAACTTTAAAAATTATAATTTTCTATGTGCATAGAGCTTTCTTGCCAAGTGTAGGAGGGAAAACAGCACTTGAAATGGAATTTGAAATGAGTGAATTCTTAACTGGCATTTAACGTTTTTAACACATTTTAAGAGGCAGATAACTTCCTCATTTTGGTTTTCTCCCCTCCCAACAGTTTTGGGAAATTCATTTATTTCTGTTTTGTCATTCTAATTTTTATTGTGTATATATAATAAGTAAGTATTAACAAGATTGGTAATGGGAAGGGAAGATTTATCTCCCTGTGAAATAAAATTCTGAAATACTGGCTGTAGATGTGTTCCTAAATGTGTCTATATAAATACTTCAAGGACTAAGCTTTCTAATGTTTTTAGTGAAAATCAAGCCATAGTTCTTAATAATTACTGTCTCCACTCTGTCCATCCAGCATACTTTTTTCCTCATCTGGAACATGTTTCCTATGTAGCCTTCACACTTTACAATGGGACCTGGTACTTCATAAAGCATTTTTTGTAATTGCTTAGTTTATTTTATAGGCAGGAGAAACCCTCTTAATTTTATGACAGCATTGTTGACTGCTTAAAACAGTGTTAAATAGGTTATAATATTTTCATATTTCAGCTCTTACAGAAGAGTTACCTCAGGGGATATCTGAAATTATTGTTTGCTGCTTGATTCTGGTATCTTAGGATGAGAAACATCAGAAGCCCTGTGTCATGTCCTTTTCAACTACCAACCTAAGGGACATGGGAACTTGGAAAACAGCTGCCAGGGGCGAGTCGTGGTTTGAGCTTCCTTCAGCAGTTTGCCACTTGCTAGGACTAGGCCAGAAAAGGAAAATAACTGTATTTCAGAATGTCTGTAACTATTATAATATTATGGTCACAGAATATAAATGGATTCTTTGCATAATAATATGCAAGAAGTGCTTTCAGTACGAAAACAGATACAGGTTTTTGTCAGCTGATTTTTGATAAGTGTCTTTTCTACACTGAACAGAAAAAGTAGCTTTTCCAAATATATCCTCGATTAAGCTTAGAAAAGAAACAAAACAGGAACTTGCAGCTGGAAATCTGTAGCTCTTTGTACATCTGTTTATTTAACTCATGGTATCTTAAGGAACTTTGTGTGGCATCAAATTGGTGCTTCCATATTTAATGAATATGCATGGATTTCTTTAAGACTTGTTAATTTGGAGCAAGTGTTCCTTTTGTTGTTTTCTGTTAGCTGTCATGTCTATGCACATCATCCTAGCCCCATTTGGGAAAGTTAATGTTCAGGAGCAGTTCCATATTAAGACAAGACATGATGAGTGATATCATCATCATTCATCCTTCCATTTCTTCCATTTGTTTTGGAACGCACTTCAATATAGCCAAGAAATGAACAATTGTGTTTCATTCATTCCTTGTTACAACCTGAAGAATTTATTTTTTCAGTTGTTGTAACTTACGTATGCACAGTCTGGGCATCTAATATAAAACATCAAATGCTTTAGAGATGAACTTCATTTGGTGCCCATCAAAGCCTTTGTGTGCTTTTAAACTGTACGTGGATGTTTCACCAAATATTAAAATGTAGCTTAGTCATTTTTTTGGGCTTTATTAAAATATGACTGTCATTGTTATTTACAGAAATCGCTTTGCAAGTATCAGTCGATTAATCTTCATGTGCAGCCTTATTTGCTATTGATTTCTGAATCATGGGACGAAAGGGTAAGAAGGCTCATGCTGATTGTGCATGCAAGTGTCCTATTTTTTTGTGCATGACAACAAAGCAAAATTGATTTTGGGGAGCGAGGGTAAGATTTCCATTATGTGATTAAATGCATGTCTGTGGAAAAGCCAGGGTGAACTGCTTTTAAAAGTATTTTGGCTTTCCCTTTCCTTGATACATGGACTTTCCTTCCCAGTGTTGGCCTCTATAAACCTCAGTGGCTCTCTAGGGAATCACATTCCTTGTGAAGTGCTGGAGATGAAAGGTAGCTGTGTACACCACTCTTGGCTTTCGAAAAATGCTATTTCATTTCTGGAAAGTTACGTTATTCAAGATTAATTCATGCAGGAATTAGACAGAAATAAATAAAAGGTGAGGTAGGTAGAGAATGAAACTCTCCCAAGTCTGCCAAGAGTTCAAGAAGCATTTGAACAATGCTCTTAGGCACACAGTGTGATTCTAGGGGCTGTCGTGTGCAGGGCCAGGAGTTGGATTTGATGATTTTTGTTACATCCCTTTGTGGTCAGAATATTCTACAATTCTATGATTCCTCGTCTAACAGCTTCTAGATCTCAAGACTTCAAAAAGTAATTGGCGCCTGTATAACTCATGTCCAGGTTGAGATCAGTTAAAGGTCTCAGTCCTTTCATTTTTCAAGAAGAGCACAGTTGTGATTCTAAATGGTACTTGGACCTGTTATGGTATTTTGTTGATAACAATCTGTACTTTGGCTGGAAATGGGCACCCTGAGTCTTTAATTGTCCTTTGAGAATGCTTACTCATTCCTGAGTAAGAGAAGGAGTAAGGAATTCCAATCTAACATTTAGCTATATGATTATGTTAAATCAGTGCTCCTTCCTGATACTTTTCTAAAGCTGTTAATGCGTAAGGAAATTGGTGAAGATAAAGCTTCATGGATATTTTGTTAGAAGTGCACCAACAAATACCTAGTAATTTATGTTATTAAAACAAATTGTCCTGTGTTCATTAAACTAGAATGTAACTGTCTAATGATTAGAAAAGGACTTTAGGATGCTGATACTCTACTTATGAACTTTATATGTAATAAAATATGAATAATTATAGTTGATCTGTGTCTGACATGATTGAGCTAGCAGAGTTCTCTTGTCTCATAATAAATGCAGTGCAAGCTGTTTTCAAGACTTTCTATGTACTTGTGGTTTTTTTATTAAATGAGTTTGTGATTTGTTACTGACACTGGTTTAGACATAAGCTTGAAGTTCCTTAAACTGACAAAATATAATTTTTGCGAATTGAGTCTGATGTTGGGGAATTGCCGTGTGGTTAGAAGTGCTGGTTGTGGGCAAGAACTGCTGGATTGCTGCAGAAACCAGTGAGCCTGTGTGCCCACAGATGTCCTGCCTGGTTTCTACAGAAAGCTGAGACACCCAAAATTTACTGGTTAACAAGATGTATTTATAAAACTACTTCTTTGTGTATAAATACAAACTGTCTGTCTCCTACACTGACTGTCTTCTAGACTGGCCAGTTCAGTTTGGTGGGAAGCAGAAGTTGTGGTAGAAAAGGGGTATATACAGTCTTTAGGTACTGAAGGTGCCCAGAAGAGCAAACCCACTGTGTCTGTGTTCCTCTCTAACTCATTAGACATTACAGGAGGAGAGAAATTGCTTTTTAATTAGCTGGGATTTGTGGTTCTAGATAGGCATATGTTCTAGCCTTACATCCCACTGTTTGGGAGAAGAGCTGCTTTTCAGTTCTTGGGGGAAACCTGAATTCAAGATGAAGTGCTCTTTAGACCTAATGGGAAAGATAACAGCCTTGAGGATATTTTATAATTTGTATTGACCTAGAAGGAGGGGTTTTTTTTCAGTGAAACTTAAGTCTTTCATGTTTAAAACTGTGAATAATTAAAAAGTTATTGCATAAACTTTTGTTTGCTGGTTTGTTCAAAAGCTGCTCTTCTGTGAGGGCAGGATGAACTAGGTAAAACTGTTTGCAGAGGAAGGAGAACATGTAAAATGGAGTGTATTGGCAGCTCCAAGGACCTGTTCTTGATAATATGTAAAGAGATTTTTTTTTTCATTTTTTTTATTCCGTATTCTTTTAATGTTCTTTTTCTTTTGATGGAAACATGTGTGTTTCCGTGTCCAAATGGCAATATCTCATTTCGTAACTGCTTTCCAGGAAAATGAAACAGCTAGGAATAGACACAAGCAGAGCACTTAATTGAAGATTGGTGATATTTAAACAAGAATTTGAATTCTGAAGCCTAAGTATCCTCTGCAACTCTGTTTTCGGAGTAACATTATGATATTTTTGTTTAGCATTTTGTTTTTCATTAATGTCTATACAGTTTAAACGCTTTTGTCACTGAACAGGAACAGATGCTTTGTCATGTTTTGAGCTCTGTGTATGTGCCTCAGAAGAACTGCTGCACTCTGTTTTCTCAGTGTAAATATCGCAGTATGGTTCTAGATTCACAGAAACACTTTCTTCCACTCTTATGTTACTTTCTGTGTACACTGTGTATGTGTGCAGGAAATAAAATTTATGTAATGTGGTGTTGAACTACTTGTGAACAGAACATTTTTCTTTTAATTAGGAAATGTTTTTCAAAATATGTGCATATGTACTGAAGCCTGTAGCTGGGTTTGCTCAAATGAGGGTAAAACTTGTTTTCAAATCTCTGGCCATGCTTATGTTGGTATTTGGGATATTTTAATAGAAGAAAGGATCTATAGAACAACACTCTCTTACATGTCCTGTAAACAGGTCAGTGGTTTATGCTGAACTAGTTAAAATCTAGTTTCCTGAGCTAAGCTTACCTTCTCCATTGGCTTTGAGGGTTCTAGAGAGAAGGCCTGTGAACCTTTGCTTCCTCATTATCAGGACTTTTAATCATGACATACGTGCATTTTGCACTCTTAAAAACCTTCTTATGCCTTGTTTTACAAGTGGCAGAGTGGTACTTACTCCCTGGTCTGTTTCAGCCCCATGTGTTTGGGCAGCGTGAGCTGCAAGGCACCATTGGGCAGGAGTGGAGAATTAAATCCTCCCAGCCTACGTACTGCAGTCGTAGGATACCTGCGATGAGGAGGTGACGCAGCGGTTCTGAGCATCCTTTTTTCTAAGGAAAAAGATGGACAGCAGCATGAGATTCTGGGAATTCTTACCACTACAGTTGTATTCCTTCCCTGTGTATTGGATTAAGAAAGCAAACTGCATCATCTTAAGAAAATGGAAAAAGTAGCAGTGGTCAGAAAAATTCTTCATGTGGCTTTACATTCAGATTTTTCAATGCACAGAGTTTCAGGTTTTTTCTCTCTAAGAAAACTTGAAACCCTGGGCACTTGCTGACCAATTACTCATTGGTTCGAAGTGGGCTTGTTGTCTGTACAGCAGGTGCTAGTTTATCAGTGCCATCCTCATAGCTCTCTTTAAATGATAAAAATGTGTAGTATTGACAAAATCTTCATAAAACTCCAAAAGTAGAGAGTGTTTGACACTCTTCCATCAGGTTCTTAGTGTAGAGAAGTAACAGCTTCCAAAGCAGAAGAGACTACTAAGAAATGCAGATTTCAGTTGACCAAGAAGATAAAACTTTAGGCATCTTGGCAACTTTCCCACATGTCAGGAGCCACGTTCCAGTTCTTCAGTGATGCTGACCCTGGAATTAAAACATCTGCTGAAAAGCAGAACTGTTCATGGTGTTTGAGTGACTGTTTATGTTCTGAGATGCCAAGTAATCCCTATGTGCTACTGCCCTAAACTTGAGAACTTAAAGGTTCTGTTAATTGTAACTCCTAGAGCTGTATCCAGACCTGTGCTCTTGTCCAGCTTCCCGTTGATTCCCATCTCCTCCTCATGTATACAAGGGCTGTTCCTCTAAAGGCAATAGCTTAATCCACATGAGTTCCTGTAGCAAAACAAAAGCGAGCAGCAAGTGTTAAAGCGACAAAATAACTCTTTTCCCTCCTGGGAAAGAGGGCTCTGTCCAGTAGTATGAGGAAACGCAGTGGAATGGGAAATGTGGAACAGCTAGATTAGAAATTTTGAAACTAAAACTGGGCATGGGCAGAGTGGCGCAAAGATAGTCCCTGTCATCACTCTGCTGTGCTGCTTGGAGTTGGGAGTGGGAAGAAAAGGTATTACTAGCTTGAGCGTCTGGGAGGCATTCTGTAGCTTGGACTTGGTCACCAAAATACTGATATGTTTAGCCAAGTACGTATGTATTTTTACCAGTAGTTGGTCAACCTGCTGATCAAAAGTAATTTGAAGGCTCCAGAGGCAGACAATGACTCTTTTGGAATAATTTTGCCTCTAGCACCCCTCAAGAACTGCTTCTCACCCATCCGGTCCCCCTGGAGATAGACTAAGTGTTGCTGCTTGGCCTGTTACCTTTCAACCATGCCTTGTGTAGCATCTGTCCTCTCCTTCAGTGTCCATCTCAATCCAGAGGTGCACCAGCCTCTTCTGGTCTTCCGTGTTAGACGTTGCTCCTTAACCTGCCACAAAGTGGGAACAAGGTGGTAGGAGAGGTGCAGGTGTTGCAGCCCCTCTTCTCGGCGGAGTGTTAAGCAAGTTAGTTGGCTTGGCCTTTGAGCACACACGATGTTTACCGTACTCTACTCTGTCACCTGCAACTGTCTTCTGCACCTGGGAAGCGTTCAAGGATGCAGCATCCTGAAAATGGCTCATCTGGGTTAGAGAGTAGCTTAGGGTCAAGGTAAAGCCAGGCTGTGAACAGAACTGTCTGGAACTGGGAGGCTGCTTCTGTGCCGGGATCATCACTGTGCTGGGGACATTCCATTCTCTGGTACCCATGGATGTTGGGAAGAGTCAGGCATTTGGACAAGCAGAGATAGATCAAAATATTTGTGTTAAGTAGCGGGAGTAGAAAGAGGTTGCTATGATAATGCCTATCCTTCTTTACTTCTTTTATTCTGAATTAAATAGTAGGTAAAGAGTGTCGTCCTGGCTCAGTGTGTTACTGGATGTGCACAGTGGGTGTTTTGTCAGTGTTAGGAATCTGCTCCATGCTCTGTTCTTTGTCTGGATGGAGGAATAATAGCAGTTCATGTGCTTCACAGAATACATAAAGCACTGTGAGCCTCTCTTTTGCTCCCTGTCTCCTTTAGTCCAGTAGTTTACTTATGTAGCATTTTTCACTGGTTTATGGAGCACCTTGTTATGAAATCAGTATTTGTTTAGAAATAGGAGTACAATGGAACAAAACCTCTGTGTTTGGTTTTTTTTGTCTCTGCTGGATTTGTCACCTAGAACTTATTTCCCAACTGCAAATCTTTTACTGAAAGCAGGAATGAAAGTTGGATTTTGCCCATTCATTTTTTTTCCCCCTGAACAGATTATCAGTGCCAGCTGTGATGAAGAGAGGTTGAGATTTACGTAAATGTGTCTTGCTACTCTCCTAGAGTCTCTTTTTTGTATTGCTTCAGTGATAGTAGACAGAGAAGTAAATGATGTTGGTCAACTTAATCGGAATATAAGTAAAGACAGGAATTAAGAAGCGAAACTCGTAATGTCATAGAGCTTCTTCCACTGGAACCAGATTAGTTTTAGGTAATCTTAATGCTGTATTAAAAATAGAGAGTGACGGTATTATGTCAGAGCAGGAAAGGAGGAGGCGGTGTTGAGGAGAACAGAAATGAGCAAGTGAAACAAAGTTACTATGGGAAACGAACAAAGGTGGGAGAAAGGAGAGACAGTATGGAAACACTGCGGGTGGTAGAACTTAAGGAAAACAAATGGAGAACCTGATGTAATGGAGAACTTTCCTTTAATGGATTAGAAGTCTTTAAAACACACTGTCCCAAAGATAATATCTTCCCAGGGGATTTGTTCTAATTGCTGCTGGCTCTGAAAAGAATACTTCATTGAAGAAGCTTGGTGGTGAGCATTATTTGACTAGCTTGGGGTTTTTTCCTACTTCTTATTAGTAGCTTCACATGCATTGTCCTTTCTTGCTTTCACAAAAAGTTTATATTCAAATTATTTTTCATGCTTTTCACCATGGCAAGATGTGCCTCTCTCCATACTGATTCCAGCATGCAACTCTATGAGTTTTGAGAAAAGTGGCTGGAAAGCTGGCAGAAAAGGATGTCGGGGTGTTGGTCAACAGTGGCTGAACATGAGCCGGTGTGTGCCCAGGTGGCCAAGAAGGTCAATGGCACCTGGTCTGGATCAGCCATAGTGTGGCCAGCAGGACCAGGGCAGTGACTGTCCCCCTGTACTCAGCACTGGTGAGGCCACACCTCGAATCCTATGCTCAATTCTGGGCCCCTCACTGCAAGAAAGACATTGAGGGGCTGGAAAGTGTCCAGAGAAGGAGAACAGAGCTGGAGAAGGGTCTGGAGCACGAGTCTGATGAGGAGCAGCTGAGGGAGCTGGGGGTGTTCAGCCTGGAGAAAAGGAGGCTCGTGGGGATCTTATCACTCTCTACAACTGCCTGAAAGGAGCCTGCAGCCAGGTGGGGGTCAGTCTCTTCTCTCAGGTAACAAGAGACAGGACAAGAGGAAATGGCCTCAAGTTGCACCAGGGGAGGCTTAGATTGGATGCTAAGAAAGTAATCTTCACAGAAAAGGTAGTCAGGCGCTGGGATAGGCCGCCCAGGGGAGTGATGGAGTCACCATCCCTGGAAGTGTTCGAAAAACATGTGGAAATGGCACTTCAGGACATGGTTTAATGGTGAACATGGTGTTGGTGCTGGGTTGATGGTTGAATTTGATAATCTTAGAGGTCTTTTCCAACATTAATGATTCTATGATTCCAGTTTAGAAGAACTCTTCTTGAAATCATATCACACCAGAATTAACTTTAACTTTTTAGCTTACTGTAAGAAATTCTAAGGAGAAAGGTGTTTTTTTGGGTGTTGTTTTCATTTGTTTCAAATAAACAGAGCACCAAAATATTTTTTAAAATAAGTGTAACATTGTCAAACCTAGGTATGGATGGAATTTTCCCCATTAGGTGTTACTGAGGGTTTGCTGTCATGGGAGTCAAAAGTTCACATCAAGATGAATATTGTGTTCTCGAGACAAAAATTTCATCTGCACGTTGGACACTTTCTTTGGTGCATTTTGGTGGAGAGAGGCTGGAAACCATCCACTTAGAAGTCAGCTGGCACTTGGGTGAGGGGAGGAGAGGCTCATCTGGGGGATGAGACTTCATCCTGCCTAAATGATGAGTCGACTGTGCCCTCTGGGAGTGCATTCCAGGGACATTGCAATGGCTGATCAGCGCGTCCTTACAGCAGTTGCTCTTTTTATAGCAGGTTGAAGAATATTTTTAATTAACTCCCTTTTATGGCTGGAATAATTTCGTTGTTATAAAATATCTGATCTCTTTTTCATAGTGGAATGGGAATGCCCTTGAAAGTCATTTTAGTTCTGAATTAAATGCATCAACTGCTATTAACAGTTCAGAAATAACCAGGTATAGGAGATAGTTATGGTTAAAGTGTTACTTTATGCACTTTCATCAGGATATTTGAAAAAAATTTATTTTATTTATATTTCTCAGATGCAGAAAAATAAGTAAAATGAAGGTTTAATGTATTCAAGTCAAATAAATTTTTACATAGTTATATTTAAGTACATTGAGCAACTAAATGTAATTTTAATATTGCTTGGTTTCTTGATATTAGCAAAACATTTTTTCTGTATATTGAAACTTTTATGTTAATTATACCATTTTTTGATAGAATAAGATTTTTTTTAAAATACTTGGAAGATTGCAAATAAAGTAGGGATGACCAGATCCAAGCTTGGGACATAACAAAAATATTCAGTGAGTGAACATGAAATCTTGCTTCAGGTTATTAATGCTCCGTAAACAGTTGACAACAATATTAGACTACATTACAAAACTTTGGAAGAAATTCCAGCATTAGATAAAACAGATTATTATTTTCCTAGGAAGAAAATATGGCAATTTTAAAGCCAATTGGCAGAACTTAATCTTTTATGTTTAAACCCACCTTGAAGCTTTTGTTTTCCTGCAATTTTGTATTAGTAAGATGTAGCACAAATATTCAGACACACTAATTTGAAATACAGCTTTATTGTAATGTCTGTTTTTCTGATTTACACCATAGGGTTTCCTGTAGTAAACTGTGTAGGGACAGCTTCTGTGCAGCTCAGTGTTTTCTCTGAGTTTATTAGCACTAATCTCCTAAGTCTAGAATTGGTATGGAATTTTTATGTGGTGGAAATTATTAGCTGTGTTTTTATTAAAAACAGTACTTGTAATTTCCAAGGTTTATAAAAATGTCTGTATGAAAATCCTGTGTTTGTGTATCCCAAGTGGATGTAATGTAGGAAGTGAAACAATAAAATGCTGAGAATGGGAAGCTGGAAAGTAACTTCAGAATTGCTTAACTCGAAATTGATTTTCTACCTGATGTGTCATAGTCATGTTAATGATTTAAATTCTGTAATCCTTGCTTCCTAATAATGGTGATTTCATTATTTTTAGATTGTTTCTTTAATCTGAGACATTAACCTTTCTGTTTAAAAAGGTCTTTTCGGTCAGTAGTCTGCCTTAAATACATTTCTCTCTGTCCGTTCTCCAGGAAGACCAAGTGAGTAGGTTTTGCTAAAATATTTATCACTCTACAGTGATATGTGGCAGCTGACTGAGGATAGTTTTTTCCTGAAACTACATGGATTTTTTACTTCTAGTCAGAGAAATAATGAACTATGTGTTCCGGGCAAGTTGAAGTAATGACACTGTCTGTGCAGTTTCGAGGGGCTGTGAATCACACATTGAGAATGTATCTTTTATTCTTTTCTCTTTTCTTGTGCCTGGCCTTGTTAACAGAATTTGATACTGAAGTTTTTCACGTGTTTGGTGGCTTTATGCAGATGTCACTGAGCTGATCAGATAAGCTTACAGTGTTGCAGAGCCCTGGCGGGAAGTAACCACAGCTATGCGAGTGTGAGAGAGCAAATTTCTGGGAAAGGAGACAGTTCCCTGAGAGTGAATTCATATCCAGGATGAGGCAGTATGTGCAAGTTCCAACTGTTGAGCAAGAAAAAGCCTATGATTATAATTCTGCTTTTGAACCGAGACCGTGTATGTGTTTGGGTAGGTAAAATAACCATTTTCTGGTGGCGGGGGCTGTATCTTATGGCAGTTGTGTAGAATAAGTATGTGTAAAAAGAAGTCCCCATGCAGCTGGTAAATGTATACAGTTTTAACATGTAAAATGCAGATCATAGGACTTCTTTGGCAGAAGAGAATGTGCATGTGTGAGCTTGATAAAAATCCCATTATTGGAGAAGCAAACAATATTTTTTAAGCCTTTTACATTAACCATCATGTTACAGTGCGGAATTCTCTGTAGATATTGCTTTAACCTTTTTATGTACTTGTAGAAAATGATGTAAAGATGCGTGCAAGGGGAAGGCCATTAAAATGCAAATTTTGTCTGACACTAAAAAGGAATTGTCATAGGATTTTTCCTTGATAAACCTGCATGAAATGAAACAGGCTCCTTTTACCTGACTCTGTTCTACAGACCTACCTGTGTATTTATGTGAAACGAATGTGTTTATTTGGATAAATTTTTTTCTGTGTTAAATTGGTATCCAAGAAGCAGAGAATCCATTTTCAATTACTCAGCTTCTATCCATCTTTGACAAGATTCATCTTTTTGGTCTTTGTGGTAAAATGTTCCTAAATTTTATGGGTTATTTTTAATGTAAGTTGTTGACTTGATTTTTGTGGGATTTTGTTTTGTTGTCTTTTTTTTATATATTCATGCATTCTTTAAACCTGTTCCTGTGATTTTATTAATCTTTTGGTTATATCAAAATTATATAACTGAGCAATGATTAGTAGTTTTTCCATGAAACCAGTGTCATGACTGTTAATTGTTTTGGTTTTTGCTTTTGGTTTTCATTTTTTTCTGTGTTGTTTGCAGTACCTGTCAGTTTTATTTCTGATAGTGTTCTGCTTGGAGGCTGAAAGCTTTGACTGATTAAATCTCACTTTCTGATACTTCAGTGTTCTGTTTAATGTAGGAAGTTCATTTGGATGATATTAACATCATATTAATTTTAGGTTTATACTGTGATGATAGAGAATTTTTGACAAATTTATGGGGTTTTTTTCCATGTAAACGGTTCTGTAACAAAAAACATAGCAATGTGAAGATACTACCGAAAATCCAGGATGAGGAAAAAATTTCAAATCTTATGTGTACTTACTCTTAGGCCTTTTGTTGTTTTGAAAATTCACCATGTGCCATAAATTTGAAGAGCAGTATTTCAATAGAGCAATATTATGTTTCCATTGACTGAAACCATCTGGTAAGGCTGCCAGAATGAGTTACCTGATCTTTTTTATCCATCTCAAAGAAGTAACTGTATCCAGATTTTATGTTAAATTTATGTAATTAATGCAGGTTTGAAACAGCATTTTAAGATTTAAATTGCAGTTCTTTGCAAAGATTTTCTTCTTCTGTCACTTAAAGAGGGAGAAAGTAATTCTGAAAGTATTTTGAATTGCCTGTCTTGCAGTATTTTAGAATATTTTCCTGCTCTTGTTATGTTTTAGATAGTTGTATCAAAATATTTTGCTACAGTTATTGTTAGCATATTTTGTTGCATTTAGTAGTAATCAAACATACTGTTTACCGTGGACCAAAGTTAATGGTCAACCATCAGGTAGAAAACCCAGTAGTACAAAGAGTACAAAACACAAAGAGTGCTGGGCCAAGTGCAGAGCTGCATACCTAACTCAAGAAATATTTAGCAATATTATGCCTTTTTTGGTGGATTTTGATGGTCTTACTTGAATTTCCAAATACAGAATTATATATTAGACACTAATACAGTATTCCTTTCTTTATTATGATTTTACTTACTTTTAAAATGTTGCACAGCATCACTCTCAATAGAATATTTTTGTAGAACTGTCTAAATTATTTCTATTTTAAGTCAAGTAGGATTTGAATGTCTTTTCATACCTACATTTTCCAGTGGCATATTAAAAAACTTAGATTTTATCTATGTCATACCTGGAGCTTTTATGTAAATGTAGATTTTTGCATTTGTTAGACTTCCATGAGTAAGATATCAGCAGGAGTGGTATGAAGAAATTGGCAGTAGTAACAAAGGACTATCTAACAAAAAAATTCTCAATATTCCAGTTGTTTATTCCTTGAGTGCTTTTTGTTTTCATAATTATGTATTGAAGTCATAAGTCAGTGTTGATGTTACTAGTGATACAGGACTCTCTAATTCATGAGCTGGGCAGAATTTAAGTCCATTGGGGGGAACTTGGAATTAATGCACAGTTTTAAAATCATAGATCTGTCTTCGATAATTGTTTCTGATTAAATAAATTGCAAGAATTAAGTTGCAAAGTATGAACAGAATATATTTTTTGCCCAAGAGACAAATACTATCAGTAAACAGGTGTAATAGAGGGAGAACGTACTCCTGTAGAGTCTTGTAATAAAAACTAACTACAGTAGGTGAACTCTTTGTTGTGAATGTCCCAGATGTTCTGATGAATATGGCTAAAAATCACTAAGGTTGCTTAGATATCTTAAGTAAAGAAATACAAGTTGTGATGCTTTTGCAGATAAATTGTAATCATCAGAAGTTTCTGTCAGGATACCTTTTATTGTTTTGCATTTTTTGCTATTTTTAGCAAAGCATTATAAGATTTTTTTGAGTATGTAAATGGATACCTTTAAGAAGGCATTTGTAAGGTATTTAGCTACTCTGAATCCTTCAGGTGTTGAGACTTGAAAGACATGATGTGCATGTATGCTGGATATAATGTTATTGAGTGTCATATTGTTTACTCAGTGGCTCTCGTGCATTACAGCTGCTTTAGTGTTGATCTAAGGCTTGACCAATAAATTATCTGATAACATGCCCACTGAAAACATTTAAAACCTGATTTGTCAATTTTTTTTTTAAAAAAGGGAGTAAGTCTACCCTGATAAACAGTGGGACAGATACCTAGAAACTTTTTTTTTTTTGGGGGGGTGGGGGCGGTTGGGTTTTGGCTGG
>VZTF01006489.1:3104248-3258732 GCA_013397755.1 Cnemophilus loriae
TTTTTGGGTTTTTTTTTTTTTTTTTTGTCCTGAGTTTTAACCTAACTTCAAAGATCTAGTAGTTCTTAGTGCTAGAAAAAAGACTAAACGATGCTTTACAGGTTTGTTGCCTTTTGAGAGCAGGCAGTATGACTTTTAAAATTAATAAAATTGAAGTTACATGCATTGTTCTGATTATATGGATTAGTAGTAGAACAGAAATGAGATAAAAAAAATTCATTTCTCTGCTTCAAGTGGCTGTCATTTCACCGATGCCCAGTAAAAGGAAGGATAAGGGATAAGGAAGGCAGAGCTTGTTTCGTATATTATGGTTTATATTGGTTTATATGGGTGTCTTTAAAACAGATTTATTTTTTGTTTTCTTTTTTTAGAATAATGAACATAATGCACATTTGGATGTTTTGAAACAGTCATTCAGAGTGAAGATAAACCTGCATATAAAGTAGCTTTGGTTTTAATATTACTCAATTTAAAAATGCCTTGACTTTTCTGTGTGTTTTTAAGTATGGATGGATGACAGGTGCATTTCTAGTACCCAAGATATTTGCATATTTTCTCATGTATTGTAGTATGATAGTCGTTTTGCTTATTTGACTTACGTGTACTTACTTTCAATTCCCTTGGTTTTGCTTTACTGCTGATAGCAAGCTGAATTTAGTGTTATCTTCTTCCTCCATGCTTGTCAGCTTGTCCCTTCAAATGAATCCCTAGAACTGCATCCTAAATCCCGTTGGGTAAATCTCTCTGCAGGAGTTTGCTGCTGCTGTGCTGCGCTACGACCTCGCTACAAGCGTCTGGTAGACAACATATTTCCTGAAGATCCAAAAGTGAGTCATGACTTTAAAATTTTAAGGGATTGATGTTTGAAAATTTGTGGTTGTAGCTTGTGCTTTAGCAATTTTTTTTCATTTTCTTTCTTTTCTCTTTTAACATTTTACCATAAATTCTGCTTTAGCACTTAATAGCTTTAAGAGAGGTTAGTAGAATAATTTATCTGGAGAGGGATCCATATAGATCATCTGGTCTAATTCTGTTTCCAAAGCAGGGCTGCACACTGAAGAATAATAATGTTTTGCTCAGAGAAACAGAGATTTAATTAAACGAGGTATTCTGCTGCAGAGGTAGCACTTAACTTCATCACTTTTTAGAACCACAAACACTTGCTTTCTTGTGGTTGCAGGTGTGAACATTTTCTGGTTTTCTACAGCATTTTAATTTTTTAACTCTTGACTTATTGACTGTGAACATTTGTATAGTTCTGGTAGACTGTTGTGACCCAAAAAGGTTTTTCTGGTGTTTTTTTTTAATTTCTCGATGTACTCATCTACAATTTTATTTCTTGATTTCACTGTAACAGTCTTGGAGCTATATTAAAGCCTAACTCTTACTCTCCGTGAAAATAAATAACTTCTGTGTACCATTTAGTAATGCATATGTCTACACATAATCATTTGACAGTTCAGACTCATGGAGAGCTTATGTTTCTGCTGCTCTGTTTTTTTAAGTGTGCTACCAAATTTTTATATCTTTTGTTACAATAGAAGTAAGCAGAACAGTCAGTAGTTGCATAATATTTGGCTTATATGTTGCAAAGTATGTGGGCTTTTTTAAAATTTGTGTTGTTACTGAGTGCCAGTGATTATGTAAGTGCATATTACTGGCTTTAAAGGAAATGTTTCCTGTGTATGCAGTGTATTCAATGCATGGAACAGTATGGTTTTATAGGTTTATTTGTTCTAATCTAGTTTTTGATACAGGTGTAGAAACACCTGGAATTGCTACAATTGTAGTGTTTTAGTTTAAATCTCTCAGTAGCTCTGAGTTGGCACTTGTTAGTCTCTGCTTTGGTTAATATCCATTGGGTCAGTGGAGGACACAGGCTGGTCCATGATGTTTCCCTTGAGTTGCAGGCCTTCTCTAAAGTATGAGATTTGCTTGATAAAATCCATTAATCAATAATGAGTGTCTTAAAAACTTCTAAGTGATTTATTTGAAAAAGAAATGTTCCTATGAACTTCCAGGAAAAAAAAAAAATGATAAAAAGACAAAAAGCCTTATCCTGCTTACCTGATAATTACGATTATAACCTCATTTGAGCAGATCCATGTTACAGTTCATGCTGGAACTTACATGTTAATCTTTGGTCTTGTTCTGACAATTAGCCTTCAGGTGCCTGGTGGTCAGCCTTGTTCAAGATCTGACACTGAAGAAATAAAATATTTAAACTGCAATATAAAATATTTAAACTACAATCTTGTTTGTTTATTTTATCAAAGTTATGCATCGAATATACTTGGTGGAGGGATGGGAAGAGAAAAAAATTACATTGTGCTATTAGAAAAGAAGTGTGTCTTAGAACTGGTCACATATCTCATTACATACCTTCTCTTAGAATACCCGTTCCCTCACAAAAAAGTGGTGGAGCAAGCTACTTGCTTCATTTCCTTTAAAAATATTTTAGTTGTTTCGTGTTGCTGATTTTTGCAGCTAAGGTTGTAGCAGTTTTGCTCAATAGTTTGGGGTTTTTTTTCCGTAGCTTATTTCCATCTGTAAGGCTCTGATCTTTAAATGTTGACTAGAAAAAGAGGAAAAACACTTGGAAAGCTTTATATTTCCTATGAACTCTTTAATTTGCTATGTTGTATTTCTGTTTCTAGGATGGTCTTGTTAAAGCTGACATGGAGAAACTGACTTTCTATGCAGTTTCTGCACCAGAGAAGCTGGATCGAATTGGGGCTTACCTGGCAGAGAGACTGACCAGGGATGTGGTCAGACATCGCTATGGGTAAGGAGAGAAGTCATTAAAAATAGATGCTAACAAGTCATGGAATTTCATCATGTTTGTTCTGATCGAGTCTGGAAGGCAAGACAGACCCAGTCCCTTTGTGGTCAGTTAACCTTGTCTGGCTGCCAGGTGCCCATCCAGCTACTCTCACTCCTCCTGCTCAGCCAGATGGAGGAAAAAATAAAATGGAAAGCTCATGGGCTGAGATAAGGACAGGGAGATCACTCAGTTCCATCATGGGGAAAAAGAGACTTGACTTGGGGAGGATTGATTTAATTATTGCAGATTAATGACAGAGTAGGATAGTGAGAAATTAAAGCAAAGCTTAAAAATATCTTTCCTCCAGCCATCTTTCTTCCCAGGCTCAACTTCACTCCCAAGTCCTTTACCTCCACCCCCACCAAGCAGTGCAGATTAGGAATAGGGACTGTGGTCAGCTCTTACCATCTTGTGTCTCCTGCTCCTTCTTCCTCACACTCTTNTTCCATCATGGGGAAAAAGAGACTTGACTTGGGGAGGATTGATTTAATTATTGCAGATTAATGACAGAGTAGGATAGTGAGAAATTAAAGCAAAGCTTAAAAATATCTTTCCTCCAGCCATCTTTCTTCCCAGGCTCAACTTCACTCCCAAGTCCTTTACCTCCACCCCCACCAAGCAGTGCAGATTAGGAATAGGGACTGTGGTCAGCTCTTACCATCTTGTGTCTCCTGCTCCTTCTTCCTCACACTCTTGCCCGGCTCTAGCCTTAGGTCTGTCCTTGTAGACAGTCGTCCCAGAACTGCTCTAGCATGGCTTCTTTCCTCAGGGTGCAGTCCTTCAGGAACAGGCTGCTCCAGCATGGTTCCCCCTTGGGATCACAGATCCTGCCAGAAAAGCTCCTGCATGGGCTTCTCTCCGTAGGGCCTGCCAGAAACCTGTTCCAGCAGGGCCTTTCCATGGTCAGCAGTTTCCTTCAAGGCCTATCCACCTGCTCCGGCAGGGGGTCCTCCATGGTCTGCACTGTGGATATCTGCTTACCTGTGGGCACTTCCCGTGTCCCTGAGGGGCTCAGGTTTGGGCAATGGTGGGTCAGTCTTGGAGCTGGCTGGAGCTGGCTGTGTCTGTCATGGGGGCAGCTCCTTGCTGAGGAAACGTGGCTACGTAAGCCCAATATACCCTTGAATGTCAGTCAGGATATACGGAAACAGGATTATCTTTCTTTTCAGCCCTTTTGGCTAAATAAAATATTTAAGTGAGAAATACTATGTCTAAGGCAGGAATTGGCAAAGAAAAGCAACATCCATCACAGACCACCATTGTTTGGCCTTCATGACATCCGAAGCTGTTTTTATAACTTTATAGAAAGGATAAATGGCCAACACTCAATTCTATACTTCCCTCGCTCCTACACCACCCCCTACCCCCCAGAAAAATGGGAAATACAGTGGGAAATACGTGCCTTCCACTCTTTTCTATTTTTTGTGGTAAGATCCTAAATTGAACTAATTGAGTTAATGATGAATGCAATACATCTTTACGTGAGTCTCTCTAATTAATTTTCAGTTATGTTTTAATTGCCATGGAGGCACTGGACCAACTTCTAATGGCTTGCCATTCTCAAAGCATAAAACCATTTGTGGAAAGTTTCCTTCATATGGTGGCCAAGCTTCTGGAATCAGGCGAACCAAAGCTACAAGTCCTTGGGACTAATTCTGTGAGTAAGCTCGGATGCTAAATCAAATCAGAGTAAATCTTTGCTTGGGAAAGTAGTTTGAGAAGTCTTAAAGGATCTGCCAGTTGACATGAATTGAAAGATGCTGTCTGTAGCAGGGTGTATCCTTTGGGCCTAAACACAGAGCAGATACCAGCTGGAGGCAGATAAACTGTTTCCCTTCAGTGTCCCAAATTCTTTTGATGTCTGGGCTCATTCCCTCCAAAAATAACTTCTGGAAGGAACAGGAAAGCTGTTCTGTGAGTTCATATTTTGAGTCTTTAAGCAGCCCTCCTGGAGCCAGTATATGGGTAGGACAGTGTTTTGTTTTCCGGCAACTTAAGCTACACGGAAAAATTCTTGTTAGCTGAAAAGTAGCTTTGAGTATTGCAACCTCACCATCTTATCAGCTTAAATATTTCAGGATTCTGATCCAGGCTTGAAGAGCATAACTAAAAGTGACAAAATGAAGATTTAGAGATCTAGTTTTCCAATTAGACTGATGGGTACAATCAGGAGTATAGCTCTGTCATACTTCCCTTCTAACCATTGTATTTTCCAGCTGGTAAAATTGGAATCTCGTAAATTCCAGGATTGTGATGTGGACTGTTTTCACTTAGAGTGATTGCTTTTACATAAGTATAGAATAGTGCTTGCATTTCATGTAAATTATTGCCATTGTTAACAATGGGGGGTTTCTTAGTGGAATCAGTAAAACTGTTGGGCTTTCGGGTTTGGTTCCCAGCTGATGAAATTAAACGAGTTGCAGTTCAGGAAGACCGGAGGGTGTGGTGAAGTGATGCTACCCCAGAGCAGAATTTCTTGTTATGATGGAAAAAAGAGAGTTTTGCTGTAATATAGGGTAGAAGTGTCCCCTTGTTCCCCCACTAGCAGGGCAGCTTTACTGAGGATAATGAGATCTATATCTCATTATACATACAAAATTTTACTTATTTATTTAAATATCATTGAGCCAGGCTACCCTGCTTCTTTTTATCTGTTTGTATAATAATGCCTGGGCAAGTCCTCTTAGGGAAATGGCTTTGGAACTTTTTTCCTGGGCTGCCAAATGGCAAGGTGTACATGACTTTCCAGTTGTTTAAAATCCTTGGTGGCAAACAGTTGCTGCCAACCTCCACTCTGAGGTACAAGGCATGTGTCACTTAAAATGCGTATTACTGAACAGAACTCCACCTTAGAGTATTCTGTTTGATATTCCTGTCAGTTCCTAAGTCTTTTGTGAGTAAAGGAGATTAATGGACTTCCTGAATTAGGAGATAATTTGTGTTTGTCTGCTATAAAACTCAGAAAAAAAAAAAGTTTCCCTAAATAAGAATAAAATTGTCCTCTCTCTTCAGTGAGGAGAGAGAATTTTTATGGCTCTTAAACAGTATTCCAAAACCTTATTTTAGCCTAGCTGCTAATTTCCCTAGGTGCCTTCTAGAGTTAATGAAGACAAAAGATACAAGTCTATTTGTATTGACTTAAGAGGAACAAAGGGTAACAGCTTGTCTGTTACCAAGGGCACTGCCCTATTGTGTTCTTCAATAAATTTTGTTAGATTAATGAAGAACATTTTCTGCCGTATTCAGCCTTTTTTCTCTCCTCGAGAGGAAATAAACAAACAAACAAAACAAAAAGCAAGAGGAGATGGTATGGTGACTGAATAATGCTTCATGTGCTTTAGCTATTCTGATGTACCACTTTGGAGTGCAAACTGGTATTGTCTAGAAGAGAAGACTGGGTTGTATATGAAGCAAATGTCTTTAAACTGGTGAAAAGTCAGGCAACCTCCAGAAAATTTTACATACTATTTTTAGGAAACTCAGTTTAAGGCCCCTACAAATTTATAGTCTGCTTACATTTAAGATATATGGAGTATGATTGTGGCTCAAAGTAGATTTTGATTATTTTCTACCTAAAGCTTCATTGAAATAGAAAGGCAGTGATGTCTTTGAAGTAAAATTCAAACCTCTTTACTTGAGCTGTAAGGTTTTTTTCAGCCTCACAGATTTTGCTTCAGCTGTGGGGACTCTTGTGATTGCTTAAAAGGGTTTCAAATGAAGCAAATCTCTGTACTGAACATCTTTGAGTAGTTTAAAGACTTGGAAAGATTTGGAAGCTCCCACTGTCTCCTGAGTGTGTTTTGCTGACTTCCAAATATTTGGTTTTGGGTGCAGAACTTATTCTACTTGGTGCTCTATGTTTTAGGAAAAAAATGGAACTGTCACTTAGCTGTTTGTCATCTTAAATTAATTTAGGAATTTAAATTTCATTTAATTTATAAAAAAAAGTCAATTTATTTTTGAAGAGCAAACCTGGAGATGACTATTTTAGATAAATAATTGTTTGGTTTTTATTTCTGTACTTTTAAGCCTGATCTTCAGGTTACATATAATTAATTCCCATGGCTTTTTTGTATGATGCATTTATGAGTTATGTTAGCTTATTTCCTACGGCAGCAGTGATTTTTTTTTAATATAACATAATTGTAAATCTATTTATATAAGGCAGATACTTGAAACCAGGCAAAATTTGATAATAGAGATATTGAATAGGTGTTGAGGTTTTTTTTTTATGTAGACCAAATTTCAAATTGATAATGTCTGTGAGGTTCAAAATGGCTTTTTCTATCATGGAAGGTATTTTTATAAACCATGTGCTAGGATAGCATATGCCGGTGAGGAAAATGAAAAAATGTGGTGGGAAAAAGTGATATCTCCTTGGCTTATGTGTTACAGGATCTGTAGGCTGATTGCAATAGGCTTTTCCTTAGAAACTTATGGCAATACTTAATTTCTCACTAACTTTCTTGCAGAATTTCAGTAACTGAGTATCATGTAAAACATCTCCACTGCTCATATACAAATAATTTAATGTTTTGCTTAGGTCCATAGTGTTATATTACTAGGACAGAAGTGACAAAACTTTAAAATCTTTCACCTTGTGGTTAAAATTTTGTGGAATAAGAGGTCCAATTTATGTCCATAATCCATATCCAATTTATGTCTATTTATAAAGAAAATTTTTTTAGTGAGCAGCTGGTCAAGACAATTGGATACATAATCTGGTAAAAATTTCATCTTAATCCATATTTACAACACTCAGTTAAATACAAAACATTTTAAGCTATTTTGGAATGCTGATGGGGTGAATTCTTTGTATTTTGCCAGTAAGATATTGGAGTTTCATGTGAAAAATAGCAGATAATATGTGGAACCCAGTATCACCACATTTTAATTATGTTCCACAAATGCTTGTTTGGTTGATAGGATGCTTCCTTTCATAAAGGCAGTTTCCTTGTAGGAGCAGTGAAATAATGATCCCATCAGTGACAGTGTTGAGCTTTCTGTGCATGAGGAGGTGGCTGTGATTGCTGGTTGTCATCATTTGTTATTTAAAGGAAGATAAGCAGACTCCCAAGTGGAAAAGTGATCAACCAGTGCCTGAGACAAGACTTTCATATTTGTTAGTGTTGGCTTATAAAAGCGGTTGGTTTGGGCAGAATTATGTATTTTACATACATTACATATGTATGTAAAAATAGTATAAAATGTCAACACTTTGAAATTAAGCAATGTCAGAATTAATATTCTCAGTAGGGTACTTGTTTGCTTTGTCTGCAGCGTGCTAATCTGGAAGTACGCAATGGACACTTACCCTTATTGCAAGATGCTTCTTTCGTTCCATGAACCAATACAGAATTATGTGCTGGTAGTGATTTAATACACAGTGGAACAATTCCATCTCTAGGATGCCTCCTCTGTCTTTTTAATAGGACTTAAAGCTCAGGGAGACGGATAAGCACACAGTGCTCTTTTCATCCTGTGAGTTATTAAATTATCTTAGAAATTGTGTGTCTGCATCTGCTAGAATTTGAGTGAGTCCTTTAGAGTCACTTGAAGTTAAGTATTGCTTCCTCCACTTGTACTTATGCTCTCTGGTTTTGCAGTTCCATGGCCACACTACTGTGGCCCTGTAAGCCAACATTCCATTGCTGATTTTGTTACACAACTGTACATGTGGTGGTCAAAAGAATTTTTATCCAAGGGGCACAAAGTAAAATAGAATGTTAAATTATCCATCCTATTCTGATAAAACTGAAAGTGTCAGATGACCCTAGGTATTAATAAATTAACTAAATCACCAATTTTCATTGCTGAGAACCTTATCTTGTAATTATTTGTTGTGATCATTTTCATAGTGTCTTTGTAAAGTTAATGTATCCAGTGTGAAGTTAATGTATCTAGTATTTGAAGCTCTTCTCTTTAGGAAAGTTGAAGTGCTTGTCCTTCTGGCATTTGTTCATTGAAGTGCGTACATAACAGTCACACTTCTCATTAAGGCTGTGGTGTGTGGTTTGTAAGAGTCTTATGTTTATAGGAGATCATGGCTTCCCATGTGACAGTTTCATAATAATGAAATACAGTACCTTGGCGTATAAAAGGTGGTAACTGCCAGTATCAGCACCCTCTTTGCTCGTTTGAAACAAGAGAAAATTGCAGGCTGTAGAAGACAGATTGAGGAGCTCAGATATGAAAAAAATACTGCTCTGGCTGAGCCTAATGTTCTTACAGGGAGATACTTTAAGTAAAATAACTCAAACTCAAATATGATGCATGGTGATTGTTCTTGAAAAAAACTGACCTTCTTAAAAGACATCCAGGAATCATTAAAAGTTATGATTTTTCTCCTAATGTATTTGCTGCGTAACAGTGATAAAACAGCATAAATGCATAGAAGAAATGTTGTCCTTGAGAACTTGTATGATTTACTTACAGGGCTTGCACCATCTCTCTCCCTGGTAATATGATCCAAATTTCTCGACTCAGTCTGGAACAAGCATCTTCTGAATAAATAATATGTTTCTTCTTTACTTTGTGATAAATTTATATGTTTTTATACTGATTGAATTTTATTGGTTTCAAAATAAATGGAAATAAGATACTACCAAAGTAAGTTCCTTTCTGTACCTTCTGTATTATAAAACATAGAAGCTTAAAACATTACCAGCTTGTACTGGTAAAATTTCCATAAGTTACTATTGGATGCTTACAAGCATTTACTGTGGCTGAATGACATGTTTACATCTATAAAAGCTTTGTAAATAATTCCTAGGCAAGCGCTTGGACTTTCATAAGAGTTTTATCTTTTTTTAGGTTGAATAATTGTTATATTTCAAGTTTGTTTGAAAATATGTGCTTAGGAGTAAAATATTCTTTAACAGCAATAACAAGAGCACCACTGCAAAGCAAGGTAGAGACTGATGTCTACTGTAAAAACTTAACATTTCTATGATGAAATGGAATTTTACACTTTACTGGATGACAGTGCACAACTCAAAATTGTTACCACAGTCAGCTTTCCTGTGGCCTAAATGCTCAGTCATCTGAATGCTAATCCTGGATTGTGCTTCAGAAATGCTGTATGTTCAGTGGGTGAAATTGTTTTATTATACACATGAGGACATAAAAAACCTTTGTCCATTCTGGATCTCTTACTGTGCATGCTATTTTGTGACTTTCATGTGTTTGGGTCCCTTCTGCAAAGCTGCACCTTGATACAGGACAAGTACTCAGAACGAGGGAGTCCCTGGCACTTGCTTGGCCTAAATTCATCAATTGTTCTTACAAAGCAGTTTCTTGGTACAGCAAATCTTTCTGCTAGCAAAACACTTATTAGAGTGTATTATGCTTTCCTGTTGGGTGATCCTGTCAATCAAATAATTAGTACTTCAGATAACATTAATATTAATATTAAATGCTGATACTAAATGTAATGTGAATTAATATTGTCATTCTCACAGCCACTCCCACAGTGCTCTATGTTCTTCAAACTCTTTGTTTCCATTCTTTTCCCTGCTTTTATGGAAGCTTTCTGGGTGAATAATTTGTAGACTTGAGCACTTGAATTTCTGGAAAATACTAAGATTATATTGCTGGGGGGTTATTAAATCCTTGGTCTTTGTGCCTTATTGAGATGTAAGGACTTCTGCAAAAGAAAAAAAATCTATTTCTGTTTTGCTAGTAACAATTCCGTGAAACAAACTAGGGAGCCATTGTACGTATGAAGCATTTTCCAGGGTCTCTTGGGAAGGAAACAACCATTTTTATAACTTGCTCTATTGGAGAAAACATATGGGTGCTGTTTGTGGATTGTCTTTCAGTCTGTGGCAGTGGACCATACAGAATTAGATTTTGACTTTTGTCTCTTTCTTACCACATGAAATACAGGATATTCCTAACAGAAGGACTTGTAAAATGGACTCGTACTATACAGTTTTGCTCCATTTTCAGTAATAGCTGGGAATGTTGTTTTAAGAACAATATAATTTTCAGCTGTTCCTGTAGCTTTTAGAGGGTGAACTGGTAGTGCAGCTGAAAGGCATAAGTGTTCTAGATAAAACAGAAAAAAAGACTAAACAAAAGAGTAGAAAAAAATGGTGGGGTGCTTTTTTCTGAAATACACAGCTTTCACTTACAGCCTGAAAACCTCAAACCCTCCACAAATCAGTGTGCTGTAGATTATGCTAAAGTGCTTTGGGTTTGTCTCGATGTCTATGGGTAATGTGCTGATGAAAGCAGGTTCTACATCATGAAAAATACGAAGGAAATGCCTCAGCCTGTGCTTAGGAATTGATGAAAACGTTGTGAGTAAAAGCAGAGGGGTCTTAATGGGACATCACTATGCTTCAGGGCAGAACCAGCACTGTGTTCAACCTTTCCTGACAATGTTTTGTTCTGCTTCTTATTTCCCTCTGTAGTCTGTTCATAGAACTGTCAGTGATGGAGAATCCAAAAGGTCTTCAGGCAGTCTGCTCCCTTTAGAAAGGAGGGATTTTAATGTCTAACTTAGCCTTTGCTTCAATGTAAGCCTATTACTGCTTTGCCTATTACCATTGGACAAAGAAAACTATTTATTCTCTTTCTATAGCTGTCTTCTGTACATTTTAAGACTTGATACCTTTTAGGCAGCTGTAGTCTAGGTAATTTAATGTATTTCATTCTTCTTCTACAGATGTTTATCTAAAGCTTTGTCCATCTCTTGAATGATTTGAGAACTGTATCAGTTATTCACCATTTTTGGCTATGAAGTTTCAACTGTGGGTGCACCACTTCTTTAAGGGCTTATTTGGCCCAATTAGATGGCAAAAGTTTCTTCATAGGCACCATGAGTAATGCAGATGTATCACAGTATATAGGTCTGTTTTTCATGACATCGTATTGGCATTGACTAAGTTTCTTTTCTTCATTCAGCTGTTTCTGGCTTAAAATGCTGTTTTGTAATAACCATTCCCAAATTGCTTCCTTGATTTTTCAGGTCGTATTTCCAATTGCCCAAAAATCAGGCATCAAGTGTGCCTACAGCTCTGTGGCCAGCTTAGTGTTCTTTGCAAATTCAATGAGCCCAGTCTGCTCATCTAAGTCTCTAGTGAAGCTCAAATCATATTTTTGCACTGTGCTGATTTACAAGTGTTTCCATATTTTTTCCAAACTCTTATAAATCTCTTATGGGAAGAGTTCTTCTGACAGTATTTTTCTAGGTTCCGTTTGAGAATTCTGTGTATTTTTTTGTCAACAGCATCACTGAAGTTTTGACAGATGCTGCTTCATCTGGATTCACAAAATTTATTTACTTGTCATAGGAGTAAGATGGATTGATGTGATTTGTTCTTGACAAATCCATGTTGACTGTTACTTACCCCTTCAAGACTCTGTAGATGTTGGCAAATTGGCATTTTTTTCCAGTGTTTTTCTGTGAACGAACTAGACATGACTGGATTATAATTCCCTGACTCCTCCTTTTTCCCTTTTGTCAAGACAGAATGCCTCCAAGTTTATTTCCCTTGAATTTTGGTACATCAGAATGTTGCTAGGTAACCTGGTAGTGACACTGTTGCATTTGATTGATTGGGCTGCTTTCTACAACTGCGTGAGAGAGGGTGGAGTGGGGTGGGTGTCAGGCTCTCCTCCCAAGTTGCAAGAGATAGGACGAGAGGAAACAGCCTCAAGTTGTGTCAAGGGAGGTTTAGACTTGATATTAGGGAAAATGTCTTCTCTGAAGGAGTTATCAGCATTGGAACAGACTGCCTGGGGAAGTGGCTGAGTCACCATCCCTGGAGTTACATAAAACGAGGTTTAGTGGTGGACTTGGCAGTGTTAGGTAATTGGTTGGACCTGATGATCCTAAGGGTCTTCCTCTGATCAACCTAAATGATTCTCCCAGTTGATGACACTCACTGTTCAAGTGTTAGATGTTTCCATATTGCATAGTATGTTCTATTTCATGCAGTTTCACCCTTCCATAACTTTCTAAATGAAGTTCTTGTGGAAAGACTTTAGAAAGAAAACCCGCCTATTCAAATTTTTCTTCTCTGAAGTTCTGAAGTGTTGTCCAAATTGTGTTCTTACCTAAATGCAGTTACTTTATGTTACTTGTTAAATGAAGCTTATTACTCATTATTCTATTTTGGGAAATCGATGTTAAAAGCTTTTTTTAATGTATTTTGTTTGCCAGTTTGTCAAATTTGCCAACATTGAGGAAGACACACCTTCATATCACAGACGCTACGACTTCTTTGTGTCCCGGTTCAGTGCCATGTGTCATTACTGTGGCTCCGATCCAGAAATACAAAATGAGTAAGTGTCTTTCTGTAGGAATTACTGAGAACTGTAGACACATTAACATTGTCTGTAATACAGCTTTTCTTAAGGTGTTTAGTGGAGTAGTTCATTCCATATGAAGAAAATGAGAGTCTGACTTTTTGAGTAGTGCCAAATATTCCAAATCCTAGGTAGCTAGAATTCCTAGGATATTTAGATGTAATTTTACCTGAATCATGCTTGTTAGATTGTGTGGATTCTCTCCAGAAAGTCATCATTTACTACTGTAAATGCATGAGTTCATGACTTACTTGAGATATTAACGAGGCTACTTATACAAAAAGCAAAAGCATATATTAAGTCTGCTCTTTCAGAATTACTCATTAAAACTGCATTTTCGTAGATGTCTGAAGTACGCTCGTGACTGTGAAACTCAAGAACCTCCGTGAATGGGAATTCCAATTTTTCCCATTCTTACGTAAGAGCCACAGTTTGTTTTCCTGCGGCTCCCCCTGGAGGATGCGTCCTTCTCAGGAGCAGCTTTTCTAGTTGTACATCACTCTTCTTTCCTGCTTTGTGTGTAATCCTATTGAAACCATCTCAAAAGGTCTAGACTGATACTGGATTCATATTGAATGCACAAGATTTTGTTGAGGAATAGCTAAAATACAAGCAGCTACAGAGGCTTGTGCTTATTTTATTTGATAGCTGTACCAGCTTCTATTTGTTTTCAGGAAGTAAATTCTCTTCCTACCATTTATTATAATGGATAATTTGCTATTGTCACTTCAAAAAATAATACTTTGCTATTCATTTCATTGCAAAGATTCTCTTGCAAGCTATTTTTGTTTGATAAAATAATGACAATAGCTAGCAGCTAGACTAAGTCTTTTTCTGAACTTATGATTTATTTTCTTTTTATTATGTCATTGTTGTTGATTAGTTCTCAGTTGATTTCATTCAAATGATTTTAGAATGAAAGTGGTAGTTCCTTTTGTGCATTGGGCTTAAGTTGACAGAATTATCCTTTGCTTTCCGTCTTGTGAATCTTTCAGAAATCTTTAAAGATCTTTTCTGACGAATACATCGCCTTAATTACAACTTCTAAGGACACGACCACATGGCTGTGCTAGATATTACTTCAGCTGTGTTGTGGTAACCTCCCATTTTTCTTCAGCTCTGGAATAGACTGAGATTATGCAAAGTTTCAACTGATGGGTGGTAAATTGGGTAGAGTTGGTGGGTTTTATCCACATGACTTTTGTCAGAGGTGATGTACAAAGTTTGAGTCTTCATTGATTAGTGTCAACTTTATCCTTACAGGGCATCTTCTGTTCAGTTGTTTGTTTTGTCAGCTTCCTTACTGGCTTTAAAGGTGTTCAAAGGAAACATGGGCAACCAATTTCTGCTTGTGAGAACCTACTGGAATTCCACACTAAACTACTGCTGCCCAGTAGGTACAGAGCCATACTGGGAGGTGCTCTGTTTCTTGGCCTCAGTAATTCTCCTTTTCCTTCCTCAGGATCCGAATTGCTGGAATCAGGGGCATTCAGGGAGTGGTTCGAAAAGCAGTTAATGATGAACTTCGAGCAACTATATGGGAGCCTCAGCACATGGACAAGATAGTGCCGTCATTGCTGTTCAACATGCAGAAGATGGAAGATGTTGACAGGTAATTGTATTCCTTGTCACTGGCGTGTTTTTTTAAGCAATCTCTAGGCCAAGTTGTTATGATGGATGTCTTTTTCTTTTCTTTTTAGTGGATGCAGCAACTCACCTTTACTAGCTGAGGCTCCTTGAAATTGATAGGATAGGTCTGCGTAATGATTCTTAAAGTTTCTTGTCTTAAAATCTTTTCAACCACTTCTTTTCACTTGTTCGAGATCCTGTTGGCCTAAAAGTTGTTCCAGAAAATATAGATCCATATTTTGACTTGATAAAAATTGTGAACTCTGTGTTTTATTGGATCAGATGCAGAGATGAGTAAGCAAAGGCTTTTAGGTGACTCAAATAATTTTGCGACTTAGATTTGTTAAAAATTGAGTGTTTAATTCCTTTAGCCATTAGTAAGAACTGCTTTTCCTGGCTGAAGCAGTACTTAGAGTAAGGAATTAAAGTTTTATTTATATATAGACCCCCTTCTCTTTTTTGCTTTCAGTGACTCCGAGGCATATTACTTGCCATGTTTGCAAAAAGATCTTCAAAAAGATCTCTGTGACAATTAAAGTTGAGTAGATGCCAGTCATCTTACGATTGAAATGTCACTTTTTTTTGGTCCATGGTTGAACACTAAGTAGGTGTAAAAACTGTTTATTGGTAGCACTGGGAAATTTCCATCAAACCAACTTCAGCTGTGCAAGCAAATTAAATATTCATTCCATGTCCAATTCTGGCTGCTTCAAAACTTGCCTACTAAGAGTCTCAGCAGCCTTCCTATAACAACAAGCTTTTCATGCTTTCAATCAGCTTTCCAGATCTGTCAGTTTCTCCTTTTTGTTTGAGTTTTGGCATTTATTTTGCAATTCCTCAGTTTTATTTTTGTTCTGTTATTTCTAGCTGCCACTACCTGTCTCATCTCTAAAGCAAGTTTTTGGACTAAATAACTAAAATCCATAGTTGTCTGTCTGTTCATGCTTTATCTGTTTACTGCGTATAACTGAGGGCCCACACAATATGTACGGAAATATCCACTCGAATTTTACATCTGAAAAGTGATCTGAGTAAAAGACAAAGGTTTCTGAAGCTGCTATTTGAAGAAGAGCCTGGTTCGCCTTTGCTTACTTTAACAGGGCATCTAGCTGCAGGTGGGCCCTTTCCTGTGTTACTCGTGACAGTGCCCTCAGGCGTACACTTCCCTTTTTATAGCAGAAGTAAATTAACTACTGATGGAAAAACTGACTGAAGTAGGATTTGGATTAACCACTTAAAGTGGATCAGTTTATATGTACTGCAGGTGTGGTTTTTATCATCTGTTAAGCAATGCAATAGTAGTGGTAGAAAAACAAATCTGTCAAAAAGCAACTTAAATTTCTGAACTGTTGTGCTTGAAACTTGTCCTGTAATGCACATTGAACAGGAAAAAAACGACTAATGATTTTCCAAGTGATGAGTAGGGGCCTTGTATGATGTGCATACAGAGAAGCTGAAAACAGTATTTGTAAATTGTTACCTGCTTGTCTTAAATGATGTTACAGACAATTTCTCATTTTATTTTGTGTGACTTCATATTTGTGGAGCACAGAGACATCTTGAAGAGTAGGAGTAAGAAGCATTTGTTCTGGCAGATGGAGTCAAAGCATTATTTGAGAAAGAGCAGAAATTCCAGAAAATACCCCCAGCTTAAGTCCATAGATATAAAACCACTTTTGGTTAAAGCTAAAGTATACGTAGGTAAAGCTTACTTTGAAAGTCAGTGTATTTTTAGCTTGTGGAACCTTAATAGCTTAATTCAAGATTCTTTTGAGTACATAGCAGATGAGACACTTCTTAGAGTTAAGAGTTTACTATTTAAACAACTTTTTGAAAAGATAGTTGAGTTTGTGGATGTCATTATTTGTTCATATTTCTTAGTGCACGTTCTAGTTACATGTCTATCAGACATTATGTGATGTGTATGTCTATTTATGTGCATCTCCAAAATAGGGAAGGGATGTATAAAATTGGTAATTCACTTACTTTGTAGCATATTCTCCATGATAATTGTGGAGCTAAACATGCCAGCCTTATTTCAGGCAGAGGGACACTCTAGCACTTAGTGTAAACTTGACTCCAAATCCTTCTGATACATCTGTAATGTTCACACAAATTCTGTTTTAGAGGTAGGTTAGAATTTTATTTCTTTCTCAGGGTGAGTGAATCATAGTCAAACATTCCTGTACCTAGTCTGCTCAAAAGTAATGGTTAAGTCTTACTCCACATGCCCTGTCATATTTTTTGGCCAGTCCTGGTTTTGTGGCATTTAAGAAGTCTCATGCTTAAGTTGCTGAGTTGCTCTGAGCTAGTTTGAGTCTGTGATTAGGTGTTTGCTATGGAAACTGCTGTACTTCAACACATCCTCCTTCCAGTTGCTTGTCGCCTCTTCTGATAGACATTGCCTACAAAAAAAGCCAGTAGAGCAGCTAAAGGGAATTGTCCTTGCCCATTTCATTGCAAAGCACATTTTCAGCCCTCTTGTGGTAGTAGAAAAGGTCTAGATGAAGAGGAATATTACTGATTTTTTTGTAACTGTTGCAGTTGGATTTCTCAGAGGTTTTCTGATATTTCTGTAAAAACCAAGTCAATGAAACAAAATGAATATGAGTTACTCATTTGAATCTAGAAACTTAAGAGGCTCTACAAAGCTTTCCTCTAAAACTAAAGAGAGTATTCAGTATTCATTGTGTATTATCTGACAATGCCAAGGAACACTTACTGAGAAATACTTCGAGGTAGGTGCTGTTAAAGTTCAAAATTAAATGTTATTCCTACAGAGAACACAAGATAATTTTAGACATTCTGATGCAAAGAGTAACATTTTATACTAGGAAGATTCATGTTAAAAAAGACTTCAAGCAGTGCTAAGAAGTCACCTTCTGTAGGTTTGCATATACAGGCGCTTAAAACAACTTATTTTTACTTCATTTTAACTGGAATTCTTTCAGACAGACTTAGCTCTGTGTGCTGTGCAGCCTGCTTTCTTCTTTCCTCCGCACACACCCACCTTTGCAATGCTGTCGTATTTTAGGGAATCTGTGTCAAAGCAGAATGGTCCCACTGTTATCCAGGAGGAAGCAGTCAGAGAACTGCTGAGCCGCTTGGATGCTCATAAATCTATGAGACCAGATGGGATCCATCCCAGAGTGATGAGGGAGCTGGTAGCCGCTCTCCATCATTTAGCAACAATCCTGGCTCACTGGTGAGGTTCCAGATGACTGGAAGCTGGCTAATGTGACACCCGTTCACAAGAAGGGTAGGAAGGAGGATCCTAGTAATTAGAGGCCAGTTAGTTTGACCTTGGTACCTGGCAAGGCAATGGAGCAGTTTATATTAAGTGCCATCACACAGCACTTAGAGGATAGCCAGGGTATCAGACCTAGCCAGCATGGGTTTAGGAAGGGTAGGTCATGCTTGACCAACCTAATCTCCTTCTATGATCAGGTGACCTGCCTGGTGGATGCAGGAAAGGCTGTGGATGTTGTCTATTTGGACTTCAGCAAGGCCTTTGACCCTGTCTCTCACAGCATACTCCTGGAAAAGCTGGCTGCCCACGGCTTGGACAGGAGCACTCTTTGCTGGGTTAGGAACTGGCAGAATGGCCAGGCGCAGAGAGTGGTGGTGAATGGTGCTGCATCCAGTTGGCAGCCAGTCACCAGTTGTTATAGACGGTAAAATAGGATTGGCTTTCATATATTAATTCGTGGTTTAGATGGTTGAAAATTAATAAGTTAAGTGATTAATTGTTCATTTCACAAGTTTATAGTTAAGTTGTATGTTGTAATGTTCTGTTCTTGTTGTAATGTTCCTTTTTTGTAAATCCCCAGTTATGATTTTCATTCCCTTGTCACAGTTGGAAAGAGTTCCTGTTGATCTATATATTGTTTAATTATCAACCATTATAATTCCCATTGTAAGGTATATAGGTAAAATGGCTGACAAACGAGGTCGGCCGGGGCTTCCAGAAAGTTCCACAGGGGATGTCAATCAGGGTGTCAGTCAAGGGAGGATCACTCCTGATTTCAACACGGAGCATTCCCCAATGGGCAGGGCCCGAGGAGGCAGGCCCGAAGTGGGTGGATGTGAAGGCGGGCCGATGATCAGGCCCATGATTGGACAGATGTATCCACACCCCTTATTGACATCCCTAGGGTATAAAAGAGGCTGCACGAGCCCCAAGCAGTATTCCTCTGGCCAGACCAGCCGCATACCCAGTGCTGCCTTTGTATTGTGGGTGTCCCCTGTTGTTATTTTTTTTTTTTTAAAGTTAATATATCTTTAAATTTTACATCGTGAAGCGTCGTTCTTCACACGAGTGGTGTCCCTCAGGGGTCTGTGCTGGGCCCAGTTCTGTTTAATATTTTTATTGATGACATGGATGAGGGTATTGAGTCTTTCATTAGTAAATTTGCGGACGACACTAAGCTGGGAGCTTGTGTTAATTTATTGGAGGGTAGGAGGGCCCTGCAGAGAGACTTGGAACAGCTGAATGGGTAGGTTCAGTCCAGTAGGATGAAGTTTGATGAGTCCAAGTGCCGAGTCCTGCATTTTGGCCACAATAACCCCCTGCAACATTGTAGGCTGGGGGCGGTGTGGCTGGACAGTGCCCAGGCAGAAAGGAACCTGGGGGTACTGGTCGACAGCTGACTGAATATGAGCCAGCAGTGTGCCTTGGTGGCCAAGAGGGCCAACGGCATCCTGGCCTGTATTAAAAACAGTGTGGCCAGCAGGACCAGGGAAGTCATTCTTCCTCTGTGCTCAGCACTGGTGAGGCCGCATCTTGAGCACCATGTCCAGTTCTGGGCCCCTCAGTTCAGGAAGGACATTGAGATGCTTGAACGCGTCCAGAGGAGGGCAACGAGGCTGGTGAAGGGCATGGAACACAAGCCCTACGAGGAACGACTGAGGGAGCTGGGGTTGTTTAGCCTGGAGAAGAGGAGACTCAGGGGTGACCTTATCACTCTCTACAACTTCCTAAAAGGTGGTTGTAGTCAGGTGGGGGTTGGTCTCTTTCTCCAGGTAGCAACTGACAGAAGGAGAGGACACAGTCTTAAGATGTGCCAAGGGAAACATAGGTTAGATACTAGGAAAAAGTTTTTCACAGAAAGAGTGGTTAAATACTGGAATTGTCTGCCCAGGGAGGTGGTGGAATCACCATCCCTGGATGTGTTTAAAAAAAGACTGGATGTGGCACTTGGTGCCATGGTTTAGTTGAGGTGTTAGGGCATGGGTTGGACTCGATAATTTTGAGAGGTCTTTTCCAACCTAGTGATTCTGTCATTCTGTCACAGTCCTACACTATCTCTTGTACCTTCTCTGTGCTGAGAAGGGTACCCATCTCCCTAGATCAGAGTCCAGGCAGTACAGGGGAAGGAAAAAAAGGGACGTTGGGTGTCACAGCAGTTGGATAAAGCTGGAGTTTAGTGGTACTCGTGGTGGATTATATTCAAATTGTCATGCATTTTAAAGTTCTAATCATGCTGCACTTGTAAAACTATTTCTCCTTACTTATCTAACAGGGTTCCTGAGGCTGTTCTGTTACTAAAATCTGACAAGCTAGCGCTGTTATGGTAACTCCTGAAACACTGATGTTTCCAGAGGCAACAGGATTTTAATATGGCCAATTTCAGATTTCAATAGTGTTGAAACGCTAGAAAATCTTTTGCCATTAGACAATATATTACAACTATGACGTTAACATGTTCATTTGACTAGTGATATTTCAATTTGCAACTTTTTATAATGCTCTAAAGCTAAGGTTTTATGATACTTAACTAAACTGGCTGCTCTTAGTGGACACTTTTAAACATATTTAACACACAAGCTTGCACTGCAGAACTGAAATTATGTTTAAGGATTTAGTGTACTGATTTCTGCAGTCTAAAATGAAAGATGCATAATGTTAATGAAAGCGAATAAATCCTCACTTAAGTTTCTATAATGTGTTTTGTGAGAGAAAATAAAAAGGTTGCCACCTGTACAGTGACTCTTGATAAGTGATGGGGATACCTCAGGGGGAGCTGTTTGCTTTCTTTCTGAAACCTATTTTCACCACGGTGCCCACAGCAAGGGACTCAGCAGTGCCCTGTCCATAGTAATGATGGAAGATGCTCAGTTAGAAGGTGACCAACTTCTACGCTGTCTATTTAGAGGTAACTGTGTGGGTGATAATGTTCTAATTAGTTCACTCAGATTTTTTTTTTCAACTCACAAGCCATCTGTTTGTGCAGAAGTATTGGAGTGTCATTTAATACTCACCCACACAGTATCGATTCGGTAGCGGGCAGGTGACTGAGATCATTAATCTGAACAATATTCCTAAGATTCTGTCTAACTTTTTTCGTGGTTTCACAGTCTTCATTCATTGTTAGCAACACATAGTGGTTTGTCAAAATGCGGTGGGTAACAAGTTAACTGAATATTAGCAGCTTTTGTGTTTGCCATATAAATATTTACTAATATAGTGGTCAGTACTGAGTGACCAGATGATGATCTATGGTCCTGCTATAAAAGAATAAAATACTTTATTCAGAATTCTGGTTTGATGCATATTTGAAATACAGTTCTTGCCTAGTTCAAGAGTGTGACTCATGAATGTTGTAATACCAAGGGTGAATACAGTAAAGAAAAGGTGAATATTGGTCAGTAATATAATCAGTGCAATTTGTCTTATTTCATCAGAGTAGGCCCCCCATCCTCTCCTACGGGAGGAGTGAAAGAAGAAAATCCTTCTGTGCTGGCTGAGAATTGTTTCAGGGAACTACTGGGACGAGCAACCTATGGAAATATGAATAATGCTGTCAGACCAGTTTTTGCGTAAGTTGAAAATTCGTGGAAGATCTTAAGAGGTTTTCTTTATTTCATCCTCCATTCTGTTGCAATAAATTTCTTCTTACTTTTCAACTCAAAGGTTTCCATGCACTTTTCTTTTAAAAATTGCCCCTCTTTTAATCTCTGCTCTTTGTTGCCTGTCTGTAAACTTGAAGGTAGTTATGGAGGAATTCATGTCCTGCTTTACTGGTTTTTAGAAGTGAAATACAGTAATTTACATGAGTTGTTGCTTCAGCTGGCCTTTTTTTTGTTTCAATGTAGTACTTTATCCAAGCTATTAATGTCCCATGGATGGGTGTTACAATCAGTGGCAAGACAAACCAAGTAAGATACAAGTAGTGCAAAGGAATACTCTGCCCCATAGTTATAATTTATATTTTCCTGCAATTTTCTTCCAGATCTGTTTTGATATTCTGTGAGGAATATCTTTAACAGCTCATTTAGTAGTGAGTGGCAGATATGCACACAGTATGCACATTATGCACGAACACACACAGTACAAATTATACCTGATGTATTAACTCTCAGTGATACCACTTTCAAACCCTGGCTTTTCCTGGTGGTGAGGAGACCTGTTTACTTCTTCTTATAGATTTTTCAAGGTACGTCCTGGGTACAGGAACATGTTCTCTGAGATGGCCTAGTTCTTCCCACCAAGCTTAGGTATTTTATTTATATGCTGAAAGACCTTCAAGCTCCCAAAAGGCATTTTCAAGTTACTAGTTACAGAACTTAGTTACTAAGTTACTAAGAACAGAACTTACAAACAAAGGTAGGGTTGATGTTGAAGGCAGAAAACTTTTGTAACCCCTTGTTTATCCTGAGAAAGCATTGACTACAAAAAACTACCATTCTCTTACTTTCTGTATGTACCTGTTATACCAACCTGATAGGAGTTCCTGTTGCAAAATTGAGTGTTTTGTTAAAAAACACTCATTCTTTCCTGGGCTTAAAATTTGCATTCCTCCAAAATACCTGTGATCACAGTGAACACCTAGGTACTAAACAGTCTGGATGGACTACTTGGTACTGTGCTGCAGCTGCTTTCTTGCAACTTTTCAATTCTTTTTATGGGTTTATCTCAAAACTTTATCATCATTTGCAATGATTCCAGTCTTTTGAATCATTTTAGTATCAGGGAAGTTTCCTACAAAGAATTCCTGATTCCCTAGACTAGAGGTAGTGCTTGATTTGGAATCTGAGAAGGCATCATAGCTGTTTTTCGTGTGGCAAATCTGAAGCCTGTATCTCTAAAGTATTATTTCCAGCCTATTTTCGTTTCTTACATGTTATGAGTGTAGGGAATCAGTTGACTCTGTGTGCACCTCAGTGTGCCACATGCTGCATTTATGCACCGAAATGAGTAGATAATGATCAGTTACTCAGAATATATTATCTCCTCTATAAATAGAGAGTCTTTGTAGTCACCACTTTTGTGTTCCGTTTTGAGGACAAATTGCCAAATGTGTCTTTGTAGAAATGACTGCTGTAAAGGTTTAGTATTTTTAAGAACAAGAGATGCAGAAAATGGAATTTCAAGCAGTTTTTCCTAAACAAAAAAGGAGTGCTCTATCTAATCAGCAGTAAAATAAGTAAATAATCCCTTTGAGGTGAATTTTGAGAAAATTCTTAAGATACCGTTTATTGTATCTGCAGAATGTAATTTTTTCGTTATGTCTTAATTTTTGCTTACAGGCATTTAGACCATCATAGACTGTGGGATCCTAATGAATTTGCAGTTTACTGCTTTAAAATCATCATGTATTCTATACAGGTAGGATGTTCTCCTGGTTTTTTTTTCCTTGCATGCATGTTTCAAGCACATGAGAGAGGTTTCAATGCTCATCTCACCATGCTAGTGGTAGACATTAGATGAAGTCAAAAGAATTCAGAAGATCCCATGGAAGGTAGTGGAGTGGTCCTTCTCCACAACAAGGAACAGGGTAACCATGCTGGTCTGACATTGTGCTTGACAAAGAAATCTCTCAGGTTGGTTATTTCTCCATGTCAATACAGCTGTGCTGCTTTTCCAACCCAAGAAACCAACTTCACATGCAGCTGTTGTGCTGAGGATTTTTAATAGTGAGCAACCTGTATTGTGGCCTTAATCTAAAGGAGGGAAGGTAGAGATTGGATATTAGGAAGAAATTCTTTACTGGCAGAGTAGTGAGGCACTGCAAAGGTTGTACAGGGAAGCTGTGGCTGCCCAATCCCTGGAAGTGTTGAAGGTTGGATGGGGCTTTGAGCAACCTGGTCTAGTGGAAGGTGTCCCTGCCCATGGCAGGGGCCTTGGAACTAGATGGTCTTTAAGGTCCCTCACAACTCAAGCCATTCTGTGACTTTGTGATTGTCTGTTGTAAACAACAAGGTGTTATTCGATTGCATCAAACACAGATGCCCAAAAGATAAAAGTGTAAAATTCCAGGTTTGTGGAAGAAAGCTGAGTTTTCTCAGCATTTATATTAATGGTGCTGAAGTCCTTGAAATGCAGTTAGCTGAGTGAAGGACCACTTCATGCTTCCTCTGTGCTTGTAGATGTTCCTGGATATTTTGAGACTCTTAGGTTTTGTACACTGGACTGGCTGAATGAACCTGTATAGCTTCATCTCTCATGGCAGTTTTTTGAATCCATATTTAGTCATGAATTGATTGTAATTTTGATAAATTTCTGAATGAAGATGTTGCAGAATGGGAACATGGTCATGACTATAGCTGAGTGGTGTATGAGTTTATTCTTGTTAAAATCACAGAGGAAGATTTTCTGTCTGTTTTTTTAATAGGCACAATATTCCCATCATGTAATACAAGAAATCCTTGGACACCTTGATGTCCGCAAAAGGGATTCACCACGAGTTCGTGCTGGCATTATTCAGGTTCTTCTGGAAGCGGTTGCAATAGCAGCTAAAGGATCAATAGGTAAGTTGTATTAAATTAAAGGTGCCAGGTCAAAGAATAAATTTGCAGGGTGGTGCTCATTTTCACTTTGGTTTCAGACTGATTGGAAACGTATATTTTGACAAGGTTTTGTATTTATTATTTTTTTTCTCCTTTGTGCTGATAAAATGCTTGAAATCTTACTTGGTTTACAATTACTCCAAACATATGTACTTGGTTGTTTGACTCTTACATAATTCTATGCTTTGAAAAAATGAGTGAAAAAATTGTGAAAGGCGGGAATTCCTGTTTGGAAAGAAATCATAAAGTCTGAGAGAACTGTGTGTCACCACAAAATGTTAAGAGCACTGTCGCTTTGTGATACAACTGTGACCTGAGTATTGTGGGAGTAAAATGATCTTTGAGAAATTTAACCTTATTCACTGTGAAGCAGCTGAAATAAGGTGAAATATGTCATTTAAACTTAGGATAGTTCCTTGAAATAAGAGTAGTTATGAAGAGATATACACCCATGTGCTCTGCTCTGTTCCTGATGTTCTTTGATGTCCTGCTGACATATTATTGTTTTGCTTCATTAGCTTGAGCCTGAGCCTTCCTCTTTATATGAGACCCACTTGCATGCACAGACTTGTGAAATCCTTTACCATATGCTGAAAAGAGCTCATTATTTGATCCAATGTATAGAACCGGATTTTAGTAGCAGGTTTTGAAATAACTGAAGTTCAGGGGCAAGTACCTGCAGTTTAATCCATTACTGATGCTTAATTTCAGCAGCCACTCCTATTTATTATCTGAAACTTGCATGCTGAGTTGACTCTGGGCTGTTTGCACTCACCTTTCCCACAGGACAGGGACAATGTAGAAAGAAGATGAGAAGTTTCATGGTTCAAGATAAAGACAGTTTGATGGGTGGAGCAAAAGCTACATGCACAAGGAAAATTGGGTTACCTCCATCCTGGCCAGACCCAGTAATGGGTCATAATGGATTATGCATATATACCTGATTGTATTTCCTGATTCTAAGTTAATTTCTAAAATATCAAGATGTAGGCACACCTCAAAAGTTTACGCCTAGTCGTGATGCCTCAAACACTGTATTTCACTTGGTTCTTTTCATCCTACTCTCATTTCTTGTGAAAAGGGATTGAAAAGCCCAGTTTTAATTTTCTTCAGACACCTTCTCCTTGGCAGGTGCAATCACTATTATTTGTTGTTTCCAGGCCCAACAGTTCTGGAGGTTTTTAATACCTTGTTGAAGCACTTGCGCATCAGTGTTGACTTCGAGCTGGGTGACAGGCGCAGTTCAGCAGAAAGTGCCACTTTAAGCACAAGCTCCAAGGAGAGTGATGAGAGGATTGTCCAAAATGCAATTATTCAAACAATTGGTGAGTAATACAATGACACGGGCTCCCTTAAAATTCCTCCCATTTTCTCTCTTCCCCAGTGAGATGATACTGGACCAGCTTGAATCACAAAGGAATACTACCAAGTGTGGTTTCTCTGATTGTGTTTGCCTCTTGTTCTCAGGCTTGCTTTATGTGTTTGATTTCTGAAAGGTTGTTCTTTTAAATGTTAACCGAGCACATAGCCTAGAAGCTTATGAAAATTAAAAATGCTGGTGGACTTGAAATTAATTTTAATTGTCTCATTATGTGGCCCTTGAAATGTAGAAATCTCTACCTATGGTACAGAACTATTACTCCTTTTATGAAAATCACTGCAAACAGTTGTATACAGTAATACGTATTTTAGTAGGTACTACTTTAAAATGGATAGAAATGAATGTTAAACATAGTAGCAACAATGACACCTAATGGCCAGTTGTGCTACCATGACTTAACTCAAGTACTTTAATGCGCAGCACTGGAAATTATTTTCTTAAAATAGTGTCTCTCCCTTTCTCGGATTTTCCCTTTATGGTAGTGGTGTTATATATTGGGGTGCATTTATGATATGTATTCCTTTTCTTAAAGAACAAGGAGGAATGTAACTTAAATGTTGTTCATTTATCTGTACCTCTGCTTGCCTTGAAGTTTTCTAGAGCAGTAACAAGTATGTAGTAGATTATTTCTCGCCATTTCAGTAAAACTCCCAAGTTAAAATGTTAAACCCTCACGAAGAAAATATCCCAGAAACCCCACAAACCAATCTTTTAAAGTGAAGCTTCTTACTACTGAAGTTAACATTATACTATTGCACAGTAATAAAATAGGAAGGGACCCATAAGGATCATTGAGTCCAACTCTCTGCTCCTCCCAGGACTGCTTCAACTAAACCATGTGCCTGGGAGCATTGTCCAGATACTGCTTGAACTCTGTCAGGCTTGGTGCTGTGACCACTTCCCTGGGGTCCTGGTCTAGTGGCCAACCATCCTTTTGGTGAAGAACCTTTTCGTAATGTCCCATCTGAACTTCCCCTGATGCAACTCCATCCCATTTCCTCATGTCGTGTCACTGGTCACCAGAGAGAGATCAGCACCTCCCCTTCTGCTTCCCCCATTGTTTGATATTCTTAGATTAAGGCACCCAAAACATGGGCTGGAGGAGGGGCTGCAGCAGTGCAGTGTAGGTGGAACAGTCACCTCCTCAGCCAGCTGGTGATACTGTGCTTGGTGCACCACAGGGCACAGTTGGCTCTTTTGGCTGTCAGGGCACACTTGATTCACACTGGACTTGCCATTAACCCAGACCCCACCAATCTCTTTCCATGGGGAATGCTGGGAATAACAGTTCCCTGGATGCACTGCCACAGCTGTGCCCACTACTGTGGCTGTGCTGCCATAAGAGCAGGGCCCAGCCTGCAGCTGGCACTGGGATGGCAGCTGTTCCCTCTGGAGCTGTGTCTGGGCAGCTGCTTCATTTGTGGTGGGTGCAGAGCTGGGAGAGGACAGCATCTTCTGAGAGTGGAAACCATTCCTCCCTGGTCAATCTGGCCGAGCTGCAGTGCCCTTCGTGCCAACTGATGCTAGCAGTCCCTAAGGGATTCTTTTAAGGCAGAGGAAGTGCGTGTGTGTGTGTGTGTCTGACATTTCTCCTGGCCCTGCCCAGGTTCCCTCAGCCATTGTGGCTCTTCCTGCTGCCATACAAGTTAATAGACTCCACATATTTAATTTTTAAATTTATATTTAGAGGAGGATAAAATTAGAAGGTTTTAAGATTCAAAGATGAAAGTGAGTGTCATGAAAAAGATTCCCTAAAATCATTCAGCAGAAATAAACATAAGATTATGCCTTAAAATAAGTCATAGGTTTATTCTTCATCTATTTTGACCTGTTAGTATATTCCTTATTTTTTAAAGGCTTTTCTTATAAAGAGAAGGGCCCTATATCTCTTCTTTTTTCTGTGATGTTGTTCTGTTTTTATTTAGGATTTTTTGGAAGCAATCTCCCAGATTACCAGAGATCAGAGATTATGATGTTCA
The DNA here is from genome assembly GCA_013397755.1 of Cnemophilus loriae. Classification (NCBI taxonomy): domain Eukaryota; kingdom Metazoa; phylum Chordata; class Aves; order Passeriformes; family Corvidae; genus Cnemophilus; species Cnemophilus loriae. The sequence continues at coordinate 3,132,168 of VZTF01006489.1, forward strand.
TTATGAGCAAAGTACCTGTTCTGGGGACAACTTCACAATCACTGGATCCCAGTCATCTCGGGTTTGTAGATCCTACATTTTTAAATTTCTAATTAAAAGTCTAGATTTTAGGATCCTGATAAATTAAGAAGTGAAAAATTAAATTAAGAAAAGCAAAATGCAAGTTCTCACTCCTTAGAGGCTGTATTAAATACTGTGTGGAACCAAGACAAGCTCAGTGTCAGCAATATGAAATCAATCTGCAGACATGTTGCTGATAGAAAATGCCTGATTGGAATGCAGTTTATTTTGCACTAAAACACTCTTTCTCTCTGCATCTGTACAAATTTTTCTGAAATTATGTACTGGGGGGTTGTGAATTCCATAACTTTTTATATGTGAGTTTTGAGAATGAGAGGAATTTAATTATAAATACATTTTTTGAAATAGCTGCATAATTTACAAACTATTTTTAAGATTTCTTTTAATTCTGTACAAGTTGACTTCAGATTAAGAAATAACTGCAGAAATTCCAGTGAATTTTGGATTTTCCCTATGTATTTAGAAACAGGAAAAAGCTGTAAGTGGGCAGACTTAATAAACCCACGATTTAAAAGTCACCCTACACTGAACACTTTTTCCTGTAGTGGGAATAATTTTGTTTAAAAGACTGCATTTCCTCAGTATGGGAAAGTTACTGAAAAAGCTGCCGCTCTTCCTTCCAGATGTGCTCCATTTTTTAAGCCTTCCTGTAAATGTGTCTTTCTTTTGCACCATGTGGGTGATCACCTCCTAGATTAAGTAGGAAATCATTGTCATTCTCCAGCTTCTTGATAGCTTTTCATACAGTATCCCTGCAGCATGGGACGCTATTCCATGGAACACACAAATCTGTCTGTGCCAGGCAGTTGTCACTCATTTTGGGGGTATTTCAAGAACAAATCCATATGAAATTCTCTAGTTGGATTAACAGTTGGAGATGGCGGTTGTTTGTTTTTTAACCGTACAGTTTTCCATTTATGAGATTCTGTGTAAACATGTGCCTGAGCAGTACGTTAGTATGATGTGCATATGTCACTCTGAACAAAGAAGGCTTTCTGACTGCTGATGAAGTCTTGCATTACTTAAAATTTTGGTTTCAGCTACCCAAGAGATTTGAATGTCAGCCAGGATTGTAGCCCATTAGGGTAGAAGTTTCCACTGTTAGGTAGAGGCCAGGTTTTGTGAAGAGGGTTGATCTTCCATTACACTATTTAATGGACAAAATGGCTTGTACCCTTTTTATTTTCCTGAAATAATCTCCTTGAATGAAGCAATTTATTCCAAGTGCACTTCTGTTTCCTAAGATCTTGCAAGAATAGTGACTATATACCATTAGCTATTTGGCTACTTTAAGTACCTGCAGGAGGGAAATGAAAACAGATGAAGAACAGGTCAAGTAGTGTTTAATGTACCTTCCTGTGATATGAAAACTGAGGAGTCTTTCAGTTTTTCTTACTGATTTTGCAGATAACTTTTTTCCAGTCTCAAAGTTTTGGGATCCAACTTAAAGAAGAAGTGTCCATGTTTCTTAAAAGATTCAATTGCATTTTAATCCAGAAGAAATTTAAAGTGCTGATGCTTGTGAAAATAACATCAAGCTCATAGTGGTTGAACATTTTAGAGATTTCTGAGTAAAACATAAAGATTTATATCTGCTTCACATACACAATTTAATTTTTTCTTCAGCTGCGTGTGCTACATTTTTTAAGCCTTCCTGTAAATGTGTCCTTCAAAAACATTTAGTTATTGCAGCTTAGTTGGAGATATTTTCCTTTATCTATGATCATCCAGCATCCCTTCCAAGACTGCTGTATTCACTCGTCAAAAATGAGAATAATGTCTAGAGTAGAATAATTTTGCAAAGATATGTAAGAAAATCTAATTTGCAATTTTTTTTTTCCAATTATAGAGATTTGGGAACCAGGAGGATTCAAATAATGTTATTGAGATCTTTACTTATGGTAAGCCTTCTGTGATCAATATACTATGTTATAAACATAGTGTTTCACTTTATGTATATGTTTACATATAAAAGTACGGTATAACAACTCTGGATTATGAAAATAAACATACATTCATATTGCATAGACCTGTAATTCTATTGTGTAATATTGTGAAAGCATTATCCAACTTACGTTACAAACAGCACAAGAAATACGCCTCCACCTCTCAGAGCACTTCAGTGAATGTCACTTACAATTGGATCTGCAGTTCCAAAAGAACATCCTAGAATAGGTTGAGTTCTGCCAGCAATACTGGCAACATCAAAGTGAAATCACTTTGAGCCTGGAAAAGTGGTAATTAGTAGAATGGCCAATATTTTTTAAACCATAGGAATGGATACCTCAGACACTGTTGTTACTTTCTTCCTAATGTTTCCAAAGTTTCTTTTAAGGTGTGATTGAATTTTTTATCACAAATACATTTTTCAGCTGTAAATCTTCAAAGAGTATTTCTAGAAATAGACCCAGATGGTAAAAATCGGAAAGTGGGTAGTAAAGGAGGCTCTTGCCAGTAGAATCCTGGCCTGTTTTGTTGCAGAAGCTGAAAACTGTTCAGTGACTCAAATAGGGGAAATGGCGTAAAGAATGATTTCACAAACTAAAGCAGAAGAATGTCCTCCTGGAAAATGAGTTTCTCTCCCTGCTTTGACAGGCAAATAGGTTAAACCATTCTTGGCTTGTCCAAATCTGAAATTTTAGACTCTAGTTTGCAAAAGAGCTGGGCATTCACAGTGGCAGTTTAAGGGTAGAAAACTTGTTAGGAAGGACCTCAGGTGATCATTTTGCACATTGTCTTCATTACACATAGACTCAGGTATGTCTGAACTGTTCCTGACAGTATTCATATCACCAGTCTTAAAATTCCATTAAAATGGGTAAGAATTGTTCTAATGATTTTGAGTGCTACATAGCCTGTAAGTATGCTTTAAGGGAGTCAAATTGTACATATGGAAGGGATTTAACATTTTGGACACTGAATTTTGGTTTGCATCCTCTTTTAGAATATGGAAGTAAAATCCCATAATGGCACAAAGATGTGAAAGTCATTGTTCTGATGCTTAATAAATTAGTCATTGATAAATAGTGCAGAAAAAATCCAGTATTGTACCTCATGTATTCTTTACAAAAGAATAATATTTCGTAACGTAATTAGTCTGTTCTCATGCGTACACAGGCAGACAAATTAATGCTGTATAGGCAGTTGAAATCTGGCACTTCATTAAAATTGTGCACTTAGATTTGCAGCCTTGCTGCTTGTAATATCAGTCATTTTCCATTTTCAGAGTGATTGATCAGATACCTTTCTGTCCCCGGGTGCTCCTGTCAGCCATGTCCGTGTGAAGCCCTCAGTTAAGCTGTGGGCACCGTGCTCGCTCCGTGCCGTGGTTTAACCCAGAGGCACCAGGGACCCCCCAGTCACTCGCTCACTCTGCCCCAGGGGGATGGGGGAGAGAATCAGGACAGTACCAGTGAGAAAAGTGGGTTGAGATGAAGACAGTTTAGTAAGTAAAAAAAGGAAACCAAGAAAAACAAAACCAAGAAATGAGAAAAAGAAGTAATAATAAAATAAAACCTCCACCTGAAAAAAGCCCTAATTGCTCACCACAAGCCAACTGATAGCCAGCCAGTCCCTGAGCAGTGGCAGCCCTCATAAACTGCCTCCTGTTCTACTGCTGAGCATGACACATTTTAGTATGGGATATCCCTCTGGAAGTTGTAATAGTGTAAGCCCTGCTCAGCAGTAGCTAAATCATCCCTGTGTTGCCAGCACTGGTTTGGTCACGGATCCAGAACACAGCAGCACATGTGCTACTATCAAGAAAATCACCTATCCCAGCCAAAACCAGTACAACATAGTTCACATGTAAAAGCTGTAAGGGTATGCAATATATATAAAGAAGATACAGTTACTATGTAAGTCTCACATTAAAATATTATTGCATTTATTCTAATTAAATTTTGAATAATTTTGCTCTCCTCATCCTCAACAGATTATATATACTTTGTAATATATTTTGAGATTGTAATATTCTGGTAACCTCTATTTTAAGGGATGGTAAATTTTAAATATTTATGACTACTGTAAATGTTCAACTAATTAAAATTTGAATTAGTAGTTAGGTAGAAGTTTACTTTTCTTTGTGTACCAGCAGAGTTTGCTTAAATTAAAAGTAAATGAATGAGACATATCAGAGGTAGTATTAATTTTTAAAATAACACTCTGGTACCAGATTTCTAAGAAAGTGATAGTTGCTTACTTCATGTTTTGCAATAAAGTAGTATCCGTACATGTTTAAGGTGCACATATAGGCCCTGATTTCTCATTTTTTATTTCACATGAGCTTACTCTACCTTATGTGAACAGCTCATAACCTGAAATGGAAAAATCTCTGTTGTAATTATCTACCGGAATTACTATCATCTTCAATTTATGCCCTGCAACTTTTCATAGGCCATATAAAAAAAAATCATAAATCATACCTTTATGTTTTGATTTAGGGTGTGTTTGTAAAGAAAGGATCCTGAAAAATCCTTTTAACATGACAGACTTAATTTGAAAATGTGTGCTAAATTCCTTCCAAATTCATAGTGAGGTCAGGAATTTTCAAAATTAATACAATACTTCAATTTGAATCCACCTTGCAGATGCCAAAGTAAACCCACTAAAAAGTGAGTGACAGCTGTGATTAATTCTTGTAAAGCAGTAATGACACATTAATTTTATTTCCAACAATGAACAGGTGACTTCAGGATACAAAGCCACAACAATAAGTAATGCACTTCCTCCCCCCTTTCTGGACCCATTGCTGTCTCCTTCACTCATGGAAGACTCTGAACTGAGGCAGCTGGTCCTGGAAATCCTACACAACCTCATTGATCGGCACGACAACAGAGCCAAGCTCAGAGGGATAAGGTAGTGCTTTTTATTTATTGCCTACTTGAAATTCCAGTCCATTACCTGAATGACAAGTACTGTTGATTTTTAAATGTTTTTGCTAATATGAATTATTAATGTACTGTTTTGGTAAATGCACAGTGCTCAGTGTCATTTATTGATGGCGAGTGTTTTACAGGTAAGCCTCAGAGCACAGTGCCTTAAACGACCATTACAAATATCATAGTTTAGCTGTGTGGAAGACAGAATTTTATTTTTATTTATTTTTATTTTTATGTAGACAAAAAATGCATGATTGTCATAATTCTCTTTCTGGTTCTCCCTCTTCAACTGAAATCTGAATATCCTTATTAAGCATGGATATAATTAAAATGGGAATTGGGTCAAGATCTGTTTGAATAGTTCTTGTAGTCCACATTCTCTTCCTTTCCAACTTTTTTTTTTTTTTGCTAAAACAACACATTTCTTTCATTCGTAGAATAATACCAGATGTTTCTGATCTAAAGATAAAACGAGACAAGATTTCAAGGCAAGACGTGAGCTTCATGAAAAAGGTATTAGAATGAAACATCACTTTTCTGTCTAGAAGTAAGATAAAGTAACTGAACCGGTGGTTTTGCTTTTCTTCTACAGCTGTGGTTTTGCAACAAGTCACAAATGTCAGTTTCAAATTACAGTAATCAAATTACAGTGATTTCAATGTTGAGGTGCTCTAGATACTTGAAAGATGATTCCATGCAATAAAATTTTAATTTATATCTTCAGTTAAAACCTTTATATACATGACATTAGAACAGCATATGTCTAAACCATGGTTCTGAAAAGACCTGCCTGTTGTTAGATCCCTGGGCAGCATTTAATTTTTGCTCAGTAGTAGTTTTTCACTTGTATGGTTTTTATTTTGCTGTATTTTTAGACAATTTTGTATTTAGAAATCTTTTTATAGCTGTGGTACAGGGACTTATGTCTAATGTTTTAGGTAAAGATGTCGAAGAAAGCTAACTTTGCACAGAAAATCCATCTTCCTGAAGGATTGTTTTCACAGGACTTTGTACCAGATGACTTCTCAATATATTTGGTTCTAAATTAAAACAGGGGTTTTTTAGATGATGCTTACATCGAGTGAAATTACTTACAGTAAACATCTTGTTTTTATGTGGGAAAAATGCATAAAGCTATTACTGTGCTCTGTCATTCCTGGCTGTGGTTTATCTGTATAGGTATGTTTGTAAACAAAAACCAGAAATTACTAGAGTAAGCAAAAATACTACATATGTAATAATATGCAAGCTAGAGTTGTACAGCATTCAAGTAACATTGCAAGATAAATGTTCTTGCTAAGTTAGTCCAGTTAATATTCTTTCCAGGGCATGTACAACTGGAATAATACAAATATAAAAAATACTCCAACATCGGCAATTATTAGTAATGTGTCTTTAAAAAAGTGAATCAAATTTTAATTCATTAATTTAATATCTATTATTTAAAGCAGTTTTGTTAAGATATATTTACTGATTTTGCTGGATGAAAATTGTACTGTCAAGCTAAATATTTGAATTGTTCATACTGATCTGAAAAAAAAGGCAGAAGAGGAAAACTGATTCTTCATGGGTCAAGAAAAGATCATACAGGCTTCTAAAAAAATGTATTAACCCTGGGAAATGAAGTTATTCAAGGATTATCTGTGTGATGCTGTTTCACATGCATATCATAAATGTAATGTTATTCACCTGGTGCAGATGTGCATGTTAGCAGCCTGCTCTTCCCAGATTCTTTGCTTAATCAAAGGAGAGGAATGAGGCATCTCCAGAAGTCCATTAAGATCTGGATGACCATTTAAGCGTCTTTGACATTACATGGGGATCCTGAGGCAATTGTGTATCATACTCAGGTGGAATGGAACCAGACGTAGGCAAAAAACTCTTCCTCTGAGACCACTTGCTCCGTTTATTTCTATCCTTTCTTTGAAGGGAAATATTTACCTGCTTGCATTTTCCAGTCTTCTAGAAAGATACATATCAAGAAAATCCACATAATCATTTATTTTCCTATTGAAGTGCAATTCTTTATCAGTGGGATAAAAAATTTCATTACTTTTATTTTCCAAATATACTGAGTCTTTAAACAGCTAACCTTTACTCTGCTTATTTTGTAGTAGCTTCTGTGCTTTGCTGATAGCTGTGTTTCCCTGTTTTCTAAATACAATGTGTGTTTGAACAGCTATTTGATTTTAGAAGTAATGAAGAGACCAACAACATCATCATTATTTCTTAAGTAAATATGTCCTGTTTGAAAAACAGAGGTTGAAAGTCACTTTTCTTCCTTCTTCTAGAGCTGAATTAGTACTTCTGGAGTTAGTCTTTACATCTTGAAAATTAATTGTGTCAGCTGATACAGACTTGTACCCCCCCCACAGATTAAGAATGCTGAGGTGGTACTGAGCTCTGTGTTCCATAGAACACCTACTGCTTATCCTGTGTGTCTTGTGTTTGCATTTTTCTTTTGTGTTGAGATAATAGTTGCTTTACAGAGATTTGGTTAGGTACAGTGTTATGAGAAGAAAGTCACTTTTGAAGTGGAAAGTCTTTCATTAAATGATCTGTGTTCTTCACTAGGGCTGCAGCCTCCCTATACACGTTGGTAAATGAGCCCTGCTCACCTTCTGAAACACCTTTTAGCAGAATTTTTTCTTGGTTTACTGTTCAAGGGGAGTTGTTTAATGAACAAATTTGATGTCTTCACATGGATAACACTTGGAGCTCATCAGTTATTTGAATGTTCTTGAGAATATTTCAAGATTACTTTTTGGTTTCTCCTTATCATAAATGGGCAAATATTTTTTTTTCTAATATTTCAACAGGAGATTAATTCCAATATCTGGCACTGTGCAATACTCGTGCAGTTCTCCATATCATCTTCTCGATCTACATTTGTGCATAAAATAGAATAGTACAGTGTTTATAACAAAGATGTTGTTAGAAACTTGAGGTCTTGATTAGTCATGTACTTGTTTGTGTATGTATGTGTACACATGTATTTTCGCCTTTCTCATTTTATTTAATTCTCTATCTCAATTAATCTAACATCAAAGTTGGCCTTGTTTGGAGTAGAGAGTTGGACTAGAAGACCTTCAAATATCCTTTCTATCCTAAATTATTCTATTATTTAATACTCATTTTCCCTTTTATGTCTTTTATAGCATGGTCAGCAGTTGTACAGACACATCTACTTAGGCTGCAAAGAAGAAGACAATGTCCAAAAAAACTTTGAACTGCTGTTTACATCACTAGCTCTTACCACAATTGAACTGGCCAATGAAGAAGTGGTTATTGACCTCATTCGATTAGCTATTGCCTTGCAGGTATGAGTCTATGTTGGGTTCATTGACTGGCAATTTATATTTGTAATTGGAGATATGAAGAACTTGAGGGTTTTGTATATTGATCTTCAAATTGGAAGTCTCATTATTTGGTCCAAACTTGATTGTTCCACTAAGGAAGTGTACTTTGTATGTACCACTTACTAATGGGGAAGCTTCATCTAATCAGTTTTGTGACAAATTTCCACAGCATGTGCTGTTCAGGAAAAACAGCAGATGTGGAAATTTGTTGAAACATTTCTTAGAATCACTGATACTCATTAGCAGATTGACAAGGTGTTCTCCCAACCTATGATCTTGTGACAACGTTCTGTATAAAGTATATGGACTGTCTGCACCCGGGGTGAAAACTTCTGTATAATTGATTTGGTTGGGAATAGTTATCAAACCAGGCTATTTAATCTTACCTTTGAGTAAAATTCTATCAGTGTTTTAGCAGGCTTTATTCCTTAACATTTCCTTAATAGGTTCAAATATTAACTCATACTTGCACACAGTCCTCAGGGAAACTGGATAACTTATTAAGTTTATCTGTGTTGAAATCAAAAATAAAGTAGTGCTAACATGTGCCCTGGAAATTTGATGAAATCAGGCCCTGTATTCCCAGTTCACTCTGTCATTAACCTTATTCCCAAATGTGCAGCTGCATTATGAAACATCTGAAATGCAGTGTGCATCCTAAATTTTAAAATGTCATTGAACCAAATCCTTACTTGATGGAAATGACAGGAGTTTTACTAGAGCAAAAATAATGCAATCTGAATGAACATAGAAGTGCTAATACGCATTAAATAATTCCCTTTATTGTGCTGTTTCTGTGATACACACTGGTGATCTTACTGTTTCTAATTTTCCTGAGAAAATGTTATGATCAGCAGGTGATCAGGACAAGAGACTACCAGTCATTAACATGTACTTTCTTTCTGAGAAACAGAATTTTGAGTTGAGTAAATTTATTTCTCTTCATAATAGTTGAATCTTTTAAGCTCTCTAACTTCTGATCAATATATTCCTAATTCAGGAGTGAGCTAAAAGACTAGAATTTTAAGACGAGAGATATCAAATGTTAAGTAATAGCAGATAAACATCATATGTCAGGTAATGTTACCAATGATAATTTTTACTTCCATATATTCAAGACAGCCTGCTAACTTTGGAAAACATAATCCTGCCCCTTATATTTCAGGACATTGCCATCATCAATGAGGATAATCTCCCAATGTTTAATCGTTGTGGTATCATGGCATTGGTTGCAGCCTATCTAAACTTCCTGAGTCAGATGATTGCAGTTCCTGCCTTTTGTCAGCATGTCAGCAAGGTAACACATGATTAAATGATTCAGGTCATTTAGAACAATACACATTCTACTGTAAAATCAGTAAATAACTTGTGTCAAGTAATTGCTTGTGGTGTTGACCTCGCGTATTTGTGTCCACTGACATTGTTCTTGATCTTCAGTCTCTCATGGCGTTACTTGCTGCCTCTTAAAGTTATAAACAAAATAGTCTTCTCTCAAGGTACAGCGTTTTTATTTTGCTTATGGTACCATACATAATGGGCCAAATCTCCATCTGGTATAAGACTTTACGGCCCCCTGTCTTTGGTAAAACAGTATTGACATGTGCAAAACCATGAGAACCAGATTTTTAGTGTAAAGGGTGAGAGCCACAGTCTCTTTCTCTGGTTAAAAGAAATCCCAAATGTCTCAGTTGTGCTGAGGTAGATGTTAGTGAAGGTTAGGTATTGAAGAAAACAACTATGGAACTACTCCATTTGTACTATTTGCCTTGGGGTTTTTTTCAGGTCATTGAAACCAGAAGTGTGGAAGCAGCTTATTTTCTACCAGAAACAATTTTCAAAGACAAATGCAAGTAAGTAGATATAAAATAGGAATTAGTGGACAGTGAAGTCCCTATTTTGTTATTAAAAATCATACATCAGTGAAAAATGATGTATGTGAAAAAAATCAGGTTTTATGGTGTTCTGGATAGGCAGAAGAAACCCAAGCATTAAAAGCATGTACACTTATAGGGAAAAAAAAGTGAAAAGTGGGTTTCAGACTTGTTTATTGTAGTCAGAGGTATTTATGCACAATAGGATGCTCAGTGTGCTAACACAGCAAAATAAATTTTCACTGAATCGCAGAATAGATGGGGCTGGAAGGGATCTCGAGGTCATCTGGTCCAAGCCCCCTGCTTAAGCAGAGTCACCTAGAGCAGACTGTGCAGGACTGCATCCAGATGCTTTGGAATATCTCCAAGGATGGAGACTCCACAACCTCTCTGGGTAACCTGCACCAGCGCTTGGTCACCTTCACCTTTGCACAGAAGAGTGTTTCCTGATGTTCAAACAGAACCTTCTGTGTGTCAGTTTGTGCCCATTGCCTCTGGTTCTGTCACAGAGCAGCACTGAAAGGTGCCTGGCTCTGAGGCCTTTCCACCCTCCCTCCGTCAAGGGAGCTGTACACACTGATAAGATCCACCTTCTTCTCTCCATGCTCAACTGACCCAGCTCTCTCAGTCTTCATTGGAGAGATGCTGCAGCCCCGTAACCCACCTTAGTGAGCCTGTCGTGGGCTCTCGAAGTCCATGTCCTGGTGAACCCAGCTCCTGACTCAGCACTCCAGGTGTGGCCTTAGCAGAGCTGAATAGAGGTGAAAGATCTCCTCCCTCAGCCTCCTGATGTGCTCCTCCTGATGCAGCCCAAGATACCCTCAGTCTTTTTTGCCACAAGGGCACAGTGCTGGCAAATGACAAATATTACTATTAATTAATTAATTAGTATTAGTATTACTGTTGCTGTGCAGGTTTTTTTTTTATTTAACAGATCATATTCTCTTAAGATGTAGCAGAATAGGTGAAGAACATATTAAAGATAAACAAGTGTTAAAGTAATCTAAAATACTGCAGAGGTTTTCAATGGACTAATTTTAGGTGTGTATTTGTTCCTGAAAAACTGACTATGCTTTGCCATACTGAAATCATTACCATTGACCCTTCTTGGTTGCTCACAGACATTAGAAAAATATTTTACTTAACCAACAAATATCTGTTGATAGACAATAACTTCAAATATATGTTTTGACAGTCTTCCAAAATCCTTAGAGAAGGATGAAAAAGATTTATTTTTCCTGACGAACAAGATTGCAGAATCATTAGGAGGCAGTGGATACAATGTGGACAGATTGTCAGTTCCATATGTGCCTCAGGTAACAGGTGAGTGGTGATAGTAGCAATACCACTTTGTACCAGTTATTAAGAATGTTTTCCTATGTGTTGTGTGCCAGTGAAATGTAACGTGACTGCTTGGCAACAAAACCAAGTCAGGTCATTTTGTCTTCTCAAGGTGGTTTTTTTTTCATTAGCTACTGTATTATTGCTAAGAAGTTTCAACTATTTGTCCTTTTAATATTTTTTTTTCCTTAAAGAGTGGAAGTGAGGCAAAAAGTCCTAGAACCCACTTTGACTCTTTTTAATGAAGTCTTCGCTTCAAAAGAATACCTGTGCTAACTTGATTTAGAAAATGAGGAAGGAGTATACAAGTCAGCTTACTTTATCCTTTTCATGTAAACATTGGATGAAAGATACTCCAGCCATACGGTCTTGTGCTGATTTATTTGCCTTAGTTAAATTCTCAATGAGCAGATGTTAATTTAAGCAAGAATGGGATGTTTTCCTCCATCAGATACCTATGCAAGCTTAGTGTCAGGTAGCAGTGGAAATAAAATGTTGCCTGAGGAAGGTTTGTGGGAGTTTGTGCTGCACAGGCTGAGTGAATAATGTGAGAAGGACTAGCTAGTATGTGACCGTTGTGTGCTTTTGGCTTTTAATATATTTTCAACAGCCAATTGAATAACTTACTGAAAAAAATTGATTGAGGAATTTGTTTTCTTAACCATGTGTGTTTTGTGACTGTACATAACGGGTTGCTATTGTAATAGACTAAGGCCCAAAGCATGGCCTTTTTAAAGTACCAAGAAAAATGTGATTTCTGTGTTCTTTAGCTCACACATAGAAAGAACCAAAGTACATATGGACAGTCAATGCCAAATGTGTTGCTCTTGCAGTCTGATTCAGAGACATTGCTGCCTGCTCGTGAATATCTCTTTTGGATAGTTGTTGTGGGAGGAATAGAGTTCTCCAGACAGCAGGAGTGGTTTGTCCCAGATGCAAGCAGGCACATTAGTGATATGTTCCAACACAGCCACAGTGTCTCTTTTCTGTTGCTGGTTGTCTTCTTCTAAAAAGGATAATGTCGCTATACTTATTTCTTCTGGCATCTGAAAAACCAGTTAACATTATATTTTAGTATTGGCAGAAGAGGTGGGCAGCAAGTGAGGAAATGTTACAGGCTTTGAGTGAATGAGAATGGAGTGAGGAAGACAGCCTGGTTTGAAATTTATGTTAAGCCTCTTCTAGAAACACAGATATATTTGTACCCAAATGACCTCGCTAAGGTTTTCTTGTATACTTTGCTAAAAATGCATTCCCACATAGGAAGAGACGTAAGTTCTGACATCAACGTTAATTGAGTTTAGCTGCAAGTGTGTGATTAACTGCCTCTGCAGGTGATGAGAAATTGCCATATTTAATCCTAAGTCTTAGCATACGTGAATCAGATGGGTTCAGGGGCTTTTGTCATCTTTTTGTAGGGAGCAGCAACCAAAACTTGTTCCTTGACTGTTGCCATAGCTAGTTAAGTTCATTAATCTCTGATCCTGTGGAATATTGAGCTTCCAAGGTTTTCATTTAACTAATTCAGGACTAATTTTGGAATTCCTAAGCTTTTCATTTTTTACTGCAATCAAATGTTACATTTCTGCTATTAATATTACAAAGCTAGAATGTAGTGTTTTGAAAGAGATCATTAAAATTAGTAAAAAATGATCCATTTTTTGTATATTCCTGTGAAATCTAGGGTTGAACCCAAAAAGCCAGTAAATATTTCATCCTAATTATTTCTGGTGCTTCCAAATACCAGTGACATAATGCTTAACAATGACTTATAGACATAATTTTGTCATCTTATCTTTGTTTCATGTCTTGATACTTCTCAACAGTTAGAAAGACATTTGTATTTGCAGATTTTTATACCCTTTTGTCTTTCTTACTTGGGGGAGGGAGAAAACTAATCATTTAAATGAATTTCAATCATTTTTGTCTATACATATATATAAATATTTTCAATTCAACTCTATTTCCATCAGGCAAAAAACCTCATAAATGCAAACACAAGTCGAAAGGTAAAATGAGCTGTAGGTCAACCTGCTCTTCTGCCTGTGGTGTGTCCCTGTAGGATGTACAGTCAAAAAATGCTTTTAGAAGGCCTAAAGACCTTTAGGCCAGAAATTGTGTTGTACTTAGTGGCCTTAGTGTTTCCTTACGCTTTTTTTTTGTTTCTCTCCTTGACACACCTGTAGCAATGTGAGCTGCTGTGAGGTTTGCTGTTGTGTTTTCTCATGATTTGGTACTCTACAAAATGTTATTTTCCTGTTTTGTTTTTGTGAGCGGGTAGTAGAACCACAGGTGTCATTTTTGTGATGGTACTAATTACCTCTTCGAGTGACATTGCGAAAACCTGTAGAAAGTTGAAAGAAGCTCTCAGATGTTCAAAGAATGATGATTCATCTTAGTCACTGGCCATTCAGGATAATGACTGCACAAAGACTAGAGTCCCTCACCCAGGAAAAGAGGGACCTTAACGGGCATCTTGTTCCAACCCCCTTCCATGGGCAGGGACACCTCCCCCTAGGCCAGGTTGCTCCAAGCCCCATCCAGCCTGGCATGAGACACTGCCGGGGGTGGGGCAGCCACAGCTGCTGTGGGCAGCATGGGCTGGTGCCTCACCAGCCTCAGAGCCAAGAATTTCTTCCTAATATCTAATCTAAATCTACCTTCTTTTAGTTTAAAGCCATTGTCCCTTGTCAAAAGTGATGGATCTCATCTGTCAATGTGGTAGCACAGAGAGCTGCTCCCGTTGGCCCGGGGCAGTAGGGCCAAGGCTTCTGGGACAGCCTTGGCAGGAGCTGGGACAATGGGTGTTGGGGCTCCATCACTGTCCCCCTGGGCTCCTTCATGTGTGTGAACGAACATTGTATCCTATAAGAGAAAAAATGGCAATTCTCACAGTTTTTTTACCCACTTAATATGTTGAAATTAGAGATAAATGGGTGTATTTCATATGCAAGTATAGTGAGGCATCCATTACAAAAATGAATTCTATCCAAAGTACTCCCTAGAATGTATCTTCTGGTGTTTGTGTGTCAGTTATAGAGAGAGCAGCAAGATGGCAGCAGAGATGTGGTTTTGTTGGGTGTTTTCTCTTGAGGGCTGAGGTGCCTTCCTCAGATTTGGAATGTACTGGGTCATGTACCAGTGAGCCATCAGGGATTAAAAATTCAGTAAATCCTTCAGAATGCCATTTCAAATGCTCAGGGTCGCTGAGAACCTGGCAAATATTAGTAGAATTCACGTGTTTTTCACTAATCTTGTTCTTTCACTGCCTCTTGATCTTAAAATGACATTTCATTTATGCGACTTCTGAAAGTTATTTCTTGGTTTTTAAAAGCTGAGCATGTTCAGCTCTGCTGGAATGAATTCTGTTTGTTCATGCTCAATATTTGCACTGCAGAAGCACTTTGCTTGGCTAGAAGTGGTTTAAACAAAGGTTGCAGAAGAACCAGCATAAATTGCTTTGTCATGGGGCAGTTTTACAGTCCTTCTCCTTTTTTTAATATCAAATGCCTGTAGCTGCTTCTAACTGCGCAGTGCAAGTCATCAAATAATAATAGCCAGGTCCAAATGGCTTGATCTTGGCTAAAATCTAAAATGAGACATTGCAATTCATGGTTTTGTAAATGAGATACACAAAAGTCAGGCCACTGAAGTGTCTGTTTGTCAGAAGATCCTCGTGACAAGTCTTAAAATATATTTTTACTGTTCATTAAAATCTTTTGTTAATATCTTAAGTGTCAAAAATGAGAAAGCACTACGGGTGCGTTGTCTTAGGACTGCAGTCACAGAAGGAAATTCCATCAACTGATGGATCATTTGATCATAATCTCCTTATGCATTAATTAAATTGTTGTGCTTCTTTTAGTATCAGCACATGTGGTCTTATTCTGACAACTTTTTAGGCCGGCTGGACCTGCTAAAATATTTGTAGGAAGTGAGAAATTGAGATAATTTTTTTCACCCAGTAGATTTTTAGACTTGCTGAATATGGTACTTGTAGCAACAAGAATAAGGAAGGATTGTTGTTCATTTTCATTCAGAAATCTTTGTTTCTTCTGTGAATGAATTATCTTCCAAGAAGTCCTTTTCTGTTTCAGAATGTTTTAAAACAAAGACCTTAATATTTCAATTTCACAAGCAAAAAAAATAAGTTCAGGGTTTTGTAAAGGATTTTACAGCTATATATGATCATGTGCTATGTTATTTATTATGCATTTGAATAAGATGTCAATTTTTAGAATTCTGGGCTTTCAAGGGAAGGTTGAAAAGATCTCGAATGAGAAGGGGAAGGGACTATAAAAAGGTTATTTTTCTTCGTATTTAGTAACTTAGAGCAGTAACTGATTATTTTTCACAATTCAAATGAAAAAAGTAGATGATCTTGGGTTAAACACGCATATGGAAACAAATCTGCATCTGATGGGTAGAAATTTGACTGATCATGTTTCAAGAGCTTTATGCAAAAAGTGAAATAATTTCTTTTTGCGCTAGATGAAGATAGACTCTCCAGGAGGAAGAGTATTGTGGACACAGTGTCTCTTCAGGTGGATATTCTGTCTGGCAACAACACGGAGGATAAGGTATGAAAATCACAGATTATTTTAAAGAAGTATCTTGAGTGGAGGGAGAGGGGAATGCAAGTGAAGTTTTCCCAGGAAGTCAAATTTCTGATTATTCTAGCAATGTTAAATTGCTAGAATACTTTAGGGGGGTTGGATTTTTTAAGCTGTGTGTTTGCAGAAATGTGTTGTCAAAGACACCCTGCTGATTTTATTGTATAAAAGAGTCAAGTATTTTGTCACTACAGTTTTTACAGATCGTACTGCAGATTATGGTGCAGCAATACATTTATTTACATGCTGAACAACTGGTATTTTATAAGTAAATATTCTAAAATGTTTTCTTCGCCTTTTGAGGGATACAATAAATTTCAGCATCTGTATCCCTGTATCATTGGAAGTATTTGAGAGACTTGTTCAACAACCTGGGGCTGTGAGATAGAAGCCTAGAGAGATACAAGCCTGGTGGGAGACCTGCAGTCTCTGAGTGGGACAGGTAAAGACTGGGCAGCCTGTGTGCACCAGTGTCACTGTTCCCCTCCAGAAGAGTTTGGCATGCAGCACTTAAAAGTCACGGGAAGGATAAAGTAGCAACAAGAAGTTCATATGTAGGGTACAGAAGCTGATGCTAATTATCCCTTAGAAAGACTGCATTATAATTAAAATTATCCCACGTTGTTTGACACTTCATTTGAAGTATTTCTTAAAATAAATTTCTGCTTCTACTGAATATTTTTCAAGGTTCTGCTGATTTTTATTAACTAGATTTCTGCTGGCTGCAGTGGAGATTAGCTGTTGAAATTGAGGTGTTTGTACCTCAGATGGGGTACAGATGATGCCTACTTTTGACATCTTCAAACACAAACTACCCGGAGACACGAAGCAAAATGCGTGGACTGAGTCAAGCTGAGTGTTAGTTAAAAATTCAGTATTAAGCTATAGCAAAGGAGCAAGCTTCACTTCAGACAGAAGTGATACGTTTGGCATTATGATTATTATTATTATTATTACTATTATTATTCCTTTCTGCTTTGTGCTAATGGTACCTCAGATGATCTTTTGTGTTCACTTCTTGCTTTTGTGCTTTAGCAAGGATGCAGATAAACGTTCAGGAGAAAGAATAAAAAGATGTTTGAAAAATAAGTGAGACAATGAGATTTGTAGCTTTCTGAAGCAAGTAAATGCTCCTCACAGGATTGAGGCTGTTTGACAATAGTGTTCCTTTTTAAAGTCACATGTTATATGTGGTTACATGTAATTGAACAACTCCCTTGAAAGTAGAATTAAATGAGAGAAGTTTCCATTTCAGATTTCAAGTTATGCTGATGTTATGTCAATCATTGATACATAGACCTTTTTGAAGTGGATGTAGTGGTTGTAGATAAAATCTTTTTATGGGTTCTCAGCTTGATGTGGTCTTAATGTGGTCCAATTATCATTGGATAATGAATTACTTCTTATCTCCTAAAAACAAGAATTTTATTGATCAGAAACACAGGAAGTAAAATATTCCTTCTTTACTTGCTTTATGAGGTTTGTTTACAAGGCAGAGGAGAAAGTAGTATCTTCCAGTTAGCTGACTGCACCTTCATACCTATATATGAAATCTGGTTTTCTTGCTGTGTAGATTAGTCAGTATATCAATCCATAACTGTCAGCAGAACTAAACTGCAAAAAAAAAGGAGCATAAAGCTTTATGATTGAGAGGATTACCTACTTAATAAAGGAAGTTTTAGGTGTATGGTATCATTTCTGCACTGAGGTAGAAGACTGTTTATCCATAAAATAGCTATTATTGTATACAGTATAAATGCAATTCTTCTGTCAGCAGACTCAAAGTTTTTTGTGGTGCCACATCTGTTAGTGAATCCTGTTCAGGAAGGTGGGTTATTCCATAGTTATCTCCATTCATAAGGTGAAAGTACTTGTAAATGCAGGTAGTGCTTCTGTGGTATTAATAACGAAGTATAATGCTGAGTAATGTCAGCAACTACTGTGGATGTTAACTAGCGCTATGAAAGGCAGCCATAAATAACTAACATTTACCAAACGTGAGTTGCATAAAAGGTGATTTCAGAAACTGAATACCCTTGATCTGTAGCCATATCCATGAATACTTGACAAAAAAAGGTGTTCCACTGTTTATTTTTTTTTTTTAATTCAGAGCTAGAGAATACATGCTTATAAAGTAAAACCTGTTAGAAATGCATAATTTACAGCTGCAGCTCATGAAAACACTCATGTAAAAAGGAAACAGCTACTTCCTTATCCCTTAATAGTAGTTCAAGCCAATGAATTAAAAAATTGAAAGAATTCAGAATGTTCTGAATTGGATGAAGGAACTTTTTGCTACCTTACCTCTTATCTTAGATCGTATTGGACCATTCTAAACAGTTAGTGTTTATCAGGAAAAATAAAAGTGCTGCCTGTTTGCGTGTTGGAAGGATTGAAGTGGGGAAGTTCAAGCCAAGAAACCATGATATGTTCAGGTGAACACTGTATTGCCATCTAAACATTCTCCCCTAATGCCATGAAGCTTCACTATAAACGTATTTACTGGTATAGAAACTAGGTCTATAACAAATTGAAACATGTTGGTAATTTTGCATTCCCAAGCAATTCCTGGTGAAGCACATCTGCAGCAGCAAATGGATATTCATATCAGTAGATGAACACATTTTCTCAGTGCATCAGACATAGCCTGTTATGAAGATCCCTTTAACTCCAGTGTTTATGATGTAAGCACCAAATTATTTGGATCCATTATGGTACAAAGTTAGCCTAAAGCAGTAACCATTTTCCACTCTGCACTCCACTGTCACCTCTTATTTTAGCATCACATTGCTGGTAACTCAGTGAGTCTCAGGAAGGAGTTGATGTTATTGGCAACACCTGTCTAAGAACCAGTACTGAGATTTTACAGTGTAGAAACACTACAGCTTATTCCTCACCGAAAGGACTGTTCTGCCAAAATCCAAATCCATTTATAAAGTATTGTTGTCTTAGAGCATCTTGACTAGAATTTAGAAAGTTTTCCTTGATCTCATTTGATAAAAATATCCTTACTAATTTCAGTGGTTTAAAAATGTGAATTAGTGATCTGTTGGCTGTCACAGAAAGTCCAAATAAAGTTAATAGACTTGGAAGGCAGAAAAGTTCTGGCTGTTTTTGCCTTCTCTGTTTACCAAATTCTTTATTTTTTAGAAGCTTATCTATTGTATGTGATGATTAAGGAGTTTTGTTTCTATATGTTCAGGTTGATAATACTGAAGAAATCACCTTTGAAGCTTTGAAGAAAGCCATTGGTAAGATTTATTAGTTGTGTTTGTTCAGCAGAGTTCTCAATTACTATGGAATTGCTGGAGAAAAAGGAGAGGCCAGAATAACATAAAATATTACTTTTGTTTCTTTTCAGCTAGTAAATTTATTTAAGACTCCAGTTATTTATTTCAAAATCTCTGAAATGATATCTTGATAATGTTATTGAATTCATTTTCTGGAGTTAATGGGACCGAATGAAAAGCATCTCGAAATGCTTGTCATCTATTAATGCCTTATAGACAAATCTGTAAATGTGAGAAATTCAAGTTACATTGAGTGATTATTTATGAAGTAACTTGAGTATTTTTTATGTATTAAGATTCTCGGGTCTTCAATGCATCCAAAAATGAGGTTGTAAATTACCCATCGTGGACTTTAAAGCACTAAGATTTTTTAAAAGAACATTTTTCTGACAAGTGACCTGGATACAAGAACCTGGAGTTATCCAGATTCCTTATTTCATATTACTATAAATAATTGCTAATTAATGCTGTGCAGTCCACCAAAATCCTGTTTAAAATATGGATTAAACATCGATGTTTTAAACAGTAGACACATTCTAAACAGTAATTTAATCTGACAGTGTTCCAAGTATGCCTAGTCTCTGAGGTACTTAAATTCATTGGATGCTGGAAAGTCCCAGCTCCTTGTAGGTTCAGTCAGCTTATAGAGGTTGAACTGGCTTTTCCCAAATTCTGATAGAAAACTCTGGCCACCTTGTCAGCATGAGACTGGGAGGGAAGAACTTCCTTGTTTCCTCTTGGATGTGAACCTGTGTGCAGTAAGTGAGAAGTGCAGGCAATAAAGCAAAAGGGAGACTGGATGTTACTCATAATTAAAGACCTAGTAAGAAAGGGGGAAAATTGGGTCCTCAAACCATCTCCCTGAAATTTTATCTGCATTTTGGTTTAGGAGCAATGCCAGATGACAGCTCACTTGAGAATGGTTGCATCACTTCAAGCACAATCCTTGTTCACTTCTGCAGTGCACATTTGATATCGCTTGTACTTCGTAGACAAAGATTGCATTTGTCTTTATTTTTTTTTCATTATTCTTTTAAGATAACAATGGACTTGAAGAACAGGAAAAGGAAAAAAGGCGTCTTGTGATTGAAAAATTCCAAAAAGCACCGTTTGAAGAAATCGCAGCTCAATGTGAAACCAAAGTGAGTTTCTGTAAAATGTTAGCACTGAGGATATCAGTGTAGGCATTAATGGGCATGTGCTGACTGGAGATGATTTGTCGTGTCACTGCTGCTGTTCCTTCTTTAGAAGTTCAGTTCTTTGTTTTGTCTCCACTGCTATCAACGTTGGGAGATTTCAGTAATTCGAAGTGTGTTTTTGTTTGTTCCTAGACCATTTAGGAAGTTAATGGGTAACTTGTACATTCTTCACCTTAATATTTTCCTTGCTATCTTTGAAATCCAGATTCACAGTCCATTCCTATTTCATTCTGGGATAACTGGAGCAGTATTTAACCCATTATGTATTTTGAATAACTAAATGTATTTCAGGTTTGTTAAACTCCTGTCTGCAACAGCAGAATTTGCTATATAATTCCTGGCACTCTAGGACAGGCTCACGCAGTCTCAAATGTGTCTTTAAGGCTCAGAACCCTTGCAGCAGTGAGAAAAGAAGTTGAGAAGAAATGTGGCCTAGATTTACATGTGGCAGTGTGGAACACACTCACCTGAGTATGGCCTGGCACACCCGTTGTAGCTCAGTTCAATATCTAGGAATTAATAATTCAATTTTAATTTTTTTTTTCCCTAGGCAAACTTGCTTCATGATAGACTGGCGCAGATACTGGAACTCACCATCCGGTAAGGCTTTATGCAAGAAGAATATCATGACTGAAAAATGAGTTATAAAGCAATCGTGGCTATTTTCAGATGGTTATGTCATAGTGTTCTCAAACACATGTAATAGGGAGAAAATAATTGCCTTAACTGAATGCTGTGGTTTAACCCTGATAGGCATTTCGCCCCATGTAGCCACTGGCTTAACCCTCCTCAGCAGGATGAGGAAGAGAATTGGATGGGAAAAAGTGAGAAAAACCGTGGGTTGAGATAAGAACAGTTTAATAGGTAAAGCAAAAGTCACACGTGCTAGCAGAGCAAAATAAGAAATTCAGTCCCTTCCCATGGGCAGGCAGTTGTTCAGCCATCTCCAGCAAAGCAGGGTTCTTTGGGTAGGCAAGTGCCATCACTCTGAATGTACTTTTTTTCCTACTTCTTTCGTTAAAGCTGTTACTGCTGAGCGTGACACCATATGATGTGGGGTATCCCACGGGTCAGTTGGGGTCAGCTGTCTCATCTGTGTCCCCTCCCAGCTTCCTGCCCACCTCCAGCCTACACACTGGCACAGCAGTGTGAGGAGCAGAAAAGACCTTGACTCTGTGTAAGCTCTGGTCAGCAGTAACAAAGACATCCCTGTGTTATCAACACTGTTTCCAGCACAAATCCAAAACACCGTCCTATACCAGCTACTGTAAAAAAAAAATTATCCAAGCCAAAACCAGCACACTGAAACACAGTATGTTTCATCACTTTGATTTTCTTACTATTTTGAATCTTTTTGATAGTGGAGAATATCCAGAAACCATGTCATTGTGTCTTACAGAATCTCTGTGTCTATCAGTAGTATTGCAGGATGCTGTTGTTTTCCCATTGCTACATCTGGTTGAGAAAGTAATTAGATATTGAGCACCCCAAGTAGTACATGGTGTTATTACAGAGAGTTATGCACATCATTATGCAAGATAAATAGTATTTATTAGCAGTAAGGTGCATTTTGATAGTTCTGTAACATCAGTGAAATTGATGATATAAACGAGAATATAAAAATCCTCAGGGCATGATAATTTCATTAGAATTTCAGGACTAGGATAAAATGCTGTTGGTATTTTATTATTTTATGGTAAACTGTTAGTATATGTATGGGGGGGTAGTTTACTCTATTTTCTCGACTGTAAGTGTGTAAAGTTATAAAAAAATAATCCGTATAACTATAAATTCTTTATATTGGTTGTGCTTCTCACACAGTCCTCCGCCTAGCCCCTCAGGAACGATGACCATTACTGCTGGACATGCTCATTACCATTCTGTTCCAGTCTATGAGATGAAGTTTCCAGATCTTTGTGTGTATTAAGTGTCTTCTGAAGTCTGCTGGACATTATTTAGAGTAGAGTACAATAGAAAGAACAAGATGAGTTTTCAAATTTTATTGTTTATTGTATCTAACTTGAATATAATGATGGACATGAGCCAAATACAGATTACTTTAGCCAAATTCACTAAACTGTCTTGAATTGTTTTGTTCTGTAATATATTTTAAGTTAGGTTTTTCACAGACCATGTTTCTTCATTTTCATATTTGAGTACATGTAAAAGTCAGATTTAAAACCTCTCTTGCAATATAGGTAAATTTTTCAGTTACTCTAGGAATTTGTATTGCTTCAAATTCCTTTCATTTGAGATACTGTAACTGAAAAACCTATTAAAGCCTTTGTTTTGTTTTGAGATTTTTTTTGGTTGGTTGGTTTGTTGGTTGATTGTTTTGTTGTTTTTTTTTTTTTACTCCTCTCCACCTCAATTCTATGTCAAACCAGAATGCTTTTGGCTTGCTTCATCTCATTCAGTGTAACCAGTGGAGCACTACCTGAGCTCCCTCTTGTTCATGCTGTCATAGCTACTCAACTTGTTTGGTTTGGAATAGATGGAAAAAAACCAATACCTTACATGTGTTCAAATGCAGTGAATAGATTAATGGACACTTGTTAAGTATATTTTGATGCATCACATAACATGCTTTTTAGATAGATACATCCAGTATATGTCCTGTGTTTCTTGCTAAAAGTTAAATCTTAAGCTTTGCGTAGGAGAGGAGAAATCTCCTCTTAAAGCACAGAATTGTGCAATATATATTTCATGTCTTAAGATGTATAGTTTACAGACTGTACTTTTGAAAACATTGTAGTATTTTACTGTCTGCTTTAGTATAAATACAGGAGAGATATATTTAGTATAGCAGAAAATAAAGTGAGGGCATTTTAAATCATAAATACTGAAACTATATTCTGTGAGACATTTCTCTGTAGTTTTTAACAGCTTTTTAGTGGTATTTTAGAAATTGAAAGAAAAGTCAAACCATTTAAAGATCAAGAATTTATTACATATATTTTCAAGCAAAAGCATTTTTAGAGATGCATCTCTGTGTTTGTTTTCGTTTCATTTCTCAAACCTTTAAGGTAACTTTCATAGGTTTATGTATCTGAGCATATACTATTCAAATGTAAATAAAGTAAAACTGATAGAGTAAATCATGGACATTTGATGACAATTGTCAAGGCTGTCTTTATGACTCACTAAATCCTGCAGGCAGAAAAAGCAAAACAGCATTCATTGATGCCTTGAATAGTAACTTTGAAGTCCCTTAATCTGTCTGAATCTGACTGGGGCAGCGCAAACGTGAATGAATGCTCTCAAATATCTGTAATAAATGTAGACATTTAATTGAGTGGTTTGGATGAACAGTAAACGTGAACGAAGTAACCTAACTTCAGTTAGACTTGCTTTGAGCAGGAGCTTGGTTTAGATGACTTTCAGAAGTCCCAACCTAAATTAATCTTTGATTGCATAACTCAAGATCTGGAGGGTTATTAGCCCTGCTAATTTGCTGACTGTTTGGAGCATTTGCAAACCCACTGTAAAAAGGATTTTAAGTTTTTTGAACTGTAGTCCAGCATTCTACTGGACCACATTTAAAAGCCTAATGTGGCATGACATCAGAGAAATATCAGCTACTTAAACCTATGAGATGACATGCTGAGACTTTCAGAAGGCATTCACAAAGCTCAAAAGGTAATTGAGACCTTCTTTTCAGTTTAACAGTGCAATCACAGCTGTTAGTGGATGACGAAACAGCCCCTTATCTACAGCATTCCGTTGTGATTTTTACTGCTGCAGCGTATCAGCCTGATCAGACCACAGTCTACACATAAATAGGACTCTAGCTTTTAGTTTTCACTTTTTTTTTTCTTTTATTTTAAGGTAAGACTAATAGTTTATTGGCCTATATAAAGAGTGTAATTTTTTAAAAGGTAAATCTGACATAGGGATACAATGTAAAACACCTACCCAATCTGTCATTTTTTGAAGAATATCACTCGGCACTTTTGTACAAAAAGAAGGAGTCTAAGTAATAAAGAATGTACTTCTGTTTGCACTTGTGCAGTATGGAGACTGTGCTGTAAATACAGGATTGTTTCTGTGATTGAATTCTGTTGCATGAATGCTGCATGTGAAAAAACTAGATTCAGCATTTCATTTTCTGTTCTGTTGATGAAGTATTTTTCCTTTATGGTGATGGTAGGTTTCCGTGTTTCCAATGTTCAGTTTGGGAAATGCAGGTGTTGTGCAGGTATAGTGCAGGGAGTGAAGAGCTTGTAACACTCTGCATGTTCACGTGATATTTAATTTCTTCCTTTATGGAAATTCAGGGAGTCTGTAAGTTGATAATTGGTTCACTCTGGCCTTTCTAGACACATGGGAGATGGGAGTGGTTGTAAAATGTATTGTTTTGGTAGCTATTGTTATACTAGCTAATGAATGAAACCAAAAGAATTATGACTGCTGTTTGTTGTACGGTACAAAGCTGCTTTGTTTCACTTGTCTCTTGATGTTCTTCAGACAAGCTGCAGAACTTAAAAGCTCCTTATGCAAACTGACTCTATATTATCTGCAACACACTGAGCACTGTCTTAATGGTTATAATTTGTACCCAGTTTAAATGTATTCCAGCTGTTGCTTGGGGTTCTTTTCCCTATTATGTCATTTTGAAAAAAATACAGCTTTTGGTAGTGGGTCACTTTAAGATAAATTAAATTCATGGCAATTTTAAAAGGTAGAAATAGCCTGTTGTCCAAAATCAGAGTAGGGCTAATTTGTCTGTTGTTCCAACGGTCATATATTCAGTACTGTACGTAATGAACCAGTTTCAGTAAATGTAAGAACACACTGTGCAATCTATATTTAAGCAATAAAATAAACCAAAATTAAAAATTAATCTTTTCTAAGGTGTCAGTTAATTTTTATTGCTCACAATTTATATATCAGTTACTAATGTTTTAGCATTTAAAATAGCCCTCAGTTTGCACACCCATTTTGTTTTGCAGATATTACAGCATCGCATCATTATTAAACTACTACATGTATTTACTGTTAAACCTGGACAGGTGTGAAAGGTGGGGCTGTGAGAATCTCGTGAGGTTCAGCAAGGCCAAGTGCAAGGTCCTGCACCTCAGGTCAGGGCAATCCCAAGCACAAACACAGGCTAGGAGAAGAATGGATTGAGAGCAGCCGTGGGGAGGACTTGGGGGTGTTGGTGGGTGAGAAGCTCAGCATGACCCAGCAATGTGCTCTGGCAGCCCAGAAACCAAACGTGCTGGGCTGCACCCAATGCCCCGTGGGCAGCAGATGAGGCAGGGGATTGTCCCCCTCTACTCTGCCCTTGCAAGACCCCACCTGGGGTCCTGCATCCAGCTCTGGAGCCCCCAAAACAAGAAAGATGTTGACCTGTCCAGAGGAGGCCACAAAGTTGATCATGGGGGTGGAGCATCTCTGCTATGGAGACAGACTGAGTTGGGGCTGTTCATTCTGGAGGAACATGATTTCCCCTGGCGCATGATCCCCCTGGCTCTGGGGAGACCTTAGAGCACTTTGTAGTACCTAAAAGGGATTCAGGAGAGCTGAAGAGGGACTTCGGGCAAGGGCATGCAGTGATAAGACAAGGAGGAATGGCTTCAAACTGAAAGAGTAGGTTTAGGAGTAGGATATTAGGAAGAAATTCTTTCCTGTGAGAGTGTGAGGGACTGGAACAGGTTGCCCAGAGAAGCTGGATGCCCCATCCTTGGAAGTGTTCATGGCCAGGTTGGAAGGGGCTTTGAGCAATGTGGTCTGATAGAAGGTATCCCTGCCTGTGGGACAGGCAAAGAATTCAATGCTTAAAAAGTTAAAATACTGAAGTAGGAAATACTTTTAGATTAGTAATTAATAAATTAGTTGTTTGCTTTTGGGAAACGGCTGGATTTTGGCCAGCTGTGCCTCAAATCTATGAAAAATATAATGTAAAGTGACTATGAGAATGAGACAAGAAAGGAAAAAGCTATGCCAAATGTTTCTTCTTGATCTGCTTGCCATTTTTAAAATTATTTTAGCACTGATATCTGATTACAAATAAACGTAGCTAATCATAACTAGATTATTTAAGACTTCTCTTCATCAACACAATTCATGTGGCAGTAATTAGGGCACAACTTGGGTGTTAAACTCTTCCTGAAATAAGAGATACTGGGGAAATAGCTCAAAGGAATTAATGACAACATTGCTTGAACAACAGCATATTTATATTGTGATTTCTCCTTTACCTGATTAATTAAATGATCTATCCCTATCTGCAGTCAGAAAATTCAGCATTGTTGAGTCAATGTTTGCATAACCATGAAGGTAGTTATAATTAGCCAAAAGGAATGGGGGTTTGTTTTCAGGTGCAGTGTTCAGAGCAGCAGCACTGCTCGTCAGAGAAATGAGCTGGTGTTATTGTTACTCTGCAGTGCACTGTTTGCAGGCCAGTTTTTCCCATTTCAGCTCATTATCTGTCTCACTTTCTCATTGCTATATTTATTTATAAATTCTGTGAAATGGAAAATAATTTTTCATCTCTGTAATAAAAGTTGATAAAAGTTGCAGTGTAATGCAGATCTCATCCTCAGCATAGGACAAAAATGGGCATTTTGCAGTTTTAGCATTTTGCTTCGGTACTGAGATGTCCTTTTTCTGTACAGCATAAGGAGGAAGTTAATTAAAATCTTGTCTGCAAATAGAATTTCTCACATCACTTAGCTGACCTCTCTGCTTTCCCTTAAAAAAAATCTTTTTGTTCGGTTGGGTTTTTCACTAGTGCTGATGGTGTAGCCACTGGGATCCAAAGTGATTCACGTGACTAAATCCCTTTGGGGTTTATTTTGGGAGTTTGTGTGGTGGGATTTTTTTGTTTGTTTGCGCTTTGTGGGAGTGGTGATAGTGTTCAGTTTTTTGTTTGTTTAGGGTTTTGTTTGTTTGGGGTCTTTTTTGCACTGTTCTAATCCTTTACACTTTTAATGTAGGAAAAATACTGAAGGAGACGTATCACCAGCCAGAAGTTTATATTCTATAAACTGCTCATCCAAGAACATTCACAGGCATTTTCACCTGCTGTTCTCACACTGTTCAGTTCGCACAGGATCAGATGCTGGGGTTTGGTGAACTGCTGCAGGATCTGGAAGAGCGCAGGCAGCATCTCTGCACCCAGCATGCAGATACAGTCATTGGTCTGTAGGAATACTTTGGTGACAAAGTTCAGCCCTGTAGAACAAGATGATGGAGAAGAAATCCAGATCTTTCAGAGCAGCTGAATCTCTGGGAAGTTTGTAGCAACGTTTTTTGTTCTAGGAAGTATTGGTGAGTCATAGAATCGTAGAACGGGTTGGGTTGGAAGGGATATTTAGAGGTTTGTCATGACCTGATATTACCCCTTCTCCCTTCAAGTCTGTTTTAAAGCCTGTCAGTCAGCCCTAATAGCTCATGAGCAAAGACCCTCTTGCCATGAGAAATATGAATCCCATCTGACACAATAGGTCTGGTGTTGTGCTGATCATCCCATTACCAAAGAACCCCAAACTGTGGCTGTGACCCCAGCCATGGAGACAGCTATTGATAGACTGAGTCTGTCCGTTCCTGCAAGCACAGGGGAAAAAATGACCTGTGCTCCATATTCCCTGATCAGCCATTCCAAGGTGCTGAAGTCTCTTTTGGTCACCCTTGGACTGGACGTTGTGACTTCATTGTCCCCTACATGGAAGAGAAATAACGAGTAACAGTCCAAGGGCTGTACCAGGCTGGGAAGTTTCCTGGTCATGTCCTTCACTTGGGCCTCAGGGAGGGAAGAGACTTCCCTAAGAGGAGGGTCTGTCCAGCATTTTGGACTTTCTGTTGCCTTTAGAAGGGAGTCACACACAGCTATAGAAAGAAATGAAAAAAGGAACTAATTTTAATGTAATTACTTTAGTTTGGCTTCTGGGTGTTTCCTGCTAAGCTCAGTAAGGGAAGAATGTCTGCAAAAGGAGTTGGAGCAGTTGCAGGTTGGTTTAATTAAAAATCTGAAATACTTGGCCACCATCAGCAAAATCCAGTCTGAACCAGGTGCACAGTTAACAATAATCAGTCTGATCATAACAGTTTTTAGATAGCAATCAAGTGAAATTACACAGAATACTGTAAAATAATTATTTAAGGTAATATCTGACCTAGATACATGGTCCATAGTGCTGACCTCCCTACAGTAAGGAGTTAGTACAGCCTAACACCTAATCCTAGTCTATGATTATGTCATTTGTGTGCTGAAGAGTGTGAGACAGCCTGTAGAGGATAAGGAGGCAGGTACTCAGTGGCTGACTGCTGACATGCCCCTTCCCAAGCCCGTGGAGGTGGGTGGTTATCTGCCCTCGTGTCCCACAGGTCTCGAGTTCCCGATGTGATGCTGCGTCCCTCTCTTGGCTCTTCGGAACCCGCTCCGCAGGGCTCCTTCCTCCTCACTGCTCTCTGCGGAGCTGGAACCCCCTGTGCCAATTTCTGTGCCTGTTGGAGGCCTTTCAGCAGGGTCACCTTGGCAGGAGAGGTTCTCCTCTCGGCACTCCTGCCCGTGGCGAAGCTTCAGGCTCTCGTTGAAGAAGGCCGAAGCCATGCACTCGGCCGCAGCCTTGTCACAGGCACAGAGGAGCTTCTCACACGTGCTCCAACCAATGCCTGAAAGAGAAGTTTCACAATTAATGTTTGAAAGCTGCTAAACTTAGTTAATGTATAATTTGCCATGGGTAGATGAGCTTTTGAAAATAAAATTTTCAAATCTGCCATGAATTTTAGTCTCCAAAGTCACCATTAATTACCTAAACAAAAGCCTGACACCAAGGTGCTGGGCAGTGGAAGGTTCTACTGGCTTTAGTTGAGTTTGTAAGTGTAGAGACACAAATAGCTGACTTCTGTCTGCAGTTATAAAATGTCTGAATGTGATTTTCCCAGCATGACCTGGTCACATCACACACAGCGGTGTAATAACCTTTGTCTCAACTAGGAAAAAAGGTCAAGTTTATAGTAAACATTGCTAATTTTTTGTAAGCTAAATATTTCTGTCTGTATACTCTCAGCTCTAGCAGCTCTGTCATAGTGTCATTCAGTCTATCATGCTGATACACTGTCATCAGGACATGAGAATTTTCTCTAACACAAACTTACATTTTGGCGTGTGATCAAAACATACAACTTCAGATCTCAAATTTCTTTCTGCATGACATCCAAGTTTCTTAACTTGCTCCATACAGCAGTGATGAGAGAAGCAGCATCTAAAATAAACAGTAGAAGTAAATGGAAAATACGTACTCTTCCTGAATCCCAGAGTGCTCACAATTATTTGTATCTCTTTGCTTTCAATGCCCATTAAAACTGATAAATTTTAGTTTTCATACCCTGGAATTTTTTTTTTCTATGAAGAACAAAAAACCAGCACAAACTGTTACTACTTTTCTCCTATAGTTGCTCCTATTTTCACTTACCTCTTCCTAATTCCTTTGGTGTCATGTGTTTAACAGGGGTTGGTTTAAAGACTCATAATTACAATTGTAGCCATGACCTAGTCTGCTGTGAGAAGTGTCAAGTGTTCAGATCTTGGCTGGAAATCTCAAAACTACATCATGATACCCAGATCATGCCATCATCTAATCCAGTTTTTCATGTGTGGGTGGTCTTGTCTGTGTGTGAGTGCAGGAAAGAGGTGTGTGCTATACTTAGACCTGATGTGCCCCAGCTGTTAATGACCTTCCACAAAGGAAGAGATTTTTAGCTGTAAATACAACACTCTCAGAGCTTTTATTTTGTGGAATTCTCTGCATTGCCCCTCATTGTCAGCCATGCTCTTGGCTGCATCTCCGACAGGACTTTGCTCTAGCTCTGCTCCTTTTTGAAGGATGGTGTGCCCTGGGTGGATGTTAATTCTTTTCATAAATCGCTTTCCAAGCCACCTCTTAGCCAAGTTTCACAGTGACTCTTGTCCTTATCCATTTGATGTACTCCTCCTTCTGCTGTGCTTACCTCCTGTCATTCTCCTTTGTTATTCTGAGTTAGTAAGTCCTCTCCAAAACACTGACGCAACAATAGAATGTGGTTTAGTCACATTAGAGTATTTCATGTTTTATTTATTTAAGTGGATTTTTTTTTTCCCCAAAATGTGACCTGACTGGTGCTACATAGCTATACAATGCCCAACGAAAGATGTACTGATCTTTCTTGGTCCATGGGCACCCCAATAACACCCGCGGTTAATGGCACACACGGAGGAGCCCACACCTGTCCAGTGCGTCGGTGGGATGACCTCTTCCCTCTTGGCCACAATAGCAGCCGTAAGACTCGAATTCCTCTGGGCATCGTTCAGTTAAACAGAAGAGCATTTCTCCAAGCTGAGGCAGCTCCCTCTTCACTCTTCCACGTCCTCTCTCTTGCAGAAAGGTCAATCGCTCACACACTACAAAGCAAAGTTGTTATTTGACACATCATGTTTTAGTGGTTGAGGGCTCTCTTGTGAAGATATAAGTGTTTCCAGAGCTATTAGAAACTTTGAAGGACAACATTTTACCATCTCTAAATTATTGCTTCAGTCCATGAATTATGGCTCTTAGAATACTGCTGGTGGAGCAAGACAGCAGAAGGGCAAAGCAATATTTAAAGGGGAGAGAGATCCCTATGAAGATAGAACATACGAGTCAAATTGGATTGCAATGAGAATACTTAGCAGTCCTTTGTAATCTTCCATAGCTAAATTTTTCTTTTGGAATATTCAAACCCAACTGAGTATTTGGTGGTTTCTCTCTTGGCTAATTCAGAGAATACAGTCCTGACCTCTTGTGCTTCCATAGTAATCGCTGGGCAATGACCATGTTTTGCTGAAACAAACAATATTTTTTTTTGTTTTCATTTGAAATATAGTCCAATTTGAGCTGTGGTACCCCTAGACCAAATGCAGGAGTGATCTGTTGTAATGGCTATTGTGCTGCTGAAGTTTTGGCATCACCGAATCCCAATGTCTCTGTGGCTCCCTCTACTCAGGAAGAACTGATATTGTGGGCATTATTCATAACATTTGAAAGAACACAGTTCCATATCAGGAAAAAGACATCAAAGGGGCCTCTTCTGGGACTTTGCTGAGGAAAGGGTGGAAGGGGCTGATGGCTGGATTGCAGGAGAAGGAGGGAGGGCTTCTGTTACATCTGTATCCTCCTTTCTCCCATGACTAAGCCCATCTTCCCTTCTGCAGCTCTAGACTGATTCCCTGCTTCTCTCAGAGTCAATCCTGGATTACTGTCTCCAACAGGAAATTCTGCCCATGTGCCTTCTTGGGTTGATTCATTCATGTTAATTCACAGAATAAACCACAGGTTCATGCACTGATCTGTGCTCTCTAAAAGCTGGTATTTCAAAATCAAATTTTCCAGTTTGGTGAAAGGTGGGGTTGATTCTTCTGCCCTTTTCCAGTTCCAAGGCTGCTTCTCTCTGTTGAGAAGCCTAACAGGATGGATGGGACAGTCCTTGAGTGTGGATTTATAGCTGTGACAGGTCTGAAATGTCTTGGGTTCACTGGGATCTCTGAGCAGGAATTGGAACAGAATCAGAAATGGTGACAAAAAGTCTGGCAAGACTTTGGCAAAAGGTCAGAATGAAGAGCAGGGAAGTTTCTATTACTGCTGCTGCTGCTGCTTGTAAAAAAAAGATGTGATTAAATAATTAAATAATTAAAGATGTGATTAAATTACTTTCTACAAACAAAAACGGGGGGAAACATTCTCTGGGCTCATTTTAGATACTGCACTGTATGAAAAATGTGCTTATAAGCTAATAATAAGTAGCTTTTGTAAGTTTTACTGTTAGCACGATGGCAGGAGAGGTTAAAGTGATGGAAGCTTTTGCAGATGTCTGCACCTCCTGTTCTTCTGAATACCAGTACATGTGTGCTTATCTAACTGGTTTAAAATAACTATCGTCTTTATATGTAATACATACCTGGTTTAATATAGAGGTAGCTGAATATTTCATCAGATATAATGGGGAAAAAATCCTTTATTTACCTTTTCCTGCAGATCCTCTGTCAGACAGTCCCAGGTCCAAAGCTATTCCAGAGGAAGCTGTGCTCAGGCCACCCCTTGCAGGGCTTGTCTCTGGGGAAGACAAATGCATAGATTAGACTTGTGAAGGTAGAATAAACTCTTCTTTCAGGAGTGTGTCCAAAAGTGCATATTCTGAACTATTATCAACTGTCAGTCTTCTAAAATTTGTTGATTCATATTGAGAGGCTGTTTATTAATGGCTAGTTAAGTTTTCCTGCTCAGCTGGCAGTGAGCTGCCCATTCCAGGGAAGTCAGTGTTATGCATCCTGTATTGTATGTAACCTCCAGATTTAGGGACAAAATAGTGTCATTCTACATATCCATGAAAAATGCTGACTCCTCAGATAGCTGTGAACAGGAATATGGGAGTGCTGTAGATTAGAAAAGGGTGTAATTCATTTTTCACTTGCCTTTTCCTTTTGTCCTTGCAGGTGTGCCTGCGGGAATCTTGTCAGTGGGGACAATTTTGACTTGCATTGAGTTACTGTCTCCTGGGAATGAGGCTGGGGAGGTGGTTATCTCTTCCACTGGGACCACAGCTTCCATAAATCCCTCTTCTTCTGAATAACCAGAAGAAGGAAAGCAGAAGACAGAAAATAGTCAGCAAGATTTTAATTTTAGATAGCTGGTCAGAGTAATATCCTCAGGCAGAACGAGTGTGAATTGATGGTCATAGAGAAAGAATATCCAAGAAAAAAATTGGAAAAGCAGAGTATCCACACTGGTCATTTATTCACATCTCTTGCCTTTCAGAAGAAAGGACTGTGGCTAACTGATCAGTTTAACTGCTGATTTTTTTTTTTAAATTCTCTGTGTACTGAGACAAAGAGCTGTGCCAGGTGCTGAAAATCATGTTGGTTGCTGCTTAGTCAGCTGTACTGAGAGATAAAGTACAGATGAGATGTCATGAGATCTCTTTTGCTGAATAAATTGCTTAAAAAAGTGTCTGTTCACCTGAATTTTCTAAAACTGAGCATCTCATCAGTGAAAGGAGGAAATTATTTGACTGATGCAGAGCTGGGTGGCTGAAGAGTTTACTGGGTTGTAACCACAAGGAAATATTGAGGGGAAAATAAGTTAACAAAAAATTGTTTTCAGGAGATTCTTTATCCTAAAAATTAAATTGGCATTTGTTTTTAGATTATCTGACACTTTATTGTTGATCAGGAATATTTTGTTGAATTTGGAGGTACTTAAAATGTTTTTTCTTTCTTTTTAAGCCATTTTTTATATAAACCAAGTTGTAAATGAAAACGTTATCAAATGGTTTCATTTCTTTCTAAATGTCGATGTGAACAATGTGGCATTTCACAAAATAATTACTTTGAATATAGTAATGGGCATGTATTTTCATATTTTTAAAGCTTTCCTCTTGAATTCTTTGGCTGAATTTATTAATGGGACTAAATTCAAATTCATTAAAATTGTCCCTCTGATGTTCTGATTTTAGTATGTGTTGAAAATAACCTGTCACGGGATAAAAGAATAGATTGAAAGAAATTGCTAAGAACACAGCACAGCCCATGAAAGGTGGCAGAAAGGGATCAATAGTTACACACTGCTTTTGATAGATCAGCAAGGTGCACATTTTATGCCACTTTGTTTGGCAGTGGAATGTTGAAATGAAAGTGATTCCTGCTGGATGTAAAAAATAAAACCAGAGTTTGGGAAAATCTACACTTAACTAAGAATAGATATCACAAGTAATCTCCTGGGAGCCTTGCAGACCTGCAACACAATACACAGATTTTTCTAATACATTCAAGTTAATGTAGGAGAGCAGTTAGTGATTTTGACCAGTGCTTAGTACAGCAATGCCAAATTCCCTGGGGTGGAGACAGGGATATTGTTCAGACAGTGTAATCAGAGTCAAAAAATGACCACTCTCTACTCTCCATATGCAGTTTCCCCTGGCATTTTTCTGGTGGATTTCAGCCTGCCTGGATAATCCTTTCTACACAAAAGAGGACACAGAAAACTTCCAGATCGACCAAAGTGCTCCATTTTCAGCTGTACCTACTGGTGAGGCTGTGCTCGAAGCATGGACACCTGCAAAAGCTGGAACAGGTTTTAAACTGGGAGAGAGTTCCATGAAATTATCTATAATAAAGGAGGAGGCAAAATCAAAATGAACCCTTCTGGCTGCAGATGCTGTGAATGTAATTTACAGAAACGACCATTGTATCGTAAAGCTTTATGTGAAGAGGCTTTCAGAAATATTTGGATGAGCAGTGCAAATGCATGGCTGGAGGCAAGGAACAGCTAATGCTTCTCAGCCAGGTTTTATTGTTGTATATCTGCTATCTGACCCTGATCTAAATTTGATTCTCCAGCAGCCCTGTTGTTTCCATGCACAGGGTTTTAGCTGTGATGCTTTTGGATGAAGAATTGCTGTGTCAGTCCAAGAAAGAGGAAAACTGAGGGTCACTGACCTTTTATCGAGAGGATAGGGGGAGCAGGAGCTGTGCCTCTGTGGTCCCTTGGGGTAACTGTACGAAAAACAGAGGCATCGTGATAGTGACCCGTCTGCTGAATTTCTGCCATGCATTCCTGAAATTACTTTTACTTAAAGCATTATAAAGCTTAACCAAACAGCTGGGATTTATAAAGATGGTAGGTAATTAGGAGAAGCAAAGTGTTTTGCTGAAGGATATGCCAGTCAGCAGAAGAAGTAGAGGTATTATCCAGAAATCCTGTGCTGCAGATTTTTGACTGTGACACCGCAGAGCTTCATAAATGAAAATCCATCTTCACCTGCAGTCAAGAGTGCCAAATTTGTCAAAAAAAGTTTAATCAGACTCTTACCTCTGTCTTTGGAAGTCACCAAGACTATGTCACGGGGCTCAAAAGAAACCACTGTTGAAAATAGAAAATGTAAACTCAGGAAACACACTGCCATTACAGTTTTGAACAGTCAGGTTGCTGAGAAGAGCTTTTTCTGAAAACCGGAAGGTCCAGATATGTCATGGATAGACATTTGCCTATTTTTCTCAGTGGTGTATTGATTGTTACACACACTAAAGCTTGAAATCAAGTTCTTAAGTTCTCAAAAAAATCCAACTTTCCACCTCTCCCCATGCAAGCTGGTCTAGTGGAAAGTGTCCCTGCCCACAGCAGGGGGATTGGAATGAGATGATCTTTAAGGCCCCTTCCAACACAAACCACTCTGATTTTCTGAGTTAAGCAGTGGCCTGGTTGCACATATCCAGTGCACATTGCTTGTGTGCTTGGCAGATATGGGGTCTATGAACAGAAAATCATGGAATTGTCAAGGTAGGAAGAGATCTTCAGATCACCCAGTCCAACTGCCAGCACAGCAGTGCACCTGTAACCCCTAAACCACTAAACCACATCACCCAGACTCCTCTTAAACACCTCCAGTGGTGATGACTCCACCACTTCCCCGGACAGCCTATTCCAATGTCTGAGCACCCAAACAGTGAAAAAATTCTTTCTAATACCTAATCTGAATCTCCCCTGTCTCACCTGAAGTTCATTTCCTCCGATCGTTTCACTGCAGGCATGGTAAGAGACTGACCCCCACCTCACTACACCCTCCTGTCAGGTGGTTGTAGAGAGCACTGAGGTCCTGTTGAGCCTCCTCTTCTCGACACTAAACAAACCCATCTGCCTCAGCCACTCCTCAGAAGGAATGTTCTCTAATCCTCTCATGAGCCTTGTGCCCTTCTCTGGACACACTCCAGCACCTCAATGTCCTTTTTAAAGTGAGTGGCCCAGAACTGAGCACAGCACTCGAGGTGCAGCCTCATGATGCTGAGGGGTGATCACTGCCCTGGTCCTTCTGGTCACACTATCGCTGACACAGGCCAAGGTGCCATTGGCCTTCTGGGCCACCAGGGCACACACGGGCTCCTATTGAAGCAACTGTGGACCAGCACCCCTAGTCCATTTTCCAAACAGCTCTGATGCCACTCCTCCCTTAACAAGTGTGGCTTTGCTTGTGATGGAACCACAAAACAAGAGTGCAGCAGCTAAACTGGGTAATGGTCCAAGACTGGTCTCCCTCTCTGCTTTGTATCTTGATTCTCTCTTACAGGGTGTCCCCCCTCAGAGCTACCAAGGGCTTTGGGTGCTTCTGTCCCTGGCCTCTCGTGTTGCAGTGCTCACCATGGAGGCAAGAGGAGAACAGTTTCAACCACTGATTGCAGCAAAAAAAAAATTAAGTATAAAAAAATTAAGACTGTCAAAAGGACCACCAGGTCTCGTGGTTTAGACTCACCCAGGAGACTCCAGAGTGAGGAGGTTTCAGCCTGGATCTCTTCGTTACAAGTAAATAAACCACCAAACCGGTGGCTTGTTGCCACAAACCATGCTCAGTATTTCCTCGTGCTACTGCTTGATCCTAATTTATTCAACATCTTTTAAAGACAAGAAATATGCGATGGGCTATGGGTCCAGTGGTTGGCACCCGCAAAGGGCGTCTGTGCCAAACAGCTCATCTGCTCCAAGCTGTGTTCCCAGGGAAAAAAGGCTGTTTTGATGAAAACAGGTTTTGTTGTAGAGCGTTCATTCTCAGCCCTTGGGAAACTGACTGTAAACACTGGTTAAACACATTACATGCACAAATTGAAAAACTGCACCTTCTCATTCGATCTTAAACTCTATCACCAGAACATTACATCTACTTTTACATCAGTATTTTGAGAAGGGCAGAAAGAAAGCAAACATCTTGTATTCTCTCAGCTTTTGGGAGCTGAAAGCAGGGCTTTTTGCACTCTAAGCTGCAAACCTTCTTCCACAGATGCAGTCGGAGCTCGTGTTTCGTCAGTCCCTTGATGAACCAACTCTGTAAAAAAAAAAAAAAATTTTACTCCAGAAACTTGTGGCTTAGGGTGCTCCTTAGACTGTATCATGGCATAACATGATCAGAGTGGTCAGAAGGGAACTTATTTCTAAATATTATTATAATTACAGTAGCAGTATTGCTTCAGTATTTATACCCTGCTGATACTAAATTCTACTGGGCAATGTACAGTTTAATAATAAAAAATAATCTCAAAGAGTTTCAACCTAAACAAGAGGAATTGGTGGGCAATCAGCATTCTTTAAATTCCCATTTCTGCAGCTTCTTTTTCTGATTATAAGTTTGTCTCAGTTTAGTACATTCCAGAGACAGAATTACAGAGGGGACCTACCCTCCATATGATGTGTTGTCTGCTCTCTCTTGCTGGTTGTTTCTGAAAGAGAAAAGTCTCTCATAAAGTGTGAGAAGGGGATTTTTTCACTGTTTGATCTGAATAGTACAAATCCATTGAATGTATTCCTATTAAATCAAAGATTTAGTCAAATACATGCCCATTTCACTCAAATTTTTCTCTGTAATAAAGAACCTACCAAAATCCTTTGCCTATGGATTCATCAGATAGGGTTATTTTTTTTTCCAAAGTCAGAACTGAACAGAACAGCCATGCAGAAGGATCATAACATGAGTGAAAATTTAATGAAAATGTTTCATTCAAAGGTGGTTTCTTTTTCCATCAAGAAATATAATCAGGGGCCTAAAATTAGCAGAGGCATCCAGTGAACTAAAATTGAATCTATCTTTATCAGCAGTGGTAAAATCAGCATGATTTTCTTGTTAGCACCGAACAATTTCCCCTTTATTTTTAGTGTTTTGGAACTACCACACTGTATATTAGGGCCATTAGATCCCAGTGAAAGATTACTGTCTTAAAAAAAACCAACAACCTGGCTTTGATGCAAAATTTCCTGGGGCATTTTCCTCTCCCTTGACCCATTCAGGAGGGTATGCACACATCCAGGGCATGATACAGATGTGTGTGTCTGTCCTTAGCACTGGGGGCTGTGACTGTGAGCCAAAGGATTAGAAAAGCTAACGCTGCTCTTTCACATCTCTCTCAGCTTAGGAGCCCAGAGGTCCTGCCCCTGCCGTGCTCCAATTGCAATCCGTATGAATGAAGATTTTAATCCAGGCCTGCTCCCATGGGACAAGCATTAGGTCTTGCAAGGCTGTAATTTCAGCTGCAGAGCACAGGTCTGTGTGTGTGACAGTGGAGATAAACATCGCCTTCATCCTTAGTGGGGATTTTTCCTTCCAAAATAGAAACCAAGTAACTGAGCAGAGTAAGGCTGTTTTTGCTTTTGCAGTCAGTTTTTGAATGGTTTAAGGGAAGATTCGAATTAGCAATATTTTCAGCATTTCCTGCTAGTGACCTCATCACAAGTATCACTCATTCATTCCAGGTGGCAGAAGCTTCCTGAAGAATAAAATTTCTTCACATCCAACTGGAATTTCCCTGCTGTAGTTGTGTTCCTTGCCTCTTGTCCTGTCCCTGTGCACCTCCAGGAAGTCTGGCTGCATCTTCTCTCCACACCCCACTCAGTACTGAGAACAGCAAAAAGATCTCCCCTCAGCCTCCTCCTCTTTCCTCATGGGCCCCTTCCCCATCTCAGAAGCCTCTCCTGGCCCTGCTCCAGGACAGCAATTAGTCTGCCACTACCCCCTCTCCTGGTATTCACCCAAGTAGCAGTAAATGGACAGAACACGTGAAACAGAGACCGGGTTTATGGCAGGAAGGCACCCAGCTCCTGCTTCATCCTCATTGGGTCACATTTGATGCCAGTGGAAATCTGGCAGGAGGGGGCAGTCGATCAGATCCCTATTATTACCTGTAACTGGAGATGGACAGGAGGACACATCCAGCCCATTCAAGGAGGAGTTAATCTGTGCATTCACCAAGCATTCAATGGCGTCTTTGTCGCAGGTGCAGAGGAACTGTTCACAGGGATCCCCAGACTCTGGAAATAAGACAAAAATCCAAACAAGGCTCTATTGAAAAATCTTTTCCACTTTCTTCTTTTTCCTCCCTGTAAGGTTTGTGACTGTATTTTGTTAGTGCAAACCTATTATATTGTGCTTCTCCATGCAAAACATGGTCAAGTTTCATAGCCTAACTCTTGTTTTAAACACCAGTTGATGCAGCCTGGCACGGCTGTTAATAAATTATTGCCTCAGCATCTGCTTGCAGTTCTGATGTGTGGAGACATCTCAAGCAATGCTTAGTGGTCCTGCAAAGTAAGTGAAACCCCAGGAAGAGTCTGGCTGTTGGAGGAGCTCTGGGAAGTGGAGGTGGTTTCTGATTAATTTGTCTATGACTTTTGGTAGGTAGACCAGAATGAACTTCTGGTCACAGTGAGGCTCCAGGGTTAAGCTCTTTTGACAGGTCAATCTCACCACAGCTCAGGTTTTTAGTAGAGCAGCTGACATCTGCAGAAATCTTTGATGGGTCCCACGTGCACTCCATCTCCAGTGCTTCCTCGTAGCATTTGCGGTGCTGAAAACAGCATCTTTAAAAGGAAATAACAGAGGGGTCACACAATTTAGTTTCAGTTCAAGGTCAGACTGTAGTGATGTCGTGTGGCTCTCACACAAAACCACAAAAGATGCCAAAGGAGAAAAGGGGGTCCATGGTGTGATCCTCAGACACAAGGAAGGCCAAATGCTGCCTTTCCCTGAGTCGGAGTGGTGAGATAATTCCAGCTGGATGCAAAACAGAGGGTGGGAGCAGGTCTGCCTGCTGTGGGTGACCAAACATTTCTGCCTGCTGTGCTACCTGGGTGCTTGCAAGGATTTTACGGGCACTTTAAGTAAGAAATCCACTACCAGTGCACAAATACTTCCCCTCAGCACTGTCAGCTCACTGACAAGCAAGGCCCCACGAGTCAGCTCTAGAGATCTTGGATCCAGTCCGGTTCCAAACTCTCACTGCAGATTTGGAGAACTACACTGAACCTGGCACTCATGGAGGGTTAATGGCTCTGCAGTGCCTTGTCCATCCCTGTGTCTCACTGGGGCTATAGAAATACATGCAGTTTTATCCTCTATTTCTTGTACTTCTGTACAACAATCACGGTTGAAGTGCACCATTTAATGGTGCACCATGGGAAAGGACCACAAAATATTTTTCTCGCAGTGAAGTAAAGGAGCTTTCTGCTGCCACTACAAAACACATGCAGTCAGAAACCTTGTGTTTTCCTGCACCCTTGCTGTCCTGCCAGCCTCAAATTGCCCGCAGGGCCACTTGAGCTTTGAATAGGAATAAAAAGTCAACTAAACCAACAAGCGCTTCTTCAATCTTCTCCTCTCTTCATCTCTTTGTACGAATAAATCACCTACACAACATCTGTGTTCACTGACATCAGCTCTAAATGAAACACCAGTAAAACAGTCATCATTTACCCCAGGTAAAATTGTTACATAGATTAAAGGGGCTTACTGTTAGATTTAGATTGAAATACCCTCATTTCAGGGAAGCGGACTCAGAACACAGCTCTGTTACTGAGTTGCGTTTGGCCTGGACAATGCAGAATGAAAAGACAACACAAACACCCAAACCCAGCATCTGCTGCCAGGAAGGCTGAACTTGTGATCACAATGTAAGGAGCAATCTTTAGTGGGGTTCTTGCTAAAGACACAGTGACTGTGTCATTACACAGTCCCCACAGCCCTGCACACATACTGAGCCCACCCGTGGCCAGGAGCACTCCTGCGCTCATCAGAGCAGGGAGCAAACACCTGCCCCTTGCCAGGCTCCCTTCTAGGCTGCACGTGCACTTTCTCACCTTCTATATTTAGAAAGCATTTCATATTTAATCACTTGCTATACTAATAAATAATGATCACAATATTTAATTTGTCTTCACAACCAGAGAAGGCGTGCGAGGAATGTATCTAAAAAAAGTGAGGTCAAATAGCATTCAGCAGAGAGGCCTGATGGCTCCTCTGCACCACAAATTCTACTGTGCCTTGTTCCAGAGATGAGGCTGAAATCTGTGAGCTCCATCAGGAACAGGGTTTTCAACATCTAACTGGCAATGTCTCAACACTCTCCTGACTCTGCCTGATGTCTAGTGAGGTGTTAGCATCTAAAAGCTCCTCTAACTGCATAAGAAGTCTAACACAAACTCTCAGCTCTTCTTGTTTATTTAGATAATCACAATTATATCAACATTTACTGCAACAGTTAATCCAAAAATTTACTTAGTTTCCCTTTGCAAGAAGGAGGTTATAAAACATGGATTGTCCTCTGGGCCTGCTTCTCTTTCACAAGATCTGTGGAGGTAATCTTGGCTCCTAATTTAGATATGACTATGAGCTACTCTGGGAAATGGGAAAAGGCTGGTCTCATAGGCACTACTACTTTCCAATGCCTCAAAAACCTGCTGTGAGGCATTGAGCCCTTTTCTATGGAACAGAAATGGCACAGGCAAGTCCCAGAATTTGCAAAACTAGTTTCTAAGAAATAAAGTCAGTGAAAAAAACTGCAGCAC
Source organism: Cnemophilus loriae (assembly GCA_013397755.1). Lineage (NCBI taxonomy): Eukaryota > Metazoa > Chordata > Aves > Passeriformes > Corvidae > Cnemophilus > Cnemophilus loriae. The sequence goes on from VZTF01006489.1 coordinate 3,174,137, forward strand.
TGTGGGAACTGTCTCTGGGAAAGACATGCAAGCCACTGGTTTTGGAGGCTCCCCTGAACCAAGAGCACATTTCTGTCAGTGGCAAAGCAATAATCAGTCTCTGCTGCACACAGCAGTAGGAGTTCTGTGCTTCTAAGGAAACCTCACCCCAGGGCTGCTAACCAATTTGTAAATACAAACTGTCTCTGTGGACGATTCTCAGGACAAACCTGCTGATGGATGGTTCTGCAGTTTCTGGGTTTGTGCTGCTCTGCATTAAAATGAGGCTGAGTGAAGCAAAAGCCCAGGTGCCCAGCTCTTAGGTATCAATCCATTGAACTGACTCGAGCTCCCGTTTCAGGATTTCATCACAATTGTTCAGAAAACCTTTCACAGAGAAGTTCCATGGCTTTTTTTCCGGTAGCAGGGTTAGATCTCCATTTTCCCAGCCATCCCATGCTGCAGAGTGGATGGATTAATTTTCACCTATCTATAGGCTTAGCCCTTTCTGAGCCATTGCTGTCTTCACTCAGGGAATTAATACATTATGTTGTTGGAAAACCCATTTTGTTCACAGACATGGATGTATCTTGATTCTCTTTGAATTTCCTTTCATACCTCCTGCTGATATAATTGAAAAACTAGTCCTAGCCTGAGATGACATTTTCTCTCACTAGAGCCAGATGATGTGGGTCTTACCCTCAAATAAATCTACCTTTTTATTACTGTTTTTAAATCATTTATACAAGTGTTATGCTTTGGAAAATCAGAGCATGAGGGCATTTATTGCCAGTTGGGGCAGAAAAGGACCTCTCATGGATATGACTTACTCATCAGCTTCATCCACGGGGAGCCCTTCCATCTCAAAGCGGCAAGAGCAACCGTAGTCTTCAAAATCCCTGGGACAAAACCCAGTCACACATTTCATTTTGTTCACAAAGTTGAGAAGGGCAGGGAAGTTAGTGAAGATGGACTGTAACCAAGTGAAGTGAGAACCCAGGCAGTCTGCAAAGAGAACAGCCATAAAACACCTGGTAAGTGGAGGTGAGGCAGGTGTGGGTCACACATGGGTGATGTTTGCATGAACACGGGGCCCAAACAAGGCCGTGACACAGGGACATTGAGCAGTGCTTGACACTCAGCAGTGTTGAGTGTTACAGTGGTCTTTGGGGAAATCTGCATCTGCAAAAGTCCTTGTTTCATCCTAGTAAATATATAAAGCAAACCTCACAGGATTTCTATTCGGTGCTCAAGGGCAACTGAACATATACTTACCAAAAAATAATGCAACACTTTCCACATTTTGAAAGACTCCGTTGAAGAGTGTGGCATTGTCTAAATGAAAAATAAACAAACCATGTCACTTTAAAAAAAATAAATGACAAGAACTATCCCCAGACTTCCCCTGGTCTTGCTTCAGTTTTTAAAGAATTTTGAGATGAGTTCCTAGCTATTTGCTCACACTTCCCTGTGATGCTTCTGAAGTACAAGGGATTCCCCACTGCTATGCAATATTGCAAAAAGTAAAGCTTAAGCCTTTCTTACTCAAGATTCTTTCAGGTGTGTTAAGCAGCTCTGGAAGGAATGCTGGCAGCTCCAGTTCTTGGCCACCTACCTCAGCAAATAAATTTGAGAAGAAAGAGATTTAAAAGTAAAAAAAAACAAAACAGAAAAACAAAACCCAAAAAATCCCAATAAACCAGCAACATGTTTCATTATGACACATACACTGCAGGCATTTTGAATATCTTCCTACACTGGTAAGCTGATTTATCAAAGCCATGAAGCATCTGCTCAGCTCAACCCACACCCTGGGAAGCCCAGAATTGTACTGGTGTGTACCGGTAATTCACATCCACTTCAGCTCAAAACCCAGTCCCTGTTAAACAGGTATTGCTGCTGAGGATGTGCTAACCCTTGTCTTTCTGTGCTCATCTGAACAGTAACCCTTACTGGGACAAATCAGCAGAATTACATAAAATTGTTTTGGTGCCCAGCTATGGTCCCAGATACTCTGTAACCCTCTGTTATAATTTGGAGCAGAGTTATTTGAAGTGAAGTAATTTGGTTTTTCTAAGTCCATTTGGCTATTGCCTTACTGCCTCATTGTCTCTCTTCCTATAACTCTTTAGATTTTAAGGTAATTACCTCTCCTTCCTTTTGAAGATGGCATGGTAAATTTTGTGTATTTTCAACACTTTCATTTTTTTCTGTTTGCCAAGTCCTGAATTAGAGTGAAATCTAATATTTGTTCTCTCCCTTCCCATGTTTTAACCTGTTCTTTTCTTCTTCATGATTTCAGAAGGTGGTGTGTTACTTTGGATTTATTTAACTTTGGCTTTTAAAAAATATATAGTAAGCAAAGGATATTTACTGTCTCAAGAATCTAAAAATTTAAAACTGAAAAAGCCTATAATGTTAAATTCATGCCATAACTTATGTCTCAGAATAACTGGCATTAAGAATGCTGTACTTTTTCTCTATAAAAATTCTGGGGAAAGAGCTCACAGTTGTCTTGCTCATCTGTTACATTTTCCTGCAATAAATATAGGTGTAAAAGAGTAAAGCAGAGAAGGGGTTTTTAGATATGTCTTAACTCTATGTGTAGCAAAGAATTAGGAAAAAAAGGACTTTTTTTTTTTTTTTTTAGATCATACATAAGTGCTTTCTCAGGATGTCCTCAACTTTTGTGGTATGAACAAGATTTTCATGATAACAGTCATATGGTCCCAGCAATTAATTTCTCAAGTTCAGTTGCAGAATATGGATACAGAGTTGAGTGAGTCAGGAAGAGGTGCTTCCTCTTGTGTTATTTTCTTTCCTGAAATTCTTGGTCACAAATGAGAAACTTTTAGATGAACAGTAATCCGTCAAAAGTGTCTTTTACTGCAGCAGGACTAAGGGGAACAAACTGCTTTCCACAAACCAGAAAAAGTCTCCCAGTAAAGGCTGGCGTTTTGACTGGAACGAGTCTGTTGAATGCTTCAGGACCATGAGGAATTCAACTTTAGGCGAAATAATGGCATGCCTTGCAAAAAACCAGCACTGAATGCTATATTTGTACACATGCTTGCTAAAGAAAAACTAACCCTTATTTTCTGGCTTAAAGCCTGTATTTCCTCTGCAATGACAATCATCCCCTGGGCCAGGTTCTGTCAAGTGCAACTAGAGCCAGGTTTGACACACTGAATAACACCATGGCTCAAACTAAGTGTTGATGAGCAGCCATTAATCATTTGGTACTTCCAGAAAGTGTTTGGAAAACATAAAAATCCCATTGAGTTGAAATGCATCAGAGGAGACAATTGATAAAACCATATTCCAGGGTTACTGGAAGCTGTGATTGCTCCAGTATCCTTCACTTACACTTAGTTCTTCTGAGCAAACTGAACTGTGTACACCCAATTAACACATAAATGTTTGAAGTTCCCCTGGAGAGGAATCTCTGCTGCAGGGTCAGCAGTTTGGCAAACCATTGGCTCTTCTAATCCTCTCATTATGAAGAAAAATATTTCTAATTGTCACCAAGTCGAGATCAATGAACCAATGTTTGCTAACAAGATTGCTTACTGTTGTTTAAATTGTGTGTGGGAGGAACAAAGAGAAAATACTTTCTGAAGTAATTATTCTCTTTTCCTCTTTTGGTATCATGTATTTGCAGCTACTCTATGTCATTCTCTGTAGAGGCAGTGAAAGATTTCGCTACAAAAATCAATCCTTTAAATCTCAGAAGACCCTGGGGATGCCAACTTCTCTCCCTTCCTTCTAAAGCCTGTTAAAACACTCAACACGTTTTGAGGCGAATTGTATGACAAATCAGCTCTTGGCTGTTCCCATTGTGTACCTTATCCATGGAATTTCTTTTAACATTCAGTTTATATAAAATTGTTTCTGGACTGCATCTGTGATTTTCCTACCTGACAACAGTTTTCTGAAGTGTTGCCTGAAAAAGGCCCATCTAAAACCACCATTGCACCTCCAGTTGTTTTTAGCAGTCGTGGCTCACTAAAATGTCCTAATACAGGGCATGGATGCACTCATTATAATCCTTGGGAAGCAAAAACCTCAACTATGCCAGGAAAAGTCAGGGTGCAGCAAACGCAAACTATTTGATTTGTTCGAGGTAAATCACATTAATTCCTCTCAAAGGTGCTATTTCATGCACAGTATTTGCTTCAGTCTCAAAGCAAAGATCAGCAGAATAAATCCCACACAAATATAAATCAATAATCCTCCCCAAACCTAAACATGGTAACACTTTAAATCTTTGTGCTCTGATTTTACTTAGCTAGGGGGAAAGAATCTAAACACTGTTGCACAGCTTTTTAAGGTTGTAGGGAATTGTTCTTCAAATATTATGTCAGAAAAATTTATGAGTGTCCAGATATTTTTTAGTGCACTATCAATATAAAAAAAAAATATATATTTTTTAATGAATAAACAGTGCAGGTATTTTGGCATTTGCCATCACTGCAGTGGGAAATGTAAATATTCTCCATGATTTCTCTCTATATAGTGGGAGTCTTAAAGTTCAGGTTCATCATTTTAGCCTAAATGTTTTGTGTAAGACCTGCTTCTTTTCTGAATTGCAATGCGAGCAACCCCTCAGAAGAGAAACAAATGGTGAAGTTGATGTAAGTCAGTGCAGAATTTGTCTGCGCTGGGGTCCTGAGTTTTCTCTTCCTTTTAGAAATATCGCCATGGATTGACCAGAAATGGTGATAGACCTTCTAAGAGTCCTTCTCCTCACTTGTGCATCATAACTCTTGCTGACTTTCCTACACAGTGCAGAGACTGCAGAAATTTGAGATGTTTGCCCATCCCTGACTCTGGGAAATTCATCCACTCATGACAATAAAATCTAAAGAGTTATATGAAGAAAAAACTCTATTAATACTGAAATTCAAAAGAGGAGCTTTAGCTGGACATGGGTTTTATTTCAGGATGCACTGAGTGGTTTGGAGAATTAAGGCAATACAAATATATTTAATGAGTAGAATCTCTTTATATGAAACTTGTAAATTTGGAGTATTAATGACTTAAATAATGACAAAATGCTAGCAAAAAGAAGTTGTAATTTTTTGGTTGTATTTTCAGCCCCACTACATGTTTTTTTTTGCTTCACTACAAGTCCTGAGAAAAATATTTTATAAGTACTTCGTAAAGAAATTTCTTCAAGTGCACTTGGGTATTGAACACCAAAATTTGCGGAGAGAGAAGGTTCATTTCTAAGGGATTGTTCCAAATGCTTATACTTAAAATAGTATTTTGACATAATGTCAAATAATCATAAAAATACATTGCCACTTACCACTGTACACCACCATGGACATAGACACCAGCAGAATTACAATCATTTTTGTTTAATCCAAAGACAAGAAAAATGTCATACAGCAGACTGGTGTGCCTGGTGAGTTAAGTAAAATGTTAGACAGAATGTTATCTCTTCAATCTGGGAGTGGGAGTTAGAAAGTCATTCTTTTGTAGCCTGGACATATTTCTGCTTGATAAAATTCAGTTTTTACCCTTATCGTAGTAAATGCAAATATCACAGAAATGATGAGCCTTATATATCCTTAATACACCAATGTTCTCTATAAGTCTGACTAACAATATTTATTTTGGTATTGCTTTAAGTGAGTCAACAGACTCTGTGAAACTGCCATGCAGCAATAAAATGGTGCACTTGCAGTTTCTTTTGTTTTGTAAACAGTTTTCACATCTTCCTTGATCTCACAGAATGTTCAAACGATTCTTATGTTTAAATGAAGATATCGTGAAACACTGTGTAAATGAAGTTATTCTATTATTACATCTGTGGAATCCAGTTTATCTGCAATCTATTATATTTGTTTCATATCACAAAAATTTGTAGTCAAACATTTATTCTAATCTGTGTTGAGACTGATCTAATATACTACAAATTTTCCTAATGAGAAACATGATATTGTTATTTATATTATTGTTATAACATATCTCCATGTTATTTGGAGATCTTCAAGAAATGTGTGTAAAAATCCTTTTAAATGTTTTGCACCAGTATTCATTAAATGGAAGATGATAGATTGGTTTTTAACTACAGTCACAAATTGCTTTAAATTTAGGGTGATTTTCCAGGTAAGTCAGGCATAGAGCTTTTTACAGCCAAATAAATGAACATATGTATATATCAGTTTTCAAATAGGTACCTACCAATGATTATCTGCTTTTCTGAGCTCAAATATTGAATTCATTTCTATTAGAAAATCTTGTAATATTTCATCAGGAAGTGAGGTTATAAATCTAACAGCTCTAAATATTTATAGTCTATTTTCCCAAATCTTTTGCCTATATTTTTGTCTGTTACTCCAAAGTCACAAATAGCTTATTCTATGTTGTTTTCTTCCTGCTTCCCTTGTTATAGAGAACATCCAGAAAGGCTTACCTTGAGGGATATTATCCCAAAGCAGTTGGATGGAGGACAAATGGATTTCAGCAACGCCAGTACTAAGTTATTTATACCCACTTGGGTATAGACCTCACCCATGTGATCACTTCATTTATCAAACCCACTTCAACATTTATTAATTAATTCTTCCATGAGATTCCTTAGAGTCATTATGCCCACAGTGTACCTGGTAATATGGCTCCAGCCATGTAAAGGATCTATACTGAGAAGTCTGTTCTGCAGGTGCCTTCACCATGTAATAACTTTCCCTAATACTCTTGGCTGTAATTAAATAACAGTCATCCCATTGTTATTAATCACTCACAAAATCTCTTGGGCATGTGAATATGGCTTTAGTAGCTCAGCAAGAGGTAGTGTTCAGTGATGAAAGATGAGTGAGAATTTACACAGCTTTAAACACTGGCATTCCTCAGGGTTAGGAAGTCTTCTCTCATCTATCCACAGTGGCTCTGATCCAAGGCTGAGTGAAATCCAGGAGAATGTTGATTCAGTGAGCTTTGGGAAGGCTGCTCTTCACCAGGAGGTTGTGCTTTCTGCCAGGGCCAGACACAGCTACCCTTCGACGAGTCCATCAACAAAGGCAAACTGTCCACTGAATTGTAGCATGGAGAAGTGAGAAGTCTGACAATTGGGTAAAAATACTTACATGAGCAAAAGGCTCTTTGTCTCTGTGACCTACGAGGTTTTCAGGAAGGCCTTTGACACAGACACCTGTAAGATCCTCATAGAGAAGCTGTTGATACCTGTGCTGGATGTGCCTGATGAGGTGGGTTGAAAATGGGCTGGTGGGGCCCCAAGGGTGGTGGCCAGTGGCACAAAGTCTGTTTGGAAGCTGGTGACTGGTGGTGCATTCCAGCAGTCAGTGCTGGGTCCAGCCCTGCTTAGCATCTCCATTAATGATTTGGATGATGGGGCAGAATGGACCCTCAGCAGGCTGGCAGGTGACACTGAACTGGGATGAGTGGTATTTCAAAGGGTCATACTGCCATCCAGAAGGACCTCAGCAGGAGCTTCATGAAGTTCAACAAGAAGTGCCAAGTCCTGCACCTGGAGAGGTGCAGCCTCATACACCAGTATGTGCTGGGGCCACCCAGCTGGGAAGCAGCTCGGTAGGAAAGGACCTGGGGTCCTGCTGGACACAGGGTTGAACTGGAGTAAGGAGTGTGCTCTTGCAGCAGAGAAGACTCAGGATGTCCTCGGCTGCACTGGGCAGAGTGCTGCCTGCAGATGGAAGGAGGGGGTCCTGCTCCTCTGCTCTGCACTGGTGAGGCCACACCTGCAGGGCTGTGTCCAGTTCTGGGCTCCTCAGTAAGGGACAGACATGGAAAAGCTTGAGACAATGCAGAGAAGGGACACAAAGATGATGGAGGAACTGGAACATCTCCCATGGAGGAGACAAGAGAGCTGGGACTCTTCATTGGAGGAGTCTCATGGGGATCTCATCAGTGCCTGTGCACACCTGAGGGGAGGGTGCAAAGGGGACAGAGCCAGCCTCTCTCCAGTGGTGCCCAGTGACATGACAAGAGGCAGTGGGCACAGACTGCGAGCTGCTGCAACATGGCAAGATCTCCCACGGCATGACAGTACCACGGCCATGTTTTGGCACTTCTTGTTGAACTTCAGGAAGTTCCTGTTGGGCCATTTCTTCAGCCTGTTGAGGTCCTTCTGGATAGCAGCATGTCTTATTCCCAGCATATTCTCACTGTGTTGACATTCCTATTTATTCCATTGGCCTAAATTTCAATATCAGCTGTGACTGATACTACTCCAATCTATCTTGCTCTTCGACATGACAGAAGTTCTTCTCTCATGCTATTGAGCACAACAGTGAAATGTATTTTGGAAAAGAACTGCTGCATCCCACCTCTCCTGGGGTCCTGGGCACTGCTTATAGTGCCACTTTTCTCCTTGGCTTTGCCTTTGAACACATCTTTCTTCAGTGAAACATCAATGTGTAGGAGCTATAGTGCAAATAAACTTCTTATTAAAAAACAATATTAATGGCTTGATGATGTACTCCGGGTAGATAGTAGCCTAATGTTGCTGCAGAATAGCAAAATATGGGATCATGCAACTGATTTGGTTATTCTCTCATTTTTTTAGAACTGATTTTTAGTTCATCAGAGTTGCATATAAAGGGCATGAAAGCCAGGTTGGAAAGGGCCCTGAGCAACCTGATCTAGTGGGCTTGGAAGCAGATGATTTTTAAGGTCCCTTCCAACACAAACCATTTTATAATTCCATGTTTCTATGAATCCTGGTGAGCTCACACAAATAAATCTCCAAGTACAAGAGGTCTGGTCACTTCCTGGGTTGACACTCTGCACTACACACTTTGCTAAAATAGTGGAAGTTTTTGATTTAGAGGATAATCTGCACGTGTTTAACACCAGAGAGTCCTTCTTGTCTCAGTGTTTCAGGTTGCTTTTAAATTACTTTGCACTTGTTCATTTTGATTACTATGTCTTAAATGTCAACAAAATAAAGAGAAATTATTTGCATTCACTAGCCAACCATGTAAATATCCTTTATAAAATAAGATTTTTAAAAGCCTTTCAATGCTTTTATTGCAGTTACATCAGTTGTATAAAATATCTCTGTTTTTACACATTATTTTTACAATGCCTTGGAGGAGGAGACATTTCTAGGTTAACAGATGGTTAATAGCTTGTCTGATCTCAAATATTTGCAACTAACGTGTTGCTTTCTGATTTTTACACTGAGAAATCAAAAAGACAACTTAAACTGTCACCAGTCTTCCAACTTGCAGTAAAATTTCTCAGTGCTCTAAACTGTTGTACAGATGTTTTTAAGGCATTTTTGCTTTAATGCTGGAAGAACACAAGAAAATATTAGTTAGAAGAGGTTTTATGAGGAAATATTAAAATATACATGAAGGTCAAATAATTTTTTTAATCCCTTAAAAATCATTAAATAAAATAGCTATCTGATAAAAGACAGCAAATGTTCTGTGGATACATGAAAATCATTGTTATATCTTCCTAATAAGGTATATAGAGATACAGAGATACAAAATGAAAATGTACTTACTGTGGGAGTAAGCAACTCTTTTGACTCTTTCACAGACATAACTTGCATTTTTCACAAACCAGGAATAGTATTCAACACAGTACCTGAAGATGTAGTTACAGATAGGAGATGCAGTTAAAGATAAGAGGCTTGTTATCTTTCATAAGGAGAGGGACTTGGGACAAGGGCATGTAGTGATAAGACAAGGAGGAATGGCTTCAGGCTGAAAGAGGGCAGGTTTAGATTGAATATTAGGCAGAAATTCTTTACTGAGAGGTGGTGAGACAGCTGCACAGGATTTCCAGAGAAGCTGTGGATGCCCCAACCCTGGAAGTGTTCAGTGTCAGGTTGGAGGAGCTCTGAGCAACCTGGTCAAGTGGAAGGTGTCCCTGCCCATGGCAGCAGAGTTGAGACTAAATGGTCTTTAGGTCCCTTCCAACTCAAACCAGTCTACGATTCTGTGATAAGCACAGCATATCACGCTGCTATTACTGAATATGGAAATAAAAAGCTAGATTCCAACCCCAATGATGTCATTAGATATTTGGAAAAATGCAGCCGGTTTTTTTCACTTAGCTGGAATACTGAAGCCTGATCAGGTACTGATCAGTGCTTTGGGACACACTTGGGCCTCAGCTGGTGGCCACAAACTCTCAAGAATAATCATTTGTGATTGAAAATTGTCATTTGGGAAAAAAAAACCACCTAAAAGACTATTTTAAGCAGACAGAGAAAGAAAAGCTAGTGCCAGGTTTTACCTCATGGCTTCCTTTCTGGAATATCTTCTCTGACCTACACAGAGGCAGAGCTGAAAGAACCTGCAGAGCTCCATCACGCAGGGGTTGATCTTCTGCACTACGAGAGTGACAGGAGGCGAGGTCACACGGGGCTCTCTGAGCATCGCCTGTGGGCACCCTGGGGAAAAAACACAGCTCTGAACTAGTCCAAATACTCATCCCACTAAATTTCTTGCTATACCTTACCTGGGCTATGAGCTCCAAAGCAATGTCTTCCCTACTCCAACAAATAAGGGATTATCCCTGCAAATGCCATCCTAGGGCTCTGAAAAGGAAGGAAGGAAGGAAGGAAGGAAGGAAGGAAGGAAGGAAGGAAGGAAGGAAGGAAGGGAGGGAGGAAGGAAGGAAGGGAGGGAGGGAAGGAGGGAGAAAGAGCGAGCAAAGAGAGGGCAGCTGTGGTGTGATTGTCCACTGTTTTTTCAATTTGTGTAACTAGCAGCAGGCTTTGGCCATGTGTGGATAAACTGCCTTACCTGCTCAGTATAATCCCCTTAGACAGTGTAATTGCATTTCCAGGTTCACATGTCTCACACACTTTATAGCTCTGGGCAATGCTATGTTATGTGATAGCAGATGTTATGAAGGTTAAATTTGGACTAATGAAGTTCTGTTGAAATAAGCTTGAGTCATCTAGTGCTACACAAGAAGTTTAATATAAAATGGCATTCTTGGGCAGGAGGAAAATCAAGACTCTGCCAACCTGAAAGAGATTGCTATGAAACTATTTCTCTGCTGGCTGCTCTTGCCCGAGGTAGCAGGAGTATTTGAGGAGTAAGGCACAGACCCTGGCAGCTCCCAAACTCACAGGCTGCTCTAAAAACCAGTTGTGTGTCAAAGGCACTACACAAATATCAGGTGTAATTAGCCAGGGATGGGCAAGAGGGAGCCTCATTTCTCTTCACCTCAGCAATTTCACATAAAGATCAATAGACTTTGTCCACTTAATAGCATTTGACACACCTTGATATTTTCCTTCATGGTGTCGATTAAAAATTAATGATGCCTTGCTTAAGTAAACACACTTCGTGTTAATAACCAAACATCAGAGCATGAGGCAATGAGGTTTTAATATAAGTTGTCCCTGAAAAGTAATGTTAAAACTGATGAGGAGTCATAAAATTGATGAATAATTAAAACTTGCTGAAGGCCACCCTCCTACGAATTTCAGCCTCCACTGAAGTGGGTACTGCTGTCCTGATAGCCAGGTGTTAAATGCTTTACTCAAGCTATGTGTTTTGCCAGCAGAAATTCAGTTTTATCTAGCTGCAAAATTGAATGATGTCAATTTCAGTTTGGAGTCATCTATGTGGGAAAGTCAAACAAAAACACTGAAAGCTGAGGAAATTGATTTGGTTTTCATTTTTGACAATCACTGAAATTTAAATTAACACTAAATTTGCATAATGCTATATTTGTTTAGTGCTGAAATTATTTTTCAATTAATTTTCTATTATTTTGATTGCATAGTATATTCACATCATATAATTTAAATTTAAATTTTCACCCATTCATAGTAATGTTTTATACCTCTTCTGTAATAAATTTCTACTATGAAATGTATTTTTTGTATTCAGTACATAAGTTCATACAGATAATTGAAAGTAGGAATTTATTTCAGAACTTTCTTTTCTAAGAACGCTCTTTCCTAAGGAATTGAGTTAGTCAAGAGACCAGAAGAGGCAGGAACCACAGCTCCTATGCAGAGCTTTACTCCTCTCTGTTTCAAATTGCCACATTAACGTCAGGGGCAGCAATGCGACCAACTCTTGCAGTAAACAGACAGTTCTTTTATTAACTTGATATCACATCCCTATGCCACTGAGATTAAATTTTGCTGCCAGTGAAAAGCAATGTTACGGTTACTGTGGATGATTCAGACTTAAAATATCCCTCGCTGCATGCTCTAACATGCACATTTACATGTTTAATTAGTTGGCAGTCACTTTTGTAATTTAAGAAATGAATTATTGGAATAATGAGTCAGCCCTCAGAACACTGTGGATGCCCTTCCTTACTTTGGGATCCCACTGTTGGATTTATTTCCCCAAATGCCTGATTATGAGAATCAGGCAGGCAGCCTCTGCCACCATGGTTTCTCACAGAGAGGCATTTGGTTACTCCAATTCACCTATCTCACTGAAATCCATGTTTCCCAGCCTCTTCAAAATGGGCTGTTGCCAGTCCTCGGTTCCCCAAGGTCTATAGTGTTGCACACCAGAGGAGAAATCTGGTATTTGGAGCTCTTTAAATGGAAGTCAGATGAGAGAAAAATAAATCTAATTTCAGAATTAAATAGCATTATAAGAGTTAAAAAGATGACCATGAAAACCAAAGTTATTTGCCTAGCATTTTAGTTCCTTCGACTCGTCTGGTTTTATCTATAATATCAAGCGCAAAGGATTTTGAGCACCCCTGCAGTTTAGTCTGATATATTATCTTTGCACTACCCAGCGTCTATGCTTCTCTTAGACAGTCACCACCCAGAAACATAAGCAGTTGGAAACTGAGCTTTCATGAATTTCTAGTTGATGATGATCCTTTTTTAGCTGAGGAAGTAGTTTGCAGTATCGTAAATTCAGAACAGTTCTGGAGGTTTCATGTGGCATGAGTTGGTTTCATAGTTTTATTTATACCAATGAGGAGATTTAAAGCATGATATTGTCTTTTGGAATGATTTTTAAGAATTAATTCTCCAATAACCCCTCAATGCTAAAATTGACACACAGAGTAGTTGTGTTAATTCTATCACCACAGTACGATCTATGTTTTGAATGTGCAATTGTGTAGAATTCACAAACAATTGGGAAGCAGTTCCTTGGACATTTGGGTGGTTTATACACATAAACTATCACAAGCAAGTTAACCATGTATATTTTTTTCTGCATGGGAATGTTTCTATCTTGCGTTATTTTCAAACAGTGTTATTTTTGCTGCATGAAGGACATTTACTTACTGGTAGCTGAGTAAAGTTTCAGTGTCACACCAGGTCGGTAGGAAGGTGGCATAGACAGTACTGACAAAGGCAGATCTAAGTGGAGGGAAAAGAATATAAATTGCTTTGACACCTTAAAACAAAAAGGTAGTTTGATTGAAGGAGCAACAGAAAAGAACAAAAAACTAACCCTGAACTCACAGTCCATTAATAAACACTTACATAGACAGTGATGTATAAATACATTATCAGTCATCTATTTCTATATATTACTTTCTATTCCATAAATGTGCCAACTGACACACTTTGTTGCTATCCCAGATCAGTCTTACCTGTCTCTGTCTGCACCAGTTTGCTGGCTTCCTGTGGAGACACTGTCTGCATCCAAAACATGGACATGTCAGCTGTGGGGACAGAGACACACGCTTCCTGTTATTCATCATTTATCTGTCTACTGAGAAGAATTGCTGTGTATGAGACAGCTCAACAGCTAGAGTCCCTCACCCAGTACTACTGCCAGTGGCATATAAAAATGCCAGGATGAAATAGGAAGAACAAAAGGTGTACTTGACTAGATCTTGAAAAGCCTGTGGACTAGGGAAGGGCAGGATTTCAAGAAGGCATGTTTAGGGAACACCAGGAGAAGCAGCTCTACGTTGCTTTTTCACAGGTCTGCTCACCAAATTTGGAGCAAAATGTGAGGGAAGAGCCAAGAGGCAGAAGTGTTTGTGGGAAGCAAGACCGAGTTTTTCCCTGAAGATAACAGGATGGAGCCTATGGCTGATTTTGACATTTCTGCAATGAAGTAATCAACGCAGTGGTTACGCAGAGTGGGTCTCCCTGAAGGCCCCTCCAACCTCCACCTCAGAGACACTTGGCCAAACCCCACAGCAGCAGGGCAGGGCAGGTTCCAGGGCTCCTGCTCATACTCACTGGGGCTGGGCTGTGGGGCCGGCAATGGGGCCGAGATCCCCCCAGGGCTCAGAGGGGGTTTGGCCGTGCCCTGGGGCCTGGGAGCGTCCTCGTGGAGTGATGCAAACCACGATCCTTTGGCTCCAGCTGTCTTTGGCCACGGTGGGAACTTTGTGGTGGGGATTTCCCCCCCTTTCTGGGCGAGAGGGATCCTGGTGGCTGGAGAAGCAAGACAGACAGAGAGAGGGCACCAGCACACTGGGGGTGCTGGTGCCCCAGGGCAACTGCGAGTGCAACACACTGGGGGACAATAATATCTAAAACACACCCAGAAAATCCCATCTACTCCTTGAGTGCTTCTCTGACACTCGAGTGGCCACTTCTCCATTTCATTTTAAATATGGAAACACAGAGAGTGCCAATAATGTTTGAAATTTTAACTGAGAACATTTTAATATGTGAGTTTTCATGAACAAAAAAAGGAACTGAAATGTTCCTGCAGGGTTTTGGTTTTTTATTCACATAATTTATGTTCAATTTCCTAAACTGCTTCACTACAGAAGAAAGAGAGAAATCTCTTGTCTGTTTGAAGGTGAGCAGTCAGGTACTAGAGGGCAGATGTTGCAGTTTGAGAACTGACACTCGTGGCTAGGAGAGATAACAAAGGTTGGCACGTGGTTAAGGAAATTAAAAAAGTTTATAAAAGACAGCAGAATGACTATAGGAAATGCAGGCATTTTGTAGGAGAGAGATGCAGCTGCAATGACAAGGAAGTATGAAATCAAGGTCAGAATTTCTACTGATTTCTACTACAAGCAAGCAGGTGCAAAGCCTTGCTTTTTGGCTTCCAAAATGCGGCAGAACAGCACTTTTCTATCTTGTAGCCCCGTGACAAAGTTAAATGTACTAAAGTTCATGAAATGCTCAAGTACAACTGGATGTCATATAAAGAAACAGATAGAGAAGAATACAGGAAAAAAAAGGCCATAGAAAATGAGAGGAAATAGTTTAAATAATCTTATTTTTTGGGCTTGAAACCAATAACCAGTTTTTTTCTTCTTCTGTGCCTCTTTAGAAAACTTATTTTTTCTGGTAAAATGGCTTTTCACAATATTTTTTCTATCTTCCAGCTCTTCAATGCATTACTGACCTCATCTTCTTCTGTTTCAGAGGAACTTTTATGCTACACTTTATTTGTAGTTAGCATCACAGTTAGCTGTGCAGCAAACACACATGCTCACTTCTCAAGACATTAATCAAAGGGAACACAAATTTGAGTCTGACAATATGTGCTCACATTTAAATGTCGACACATGTTGTGCTGATGAATCCAGTGTCTCATTTGGGTCTTCCTGCAACTTCACAAAACTTGAGGAAATCGAATCTAGGTCTTTGAGGTATGAGAAGACAAAGTTAGAGCACTCACTGTCCACTGTATATTGTGTGGGAAAAAGGAAAGAAATCAGATTCTGCTACCATAGAAGCAGCTGTTGTTTCTAATTAAAAGGGGTTTTGGCTGTCATCTTTTTTTTTTTTTTTNTTTAATTTTTGAAAGGAAAGAAACATCCCACAGCTTTCAGGACACACAGCTTGCCACTGATTTCAGTCTGCCCGCTTTAATCTCTCATTGAAAATGACAGATAGTGGTGGGCAGCAGTGAGCATCTGAAGTGCAGCTCAACCTGGCAAAGCAGTTTTGGGTGGAGGAACCACGCAGGACAATGGCTGAATGTATTCACATCCACTCTGAAGGTAAGTCATGTAAAGGCAGGAGGTCATTTGTGCTGAGAGTTATGGAAGGCATCCAGTTAGATTAAGAGTACTGGAGACCCTCCCCAGTCCAGTGCTGAATTCTGAAAAAGCTCTCATCCCATCAGGATTTGTTTGTTCCTCCACCAGAAGACCTTGTAACACATAATCTAAAAGTTTGTAAAATTTACTTGCATTTATGATATAATTATTATATTAAACTTCCAATAATATAAAATATTATTCTATTTTAACTATTATAAAATACCTAATATTATGCAAATATATAAGCAATAATAAAAAATTAAATAATATTTAAAGTAGTAGTAATGAGGACGGAGTAGTCATTGCAAGAGCTACCTGGATGTGATCTTCACTGTTGTTGCTGTTTCCTTTTATTCCCCAGGATGTACTTACCCAGGTCAGATGATGTGTTACTGGAAAATGTGTAATTAATAACAGGAGACTTTTCCAATATTTCCAAAAAATCAGACAGATTTTTCGCTGCAAATAGAAAAGTTTACAAATATCAGGAAAGGCTTGTTTCCGGTAGAAAACATCGCTGAGGAAAACCAGGGCAATATTTTTGGATGAAATGATTTTAACTTTTACCTGTTTGCCCTGCCATCACACAGATGTAGATACAATCAGAGTCATTGCTCTGACGCACTGAAAGGCAAAAAAACCATAAAAGAGATCATTATTATCAGTTTTCCTTCTATGGCATTATCTTAAATAGTTAAAAATACAAACAAAAAACAATATGTGTCTATGGCAGCGGACCAAATATTCGCCTTCTGATTTTCAACAAAAACCTCAAACCACCATCAAATCCAAATGTTAATCTTTTCAGGGGAAAAGTTTCTATCTAATGAAAATTCTAAATTAGAATTATTTTATATGGAAAAAATTATTCAGATAACAGAGCCCATAATTATTCTTTGGGAACTAGAATTTCCCAGAATATCAGTATTTAATAATAATTCTCAAAACCACCATTTTTTAGTAATTATTAGGAAAACATTCAAACAACATAACTGCTCATAGAAACACATACACCTCTATATTATATACATACACATTATATACATATCTTGTTCCATGTGTTGCAAGAAAAATGCTGCTGAGTAAGAGCAATAGGCTTTTATCCACATTTCTGTGCTTGTTTTCACACCAGGAGTAAATGAGACCAATGAGACAATGATAAATGTTAAAAGGAAATGCAAACCTGAGAGAATAGAAGTGGATTTGAAAATTTCTGTGAGATAACTGGTGGAGTTTCCAATGATATCAACAAGTAGAGCTGTAAAATCTAGACAATAAATAAAGTTTATTATTGAAAACACATATTCTATCAGCTATGTCATGTAAAAAAATCACTTTTATATGTCATGATATTTTGAGTATATGCTCATATATGACAAAGTTTAAAATATTTGAAAGTTTAAAAATATTTTGCTAGAGTGGACTGAAGAAGCTATGAAAATACTCTGCAGAAGTGTATTTCAAAGATGTTATCCAAAACTACATCAGTGTGTCTAAAAGTAAACTTAAATGGAATTTATCTGTTCAAGAGAACATTTAAAAGTAATGCTCTACTTAGTCTGCTTAAATGTAGAAGGAGACCTAAAGCCTGCAGGCTTTGCCTGCTGTAATTGCCTGTCTGCCATGTAGGACCTTCCAGGAGGCATTGGATTTTTTCCTCTGAGGTCTGCTTCAGATGTACTGATGATTCAGCTGTCAGCCCAAGAAATGGCTGGTGGTGTTGTGATGTACTTTCTAACAGTAACGGGTCAGTGTTCTCACTTAAGAGTGATGGACCTGAGCCCTGAATTTTTACTGCTTTGGAGAATGCTCCAGTCACCAAGATATTCTGAAATTCCAGCAGAAAGATTAAAGTTTCTCTGTTATTCTCCAAGGTAGACTGTGTCATTATCCATAAAGGCTTGTGAGATGTGTGGGTCCAGAGAAAGCCATGAAAGCCACCGTGGCTCGTGTGGGCTCACCACATGCGGCGTAGAGGGTTTGGAGTCTGGTCTGTAGATGCTGAGCTGCTCTTGATGCCTTACATTAACCAGCCATAGAATCCAAACACTCAAATGCATCCTGAAATGTTAAATTCTGTTAGATCAGGGGTGTGAATGAGGATTTCAGGTGAAGGGTTTGCCCCGCAGTATTTCGTAGTCCATTAAACACTTCTGTGAAGTTAGTCTTTGCTTTTCACCTCTCTTGGGCTCCTTGAAGTTGCTGGAGTCCATTGGTGCAGAGAAGCCCTTGTTCGTCTCCTGTGGGCTATCCAGGAGACAAAAAGTGGCCAAGGTGATGTATCATACATTGCTGGGTCGTCTCTCCTGTGCTGCAATTTGTATTCCAAAGAGGAAAGGTAGGTCTTTTGCCAGCCAAACCACACCAGTCACTTGACTGATGGCTCCATCTCAGACTGGCTGGCTAGGTGCAGCCACCTGAGACTGAGGTCAAGGAGTCAGAGCAGCCACTCATCGTGAGTTATGGCTCAGTATGGTGGTGGTAATCATAAAGATGAAGACTGCAGAATTCAGGCTACAGCCTTCAGCTCCAAAGGAAATAATTCAGCTTAAGCACATGCAATTAACGAACCTCTTTTGTGTACCCACCCACCTGTTAAGTCGTTTGTCACATTGTTCAAACAGTAGCAGTAGTGCATAGGGAACTTCCCAGGGTCAATATTTTTTGCATTAGAAACTGGAAGGAGAGACAGAGAAAAAAAAAATCATTGTTTTGTTGCGGGGGCTGTGGGAGAGAAACTCCTCCTGAGCCGAGCAAAGCGCCGACACTCACTGTTATAAATGGTGACTGACACTTTGTGGAAGGCAAACGAGCTGTAAGAGGTGACACTCAGCAAAGAGAAGAGTTTCTTGGTACCTGCAGAAACACAGGCCCATGCTATTAGTGCTTGGAACAAATTGTGAAAACAGTGTGTTTTGACTCTGCTCATTTAGTGTCTAAAGGATTCCCAAGGTGCCAGTATGATACAGATGCCTGACACTCAGTCTGTTCTCATTTCCACTGAAGGAAGGATCATTTGTATTGCTTCTTCCTTTTTATTTTGTTTTTCTTTTAATTGAAACGTACACTGGATTATAAAGTGCTTTCTAAAGGCATCCCACAAGTAATTATATTGTGTCTATATATAAACCCACACTCATTTCCAAGTTCTCTGGGGCAGGTAGCCATCTGCATTACAAACACGTGAAGGTAACATGCTCCTAGAAGCAATTCTGGAGGCAGACAGCCCATGTTTACAGCTTCTCCTGCTAACACTGTTAGTGCCTTTTCTCCTGCCCTGCTGGGCTGGCAGCTGTGACCTGCCCAGCCGTGCCCCATCACCTCTGAGCGCAGTGCTCAGCATCCCGTTCACCAGCTCTGTCAGGTTAATAGCAGCCAGGTCCAGGGACTTCGCAGGCAGCTCTGAAAGAAAAGAGGTGCATGAGGGCACAAGGAAACAGGTGTGCATCCCCTGCTTATAAGTGCCAGAAATATGCCAGAATGGGAAAACCAAAATGAGCAGATTATGTACTGGAGCACACCAAAAAACTGCTGATGAGAAAATAAAATTCCAGGCCCACAGAGATGAGTCTAGAAAACAGCAAGATATAGCAACGGTGGAATGGTGGGCCAAAATTCAGTCTGCCAGCTGTGCCCTTGTCCATGCCCTTGAGCAGCTGCAGGACCCAGCCAGCCCTGGCGTGCTGGTGCCCTCTCCTGCTGGGCAATGGATGTTTGCTGCCAACAGAGCAGCAAATCTCTCTGCACAGGTCACAAATGGCAGAGTGAGTGCCTAGGAAATGTTCCCCCTTCCCCAAACCTACATGAAAATACAGATTTTTGTTTTTCAGCTACATTGATGGCTATACTGCTTGCTACAACAGAATAATTTTGCTGTAGCCAAATCACACTTTTTATCTTAACATGTTTTATTTCTGTTAATGTTGCTTATTTGTTTTTCTCAAGTCAAAATTTTCAAAGATATTTTTTGCTTCCCTCCCACAAAGTCATGCCAGAGCAGAGCAGTACAGTGTCTGTGTGAGGGAGGAAGGTGAGTGTGAGCATGACAGAGAGAGGAAGAACAGAGCAGGATGGATAAAGAAGCACAGAAAGCTGAGATGAGAACAAAATCGAATTTGAGGAGAAATGCAATTTGCCGATGACATCAGTATTATTTATAACCAATTTGAAGCCAAGCCGCACCCCAGGGCTGAAAGCAGTGCTTGTCCACAGCATAGAAGAGAGAAAAGGAAAAAGAAAAGGGAATGAAGAGCTGGGAAGGAGAGAAAGGAAAAAGAGAAGAGTGGATTTTGGGAAGGACAGTTGCTAACCTGGCCAGGGACTGGGTTGGGTGGGGTGGCCTTACGGCAGGAGTGGGCTGGGGCTCACAGACTCTGCAGGAGCAGGGCCCATCTGCTGCCACATCCATGCCCAACACAGCACCTCCCACTCCCGTTAGCACCCCGACACTGGGGCTCCTGGGGTGCTGCCTGTTACCTGCAGTAGCCAGCACTGCCACCTGCTTCTCTTTCTTATTTTCTTTTCTTACGCACGAAGCTGAAAAGTGAAGAAAGAGGCTGAGAAACAATTTTCCCTGTTGAGTTTGCCCCTCAATAATCAAAAGAAAAATATAACAGTAAATATTTGTAGAGATCTTCACTGGGCTTGCACACAGCATTTGCACCAAGGTACAGGGTAAAATAAGGCCAAATCCAAACAAATCTTCCCTTCTCTCTGCATGAGTGTTATTCAGAGCAGTCATACAATTGAGGACTGTCCTCAAGAGCTGTGTTGCAGGAGGAATGGGCTGGAGCTTGGCTCAGGCAGTTGGACTGGCTCTCCGGGATTCACTCGGTGACCAGCTGAGGTGCAGAGCAGTGATTCAGAGATTGCAGGACAAGTTGAAAATATGTGTTTGGGATTTAGGTTTCCTATCCCACCAGAGGAGAGCTGAGTGCCTCCAAAGAGTAATCCAAGAGGCTCTCCAAAGGAGTCAGTGCTAGAAAATGCTAATCTGCCATTTCCTACGAAGCTTCCACTTCTCAGGCCATCCAAGTTCCCCTTTATATATGTTTATAAAGGAGAAATACCCAGTAGACAATGTATAATCCAAGGCTTATAAATTGTGATGCAGTGTTAATCACCTGTGTTAACAACCCTCAATTATTCAGAGCTGAATTTGGACTGACAGTCTAGGTGGGCGGAGCTCTTCTAACCCTTCTCTCTCTTTCCTTATAAGCCTTTTTGATTTCAGATTCTCAGCATGGGATCTAGGAGTAGGCATCACTTGGTCTGCTCTGCTGAATGGCACCAGCCCTGGAGCTCCAGCCCATCAGTCCTGCCTACACAGGGTGAAAGAACCAAATCTGCCACAGATGTGGGATTTGGGCAATGCGAGCAACTGGGAAAAAGGCACCTGGGTTATTCCCCGGGGAGCACCAAACCATTGTCCTTACCTGTGCTGAAAACCAGAAAGAGACATAGAAATCCCAGGCTCATCTTCACTGCCACATGCCAGCAGAACCCCTGCATTATAGATGCTGACTTCCAGCAGGTTTGGCTGCTCTAAGAGAGAGAAATGTTCTTTTGGTGGTGTTAAAGCTTTTAGCATTGAGTGATTTTGTCCAGCCCTTGTCCCAGAATGATCTGACCACAGGAGAAATATCAGATCTCTGTGATGCAGAGAAAGATTGGTGTTGGAAATGACAAAGAAACAGAGATCCCACAATCAGTATTTCCTCTGCGCCTGCGGGTGTCGTGAGTCTAGCACGTAACACTTCATTTTTGAGTCCTACCTAACTGGCTTTTCTGGAGACTTGGTGAGGTTGTCAACACAACCCTCTTCTCTGGCAGGATTACCTGTGCCTAAAAGGCACCTGACACATCAAGTGCCTAAAGCTTTTCTGTTAAAACAAGATAAAATTTGCTTATGTTTAATTTCAAACCAGAAATATCAACTGAGGTTCTCTTCCACAGAAATGTTGCTTTCCTGATCGTTCCTGGTCTTGTATTTCTGTAGTTACTATCACCAGGTTGTGTCCTGTGCTGCCTCACCTACCTGCTTGGGAAGGATTAACAGTGTTCTGCCTTTCAGACCATGAGCAGCTGTCCAGGTTTCAAAGATTTGATTAGAGGTGGTTAGGGAGAAGGAAAAAAAAAAAGAAAAAAGAGGTTTCTTTCCATGTTTCCCTTGTTTTTGTAATGTCAGAACATGCCAAATAACTCTGTAGTTGTCAGAAAATGAGGGACGATACGAAAATTAGCAAAAAAAACAAAAACAAAAACAAATTTTTTAATATCCTCTTGGAGCATCTAATCTTGAAAGCATGCAGCAAATCATTATCTTGAAGATAATAGTTTGAATAGGAAATTATTATCATCATATTTAAAATATTTTTCATATTTAAGTCACTTCAGAATTAACACATTCAGAAAATGGCTTATTTGTATTTAGAGGCTCTAAAGAGATTCTTCCTTGGGATGGTGAAACAATACTAAATATTTCTGTGTCGGAAATGTGTCGGAAATGTCTGATGAGTCAAAAATGTGTAAGTGCCAGCTCTGCTAATTCATCCTACCTATTCAGTCCATCTGTCCAGTCCTTTTTACTCGGCCCCAAGCCTGGACTCATCCACAGTTTCTGCACAGCATGTGCAGAAGAACAGAACTGAGGCAGAAAGTCTTGGCCAAATCTCATTCCCAGGCTGCATACTCCATCACCTTTCTATGGAGTAATTATGCATGGACAGAGTCCAGTATCCCATGGATAAGTCTAGCACCAAAAATCCTAAACCTGGATTTTCTTGCAACAATATTTAGGGTCTGGCAAACTGCTAGATTACAGACCATGAAAATATTGCTGTCATGAAAATCACAGGGCCTGACTCCCTGGTAAGGCTATCCCCACTTCCACTCTCTGGTGTTATGAAGCTTCCTGGGACTTGTAACAGCTTTTTTTTCATGGATCTGTGGACTCTGTAATTAGGGGAGATCAATGTGTTAACTCTAGCCTGCTCACAGGCTAATGTGGTGGAAGCAGTGGAGGTGTGGTCTGCACGGAGATAGGTATAAAACCAATTCCCGTCTCTGGATTCTGCTCCTTTTTTGTCATCTTTGGTTTGGTTCAATGAAATAGAGAGGAGTTAGTGAGAGATGCTCCTCAGTGGAGCTGAGTATGAGGAACTGGTGCTTTGCAAAGCCGCAGGGAGGAGGCTGTTGGGGAGAGCAGGCTTTGGGAGGTGGAGAGTTGGGTTATTATGTAAAGGGAGGTTTGTAGCTACATGTGTTTTGGAGCAGGGGGTCTGTGGTGGCTGGTGCATCTAGATAATCAAGTCTCTTATTAAAGGAGAACTATTGGGTTGTGTCTTTAAGGTGAGAAGTGGGGTGATTTGCTGCTTTTTTAATAGAACATTATGAGTTTTGATTGTACTATGAGAAGTGAGTGTCACCTTATTTCTGCAAAATTTGCATTAGGATGAGTCGTGCTTCGTGATGATGGTTCAGTGTTTACGGGCCACAGACCCTGTGAGCACATTCCCCATGACCTGTTCCATGCACACAGGAGTGACCAGGCTGCACAGCCAGTGCTGTCCCTGCGCACACTGATCCAAGGGACATCAGCAGGAAACACAGACCAGAGAAGTGCTGCCACTGAGCTGTCCTTGAGGTGCAAGGCTGGTCAGCTGGAGGGTCTCTGCAGCCCTGACTGGTGAAAGACCCCACACCTCTGCCCTTCACAAGGATTTTGGCTGCATGGCAGGTGAAAAACTCAGACCCTAGGAGGTGGGAGAAGAGGATGTGCCCTGCCCCATATTCAGTCTGTCCCTTACAGATCGATTTCCAATGTTCATCCACAGAGAGGAAACTTGATTTCCAGGACCTCCTTTGAGGAATATGGGCACTCCTGGGTCACCAGTGAATCATATTAACACTGAAATCCTTGGTAAGAACATTTCACAGACTGATGTGAAAGCACAGCTGTTTTACAAAGGTTCAGAGGTAAAAGGGTAGATAGCAGATAATTTCCTATCAGAGATCTAACTTAGTACTGATTTATTTAAACTGGCCACAGTTGTTCATGGTGGCAGGACAGGGAAAAATCATTTGACAGAGGACTTGGTGTAGCAAGTAACAGCAGGGTCTAGAGAAACCACATTCCTAAAAGACAGAAGAGGCAAGAGGATTGACACATGAAGGGACCATCTATTTTAGGAGAGAGAGAAAACAAAATAGAGCAAAATAAATTGTGCTTGGAAGCATTCCCCACACACTGGGTGACGCTTTCTCGCTCACCTGAATTGTCAGTTCCCTGCTGTCCTCCCCACTGAGCTGCTCCTCTGTGCTAATCAACACACAATTTTCTCCAGCAGGAATTCAGAGAAGGCATTAACCTGGCCAATCACACTACAGACTCAACCAAGCAAAACATCTAATGATAGCGACAACAGGCAAACATAACCTGGAAGGATGCATCACAGTAAGACAAACCCTGTTCTACTTCTAGCAAAGAAATATTGAGTATTGTTGGTATAGAATGATGGAAAACCCTCAATTCATGGGAGTGCTTGTTTTGCCTGAATGCCAGATTTAGCACTGGTGTGTTCCCTGACCAGCACAAAATGCTTAAAAAGAAATTGCAGATAAATTTCAATACTACGGATATCACTCCACGATGAACTATCCTTGCTCCTTATTTGGTAGAGACTTTGATTTAAATTTGAAGCATTAGCTTTTTGCTGCTCCCCAAAATCTTTTTCCGGCATTAACTCTCTGAAGTTTATGCTATCCAAATAAATTTCAAAACCATGTGTGATAAATATTACTAGGACTGCTGCCTGAAATATCTTATCTCTCAGCAATGTGAATATTAGTAATATTAACTTTTGCAATACACGTCACATTTGCGATACTCTGGTTATTTGATATCCAATTTTTATTTATCAGAGACAAGTCTTTATTACTTTGTAAATGTATCTCTCTTGAAGTGACACCACAGCGATGACTGAAATACATGTCCAGATTGCAAGTATGAAACCCTCATTGTCCTCCAGATCAAAATCACCATTTCCATTTCAGACTATGCTGAGATTCATAGGCACTGAAGGCACAGGTGCCTCACAGCCTCAAGCAGGCAGACAAATCCCATAAACTGACTCAGAAGAGGTTTTCCTTCCAAACATTTATCTGATAAAGGCTGAGAGTCAAGCCTCTGGTTACAAATTCTCCTTCACCTCTACTGGATATAACAATCCTTCTCTGTTTATTTTAAGCTGAATGATATTAGTAGAATCCATTTTATTTAGAACTGTTGATCCAGAGTTCTCTGAGCTGCTGAATTCGAGATTTTAATCCATTTTAGATTACCTTTATACACGCATGAAGACCTCTTATTAAATCCTCCTCTGGGTTAACAGCAATCTTAAACCAATGTGTTTATTAGCGATGCTTCAGAAGAACTTTTTTTAATGTGGCAGGTAACCTTGAAGTTTGAATTGTTTTCATTTTTCCTGTACAAACGTAGTGCACTCCAGTATCAAGCAGTTTGCTCATGTCTTCACGCTTAACAGAGCGGAACAGAAATTAAGAGAACAAAGGAAAAAAAGAGGAAAGCCCTTGAGCATGAATTTCCTTACCTTCATTCAGTTGCAACATCTAAAGGTCATCTCTCATTTTAAGCACACCATCATCCACCAAGTCTAAAGAAATATTTCAAGTTAATGTGAAAATATGCCTGTGTCACAACTGCATGCTTCATTACATTGATACAATTGCTTTTTAAGTTCAGATTTATTTATGCAAGAATGCATAAAACACAATAAATATACATTTGATAAAAGTACACCTAATTTGCTACATTTCCACTGAGCATTAATAGCACAGCTGAAATGGTTTCCTCCAAGTACATGCGAAACCACCAAGATCTGGAATAGTTAATAATAACTTACCTGCCTTCTCTTGACAAAGATTATTATCTTCAGAGCCTATATAAAACTGGAGGTTATTGCCAGGTCTTAATAAACACTTTGTGAAAAACTTTGAGTAGACAGGTTTAATAATCTTTCCTTAAAATCCTGCGAAAAGTGTTATCCTAATCCCTGAAGGACTAACTAGAGGTAACACAATCATAAGCACACAAAGTGCCTGTTGAATCCCGCATGGAAAGGCTCTGTGGCAGGTCAGGTGGGGATTGGAAGCTCCTTTTGGCAGTAGAATTGAATTGTGGAAGATTTTTTTCTCTTTTAAAGGAACAGCTCAGCTTACTGCAATTAGACCAATGCCACCTTTGATGGTGAGAAGTAGGCAAGGGTGAGCCCCTCTGGTAAAGCTTCAGCCATCCTTCACTTCAAACAAGGGACATTGTCAAGAGGGCAGAGATGACACCTGAAGTATATCTTAAGTGTGGACCCTCAAAAGGAATAAAATGCCAGTTAAAACAGGAAAAATCGCCTGGAATCATGGTTAAGTGGTGAGGAAGGGAGAGAAGTCTGGTCAGAGCAATGACATAAGGCAATTTCGTGATGCTGAGAGATGTTTAGTAGCATCCAGGAGATTATCATTTTGGAAACCGTGGGTGAAATTCTGCTCTCATTTACTCCAGTGGGCTGGAAATGATTCTTCTGAAATCAGAGAGTTTAGATACAGCATGGTTAAAAGCCAAAGATCACCTATTCAGTAATTTTATCACAATCCACCCAACACGTCAACTTGTGAAACCACTCAAAACCTTGTAGCAATTAATAAACTAAATCTAAGTGGATTCATAGTCAGTTTATGAAACAAAAAGTGCTTTAGAGACCATTTTATGTGTTTGGTTGGGCTCTGTCTCTGTCTGTCCAACAATCCTGCCTTCACCAAGAGCTTCAGAAGCCGCAAGGCAGCTGCAGCCACATTTAACAGAGCTGTAGCTGGTCAATAAGATGCCCACACGTCTGTGCACATGCATGCACAATTTTACCCTGTTTTCTTTCACTCTGCCTTTCACAAAAAACATTATGTGGTGGGGTGTCACTGCATCTACTATTATTTAATTCTATATGGAATTTACTATTGTCAAAAAAGGAAAATTTTCATGACTCGTGACTGAATGCTGCAGCTGGAGGAATAAGGAAACACCTTTTCTTTGACAAGACTTACTTTTACTGACTTAATTACTAGTTGCTCAATATCACATCAAGAAGGCTGGGATGAAAGTCCTCTCTGTAACAGCTGACAAAACCAGGTATAGCCAGGGAAATGTGTGCACTGGGATCAGTTCCAGCCGTTTGATGTTTGCCTATGAGGATAATTAGACTTTCAGCAGGTTTTGCCTCATGCTGTGTTTTACCCTGGGACTCTGTAATTTTAACTTTCCTCAGCTGCCGAGCAATGCTCAGGTGACCCAGGAGGGGCTTTTGTTCAGCCCCAACTTTGACTCTTGGGGACAATGCTGTGTTCTCACTCAGAACATCCCTCTGAGCAAGTAGCTTTCTCAGGGGTATAGTCTTTACACGCCTCCTTTTTCCAGCATCCCTTTGTGTGGCAGCACTGTGTCCATAACTAGCATCCCAAAATCCAGAACAGGAAAAGAAGACATTTTTAGTGTCTCTTAGTAGCACAGTGTAGGCACACAATTCATATAAATTACCTAGTAAATGCATTCATTTGCTGAAGGTTGCACAGGGTAAGGCCTTGCTAATGCAATTTAAATAAACACAAATTCAAGGAAATGCCTGTGGTTTATCTGTAAGAGATGGTGTGGTGTGATGTTCTCGTAAGGAGGGAGAAAATGAAGTCTGGCTTGTTGGAGCTCTATCTCTCTGTGGGCTGAGAGCACAGAGTGAAAGCAATGCACTACTTCTTCCTTCTGGCTTTTTCTTAGGCCTTTAGACGTGATTAAAAGCACACATTTCTCTGCAGCAATTGCAATACGTGTGAGTGACTGCAAGAGCTCCAGCTGTATGTTCCTGTGACCTCAGCCAGTGGCACGAACCACCTTCCCCTCCCACCTGCTCTGTCCTGGAGTGACAGTGCCCTCAGGTACGACAACCCCCTGCCCTGGCTGGGCTATGAACCATCTCTGCCCTAAAAGATGAGCTGTGGCATCTGGAGCACTGTAGTACCTAAAGAACCTTGCAGACCTGTCTGATTTACCTAGTTAGAAATCATAAATCCAGCTGTGCCTCTATCTCACCAGATGCCAACATGCAAGAGAGAAGGAAATGCCGTTTTTAAATAGAGTACAAAGAAGCAAACTTAACCCAAGTTTACTCCAGAATACGCCATAAAAACCAAGTTTTATTTTCAGTTACACTTTATTTTACTGTGGCAAATGTTTCCGTGAAAGCATCTTTGAGTCGTTGTTTAATAAACTTTGTTTAGAAAAGTATCAATTGTGTAAATTCCATTTTTTCTGAAAAAAACTGATTGTACTTCAACACTTCTCTGCTAGTCCTTTGTCATTACAATTTTACAAGATACTTGGTTTATTTTATTAAGAAATGTACTAGCTCCATAAAGTTTTAATTTCAGATTTCAACCAATATCCTTCTATTATATTTATTTTTGCACAAGTTTTATTAAGGACAATTCCCTAAATGTAATACTGTTTCTTTGTCAATCTTTTTCCAGAAGAATAAAGTTTTGTCTCTTAAAAGAAAAATTACATATAGAAACACAGAATTATTAAGTTTGGAAAAGACCTCTAAGATCTTGAAGCCCAACCCAGCACTGCCAAGTCCACCACTAAACCACACCCCCAAGTGCCACATCTACACATTTTTTACATACCTCTAGGGATGGTGATTCCCTGGACCCTTCCCTGGACAGCCTGTTCCAGTGCCTGACAACCCTTCCATTGAAGAAATTGTTCCTAATATCCAAACTAAACCTCCCCTGGTGCAACTTGAGGCCATTTCCTCTTGTCCTGTCTCTTGTTACCTGGGAGAAGAGACCAACCCCCACCTGGCTGCAGGCTCCTTTCAGGCAGTTGTAGAGAGTGCTAAGGTCCCCACGAGCCTCCTTTTCTCCAGGCTGAACACCCCCAGCTCCCTCAGCTGCTCCTCATCAGACTCGTGCTCCAGACCCTTCCCCAGCTCTGTTCTCCTTCTCTGGACACTTTCCAGCCCCTCAATGTCTTTCTTGCAGTGAGGGGCCCAGAACTGGACACAAGATTCGAGGTGTGGCCTCACCAGTGCCAAGCACAGGGGAAGAATCACTGCCCTGGTCCTGCTGGCCACACTATTGCTGATCCAGACCAGGTGCCATTGACCTTCTTGCCCACCTGGGCACACACTGGCTCATGTTCATCTGCTGTCAACCAGCACCGCAGGGCCTTTCCCACTGGGAGCTTCCAGCCGCTCTGCCCCCAGCCTGGAGCACTGCAGGGGGTTGTTCTGACTTAAGTGCAGAACCAAGCACTCTGCTTTGTTGAACCCCAAATACATAGTTATATATATAAACATGTATTTATTCTCATTCATAGAACTTCTTTCCCATTTCAGAAAATGTAGGTAGAATTGCAAGTAATTCCTGCAGTTTTTTTCTTTAATTTTTCTTGTCAATATTTTGTTAAGATTGGTACTAACACCACAAAACATCCTGAACAGAATGAGCATTAAACTCTACACACTGTTTTTAGTAAGACTGTTTTGTATATTTATTAGTCTAAAATAGGGAACACTTTTTTTTGAAGTGTCTGACATCGTGAAATTTTTTTTTTTAATTCAAGCATGCTCTTGAAGGAGGAAAAGGAGAGAACCTGGGAAAAAAGGAGCCATGGAGATCATGAAAATGTGTAGTGGCAACAGGCATGAAGTCGTAGTGGTTTTCTTATCAGTTTTTGAGTTACAATACATGAGATTTTTACACAATACTATGCACTGCTCCTTTGGGGCTTCCAGAGATATTAGTTTGTGATCAAGCACTTGGCATTTGTAAATATAAATCTTCATAAAGCTTTGATTAGATACAGAGAAGTTGCAACAGCCCAGAACTTACTCAGAAAAACACTTAATAAATTATCAAGTGATTTTATTCCTCATAGATATGTGTCAGACATGTAACTGATCCCAGCAAATCTGCCAAAATATTCATAGCACACATTACACCTTTCTTCATAATCCCAGGTCTGTAGTCTGCTGTCCATCTGCATCTGACACAAAGAAGCAGGAAAAAATCTGGTGTTGCCCAAACCCACTGGGCTGCCAGCCATTATCTTAGAGGACAATTTCTTTAAATAATGTCTAGCTCTCCTGCTGCTCTCTGCCATGGGACTTGGCTTTCCTGATTCTATCTCTTCTCTGTGGTCCAAGACGATGCTCTGTGTTCCAAGAGGATGCTCTGTGTTAATCAAGCAATCATTTTACCCTGGCAAGTCTTAAAAATCAAAGCATCCTTCAAAGAAACAGAAGGATACACTGAGAAAATTCCACTCCTGACACTGTTGCTTGAGCCATACTGGACTTAATTTTTACCCTGCCTAAACTGCTGAGCCTAAGTCTTAGGTGGGGGACAATTGTATAGAATCCCCAAAATCCCATATAGACATAAGCACAGGCTGCAAGGAGGGAAAATCTCTCTGGATATAAGCAGGACTTTGCCTGAGAATAGCTATCACACCTTGTTCCCATTTTAGAGTCCATTTCTTAAAAGATCAGACTTAGTGCCTCACTGAAATCCAGTGATTTGTCAGGCTCTGGTATTTGGATGACAGCCACGGGAAAATTTTAATGCAATACCTTTCAGTGCAGGTGAACGAAAGCCCAGTGGTTCACCCATTGTGTCTGTGAAATCCTCAGGTAAATGTCACTGCTGTGCCTGGCAGCTGCAGGGTTCAGTTCAAGCTCTTCAGGTCAAGATGGGATATTCACTGCTCAGGCAGTAATGATAATGTGGGGTAATGTTGTCTATAAAGTGATGACACTTGGAAAAAACCCTAAACCCCAAAAGGTTCAGAATTCCACACTCTGGTGCATTAGTTTTAAAAAACACGGACTCTCAATCACTGGAAAAAATAGACAGAACTTGGCTGTAAGAGCCTGGTACTCACCCTATTTCTTATTTAGTTTTTATTTTTATTTGAATTGAATCATTTAAAACAAACAAACAGACTCAAAAGCACTACGAATTAATGTTGCAGTACTAAAGGATCTTTTAATTATTCCCACTCTACAGTGATTTAGAAGTGGGATAAGACATGGCATAATTGCTGAATTTTTTTTACCTACCACAAAAGATTAAAACCCCTTATTTTAGGTTGTATTTCAAGTGCTCAGCAGAGCTGATTCCTTGGTGACAGCCATGAAACTGAAGCCACAGAGAATGCCTTAAAAATACCTCTCGGTGTCCAGCTAAATTTTTGGGAAAACCTGATGTTTCACGTATTTCTCTCCCTGTGTCATTCAGACACGTGACCACACAGAAATGCAGCAGAACCAGGGGCAGAATCCAAGCAAATTCCCTGCAGGGGATATTCTGATCATGCTTGTGCCATTACTATGTTCTCTCTATATTTTGTTTGCAATTTCATAATATTTTAGCACATGAATGTCTCCAATATGAATGCATTTTCCCCCACTTTTCATTTTCCTCCACACGGATGCTCAAAGCCACATAAATTACATGGCTGCTAAATCAAAAGATGCCACAAATAATGGGATCTATGGTGTGTTGACAGGGCTGGCTGTGGAAGCCAGATAAAACCTGCTTGTAGCTAAGTTTAATCCTGCCTAGATGAAGTCAAAAGGGTCTTTTCCAATATCTCTGCTGGGGGTACATTTGACACTGTGTTCTTTGAATATACGTGAAGATATCAAGATTTAAATGAAAATAAATTCATCCACGTCATAATTGAAATTTCTATTTATTAATAAGTGGTGCAGTTTTTAAAGACAGAACATAAAAAATCATTTAAGAAGTATTGTTTGCATAATATATTGAAATAAACATATTAAATTTGTTCAAATATTGGACAGTGCCAGAATAGAAATTACACATACAGTTTAAAAATTACAATAAATAATATTATAAAGAGCACTAAAGGCCACTTGTATAAAAGTTGTGTTCCCTTGTCAGCCAGAATCTGAAAAGCATCTTTGTAGCATGGAGAAAATTTCAGTGAGCAAGGCACAAATACTAGTAATAATAAGATGCCATAACTAGAAAACAAAATGCAGTTGGCTATGTAACCTTCAGTTTCAGCATGTTCTTCATGATGGAAATAGGATCCCATTTTCAGTATTTTGCTTCACTTAACTTCAGAGGGAAGCTACTCAAAGCTGAATTGGGAAAGATCAAATCTTACAGCCTAAGAAATCAGAAGCAAAAGTGATACCCAGGATCTTCATTCCCAGAGTGCCCTGCTAAAAACACTTGAAAATGCCCCTTTTTCCTCTGCACCTCTGAAAATAGTCTTCGAAGTGAACACTCACATCCAGCTGGGCTCCTGAAAAAGTGACATCCCACCAAATTCATGAGGTGCTGTAGGAAATTTAGGTTTGCAGCTCTTGGGCACCTAGAGCTTAGCGCTGGGGGCTGCAGGGTGCAAGGAATCCAGATCCAGCTCTTTCCTCACGTGCTCTGCAGTAAGCAGGACGGACTTAGTTCTTACCTAAGCAGATGTGACAGCTCTGCAGCAGCTGGCACGAGTGTGCTCCTTACTCTGCATTTTCTGATTGCTTTAGGCTGTGATCTTGCAAACTGGTTGGACCTCAGTGCTCTCCTGAAGGCCGCCAGGCAGCGGCCCCGCTACACCCAGGTTCAGGTGGGCTTTAGTTTGCAGCGCTCGTGGGCCATCATTTGAAGCAGAAAAATTTTAAACTATTTCCACTCTGGACCATAACAATGCAGCAATGTTACAGATAAAAATGGAGCAAATATAGCCTAGTCAGTTTAGGGACTTTTTAATCAATCTCTCCATGGGCTGAATTTCCTTTTATTTTGATAGGAGCCAGACTGATAAATTCAGTGTAGGGAAAAGCCAAGGCAAGGACAATAGCCATTACCTGACTAGATTTTTTTTTAAAGTACCAGTTCCTTAGATAGAGCATAAACCACATTTACCATACCTTCATACTTCAACTAAGTGTTCACTTCTGCCTTAATCAAATATTTTCAGTTTGCATCTAAAGTGAGGAAGCTTAATTGATAATAATGCTGCCAAGAAAAGCACACAATATAAACACAGATTTACCTTTCTGAAAACTTCCAGACATGTGTCATTTGCTAGGGACTGAAAATCAGTCTAAAAATGTAGCCAAGGAAAATGTCTCCAAATCAGTGCTGTCTTTCACAAGGAAATTTATAAATTATGGAAGATTAGGACCCAGCCCTTCTCCCAGTGCATCACTCTGAGAAGGTTTCTAACTTCAAGGAAAGCAGAGAAAAGCTCCACACTTTCTAATTATGAAAAATATCTCAAGGCCTGAAATGAGTTGAGAGTCATCAAAGTCGTTAATACTTTTTAATGTTAACTACATGTAAACAAAGTGTTAGTGTCAGTCGAGATGCCAGACAGATCTGACTCAAAGAGAATTGATAACAAACTGAAACATCATGCAGAAGAAGAAGGTATAAATCTAACTAATTCCTATTATGAAGACCATTACTGACCCAGATGCCTATCTCAAATTAAATTGTGAATAGAGATTCCTTGTGTGTGGAAACAGGTCCTGACCTTCTTAATGTTACTGGGATCACACATAGTTTATTTTGCTTTGTCCAGTATCTATGGCAGGCACATAAACCGCAGTTCCAAGGTGGATGCACTCCCTGGACTCACTCTGACTGGAGTCCGATGACATTTGTGTGCACATCCCACATCAGGGATGGTCTCCTGATCTCACCTTGCTGGTGACACCTTGACACGTATCTGCTGTCAGCACAGACAGCAGAACTGATGGATGCCCTATTTTTAATCCTGATGATGTAAAGGGCAGAGAGCTGCTAAGAACAACACCCTCATGAACAGAGCAGTGACAGGTTTCAGTGATAAGAAGGAAAAATAACTATTAAAATAAGCTAATCAGATCTGCCTGTCTCATTTCTTGGGTCTCCTTCACAGGACCCACAGATGTCCACTGCAGAGGATCTTGCTGACTTTATCATCAGTGCTTTTTAAGAAGAGGAAGATTTTATCTGACATCATTAAATCATTCATGATGTGGCTACAAATACCTGACCTGACACCTTTAAGCTGCATATTGTAAATTGGTGATTGCAGGCCAGAGAAAACACTAACTTCAAGACAGTTCAGCTGCTAGGTGTGCAGAGTGCAGGGCAGCCCAAATCCTGCTTTCTCTGGGGCTGCACTCTGTGTGCAGGTGAATATTCATCCAAGTCTCTGCCTCTGCTTGTTTTTTCTCTTGGAAAGAACATACCTTTATAATGAGGCTATTTATGGATTTTCAACCAGGTTTAACACTGAGAAAAGATATCTTTTATATGACCTGTCTCAGAAAAGAACAGAAACCTGAACTGAAGAATTTCAGTGTGAATTGGGCAGGGAACTGCATGTCATAGCCACTGTCAAAGACAGTCACAAACAAACTGCTCAGACTGCACCTGCTTTTCGGCTGCCTTGATTTTTGCTTGCTTAGATCTAGAAAGAATTTTAAGAAGGACCAAACCCAGATGAAATCAGTAGGAATGACAGGCCCTTGACATACAAGAAAACTGAAGCAGGCTTGTCTGGCACATCATTACATCAACTTCAGAAGTGTAGCAATGTTAAAATAATTTTTCATTCTTTTTCATTCTCTTGTCATGTGAGGGTTAAATCTCACAAGTGCCACAGACGTCTATTACTATTTCAGAAAGCCTGCAACAAGTACAATACAGGTATTTCCAAGAATCACAAAGGCCAAAGAACTCTTCTCAATATGCCAAATTATAATGAATTACACTTTGGTCATTTAGTTTTATTCTTTGCAAATTTAGCCACAAAACTGTGCCAAACACTGATTACCTTTCAGGTCAATGCTATTTTGTCAATTAAGTAATTACCAAAACTGTGCCTCATACCATCAGAGTTACTGGCTTCAGAACAGCTCCATGGACTCAGCCCAGTGTTCAAAGGCTGTAACTGGTCTGCATTATTTAATCCAGTAACAACAGCAATTTGTTCTCCCTGAAGATCCAGCCCAGAAGGGGGGGATGAATCATGATTTAGTTGAAGAAGCAGATGAAGTTTTTAGATCCTAATCCTTTAGATGCCTCTTCCAATAGAGAATAAACAATGAAGATGATGGCAATGCCCACATCTGGGAAAGAACAGAAGCTCCCTGAATAGAACAACTGTTATGAGATGTCAATAATACTGACGAATTAAACAAAAAGTTTACTATGGTGGGAAAAACCCAACAAAATATCACCCACTGGAGCGGTCTCTATCCAGGGCTGTGCAATACCCAGTAAACTCTGGGAAGCCCAGTAACGCGTTCTTGGCTCTGACTGGATGTGCCAAGGCTGCTCAGCTGTGCAGCTGCAGTATAATACAAGCAGTCTCTACACAAAGTCCCTCTCCTACCATCTTACTTGGACCAAATCCTTGTGTCTTTGTTGGTCAGTGCCCTGCTCACGGTGGGGAAGTTGTTGTGGGGAATGACAAGGGTCATTCTGGACATGAGGTGGGGATGAGCCATGGCAGAGAGGCTGCACCTTGGATCAGCGGGGGAGAGGTGAGAGCCTTCACCCTGACTGTGTGGGCTCTGATCATCTGACCTCTAAGCAAGTCACCCTCTGCTCTCTTTGAAGTTGGCAGACATTTGGTCATTGCAGATAACTGAGTTAAAGGTGAGGCTAATCTCGTCCTAAAGTTGATGTGTGCCTTGGTTCCTGTACCCTATGCTCACTGACTGTACTGCTTCATTTCCCACCAGCTGTAAAGAGTGTACAGCCATCAAACTGGACATCACATGAATGCTATTCCATGGACACCTTGACTGACACCAGCTAAGACCTGCATAGGATATTTGGATATGCTAGTTCCACTAGCTTTGTAGGTACTACATTTGCAATGTAGTGGTGAGATCTTTGATTCATTCCTTTCCAGTGGTCCAGTGATTTTTCTGGTCTCCTCCTTCTCAATAATTTCCAACATCCACAAAAAAAAATTTGGCTGAGGCCTAGGGTGCATACTTATCTCTCTGTTGCTCAGGGACACATGACAAAAATGATGATTGTTTATTCATACATTAATCTTAAATATGGCACACATTCATGGATTTGGAGCACTCCATTTCCAAGAGAAAAGGTAAACAGAGAGAAACAGATCCTGGGAGCATCTCACACTGTGGCACTTGCAGGGAAGAGAAGAGCAATTTTCTGCACGTCTGAGGAGCTCAAAGCTCTTGGAAAATATTAGAGAATTGAGCCTTTCAACCTGTGAACATGTGTGGAAGTGTAACTCCCAATTAGCAGACTGGGAAACTCAGGCTGAGTTACATTATGCATCTTACTTAGCAGCAGCTAAGTGAGTAGAAGAGTGGAGTGTATAAACCTGGAATTCCCTACACTGAACAACCTTATTTTTGTAACAGAAAAAATTTGGCCCCATAAGTAGCTAATAGACTTAGCAAAAGGTTTTCTAAAAACCAGCTTTATAATCCTGCTTTGAGCAATTTTATAAACACTACTGAAGATTTTCAAAGTAGTTTGAGAGATTTCTATTTACATTTTACAATAAATAAATACTTATGATCATTCCCAGGAGGTGGCTTTGATGATTTAAAATCCTACCCTTAATTTCATTTCAACATTATATTTCAGGGGTAATTATATAAGAGATCACATGAGAAATATTTAGTTCACAAAAAATATTTCAATAAGGTCATACTTTGACTCAGCTTTTCCCCTGCTTTTAATATTAGAAATTCTTGGCTTGGTTGATTAGAGATTGATTTGCTTATATTGGAAAATGATTCAGACGTTATGTTTCCACAAAGGGATATTGCTCCTGAATATCTTTTTATTTTGCTGCTCTGTTTACAAAATGTAGCAAGGACCACTGTATCTTGTCTGTTATCAATTCACCACTGTTGTATTGAGGAGTACCAGATAGATATGTATCATAGAAGAAATCAGCTGTACCATTTATATAGGGCAAAGTCATGCAAACCATGCTCAAAACTAAGCTCCTTAGTTTTGGTAGCATGAAAAAAACTGCATTAGTAAATTGTATGAAATGGTGCAGAATGACTACCACTAATATCACATGCATCTTATGCAGCCATTGGTGTTTTGAACTAGTAAGCTTTGGGTGTAGAGTAAGTGAGATATACAAAGTATGCTTACATTACAAGGAGAAGTCAACCAGTGACTGCCCCCACACGCACTTTTAAACTGGCTTGTTTGAAGGGGTCCATATTGAATCTGAAATCCCGTCTCCTGTGGAGGACAAAGGCATGGAGCCACTTGGTGTGAAAGGGTCTGTGTCTGTGTCTGTCTCCCCCTCTGCTAGGTAGCGTTTCTCTCTCATCCACGCCGATCCCCCGTTGGGGCCGAACGGGAAGTCGTCTCTCTCTTGGGAGATGCTGAAGCCACTTGGAGAGCGCTCGAGCTCCTCATGGTTGACGGAGAGAAGGGACAATGGAGTATCGCTGTCTCTCGTTAGGCTCCTCCTCTGCCTCGGAGACACCTTATCTGAGTAAGGGCTCTGAAGGTCCCCTTGGGGGTGGTAGCTAACCTGGGAGTCCATCAATGTAAATATAGGCAAAACTGTCGGCCTTTCTGCATATGAAGTTGAGGAAGGTGTGGCTTGCAGTTTGCCAGAGTTTTGCCCACCTATTGACAAAGGTTGTGAGTGAGCCGTATGACCCCGTGCTGAGAAACCATAGGGGCTGACTTTGTTGACTGGAACCTGCTGGAAGTTGTAAGGAGTTTCACGAGAACACTGCTCAGTGTATTTATATATTATTGTTTTTAATTCAGAATATTTGTTTTCTTCTCTCCTCTCCCTTGCAGGAGAAGCGGTTTCTTTCAATGGACTTATCTCAGCAACTTGTATCTGCAGCTGTTCCATATGATGCATATGCATATCAACAAGAAAATCCAGTTTCTTCCCCATGTCATTTACCTGAAAAATACCAATGTCATGATATTGCCTCAAGTCAGTTGTTCAAAAAGAGTCCATGATTCCATATGTGCACTGCCCTCAGCAATGGTGTGCTGCCATCTTTACTGGTCGTGGAGATATGTACAGGATAACCATGACCTTCCCTCAGAAGCTGGGCTGAAATGGATGACAGCTCATCCCTTAGGTCATAGGTTGGACTAGACGATCTTAAAGGTCTTTTCCAACCTAGTTCATTCTGTGATTCTGTAACTGCCTCAGAATAAGAAGACCCATCCCTATGAACTGTGCCAAAAAAATTCTTAGTCTTGCTGGATATTTAATAGTACAGTATCCAACAGGACTCAATAACGTTATGACAAAGTCTTGATAGCAATGGTAAATAGCTATCACCAAAATACAATATATGGAATTACCTTTGCATACAGACCTGTTCTCTAACTCTTAATCACAGAATCACAGAATCATCTAGGTTGGAAAAGACCTTTGAGATCGTTGAGTCCAACCTATGACCTACCACCACCTGATAGTCCCACAACATCAGGGTTACATATCAGGACTAATTTCCTTTCTGTTTTAGATAGGGCCCAAAAGCAGACAATCATTTTGAGTGCCAGACCCTGCAGAAAAAGGGCTTGCTCACAACAAACACCAGATGTGATGAGTATGGAAGTTATAGGAATAGAAAAGTCCCACTTCAACATTGTGGTTTGGATCTTCTGCCATGCATAGTGACATTGATTCAACAAGTTTCAACAGGCTCAATTCCCAGGTAAGTAAATTCTTTTGTGAAAAATTAGCAACATAGTTTTGTGATCATTAGAA
Organism: Cnemophilus loriae; assembly: GCA_013397755.1. Taxonomy (NCBI): domain Eukaryota; kingdom Metazoa; phylum Chordata; class Aves; order Passeriformes; family Corvidae; genus Cnemophilus; species Cnemophilus loriae. Next base: position 3,212,877 of record VZTF01006489.1, read on the forward strand.
CAAGATCTCTGTGAGTCTTCACCACCAGCAGCACAATTCTGCCTGGGTCAGCCAGAGTCATGCAGAATTTATGCCAGCTCTATCATTTCTGAACAAGCACCTCAGCCTCCGTCATCGTCATGAAATTACCTACCTGTCTCTCAACTTTAACAAATTTTCCCATCATACTTTGGTCTTCAGTATCAGCTGTAGATGCTTTGGCTACATATGGTTCATTTCTATAAAAAATTAATAACTCTATTAGTGTTCAATATTTCTTTGCATCACAATAAGTAACTTATATCAGAAAGCAGAATTACCATCTTGTTGATTTATTCATATAGATCCTTGGAGCCCTTTTAGTTATTTATACAAACAGGAGTGAAAGTCTATTCTATGTGATGCTAATGCATTCCTAAAAAATATAATCTTGATTTTTAATTTAATTTTTTTGTTGTTCAAGTTTAGGATAAAGATTAAAAAGCCACAGAAGTTAAAAATAAAATTTAAATTAATCTCCAGTTTGTTGGAATAATTTCAGGTTTGTGAAAATTATTGAGATAGTGCAGTTAGTGGGTCTACAGATGGCCATGTGTTTTTAAATCTAATTCTTTATAATTAGTGTCTTTGGAGACTGAATCTGAGTTTCAAGGATGAGTGCAGTTTTTTCTCAGTTTCATTATATCAAATAGTAAGTGTCAGAGATTGGAAATGCTGAAAAGAGACAGTCTGGTCTGGAGATTTAAAGCTGATTCCAGAATAGGTTTTCATCCATGCAATTGCCTCCTGCCTGTCCATCAGATGGACCAAATTCATTAGGTAAGAAGATGACCTCTAACTAAAGAGCTTGATTTATAACTCAGTGGGATCTAGGATGCTCATGATCAAGTTAAACCTTTATCAAATGGTTTCCAAACCAATGTCAAATGAATCAATGTCTTCCCATAACCTACGCCAAAGTCTAGAAAAACAATTTCTGGGCACTTTCTCTTTAACATGATTTTGAACAAATATACTCTAAAACTTTTAACATGTTCAGTTCTTCTCTTTCTGACAATATCCAAAATATAAGAATAAATCTTACTAGAGCAAAATCTATAACTAAGACATGTGACATTTTCTACATTGGATTACTGGTGATATGGGCTCATGCAGTTTTTGCAATCTGCTTTCTCCCCAAATGATCACTGCCTCTTCCATACACTTAGGTCTCTGTCTTCACATTTATATGGTTTCAGATTTTTCCCTGTGTGGGATAATTTATTTTCTGTAAGATTGCTTTTGTTCTGAGCAACCATGACAGCTTTGGGGACAGATTGTTGATGGTTTTGTGTGGTTCTAGATGGATATTTATTGACAGATTGATAGCTGTAAACAACAGAAGAAATGTCATTTATTATTGAATTTTTTCTATGCAGAATGCAGCAATACAATAATATGGTGCATCTTTCACACCCAGAAATCTGGTATTACAATTTATTTTGAGTATTTCTCACCAATCATTGGTTTAAAAGCAGCAGCATTAAAAATCTCTGCTTGCCATTTCGTGGGCACTTCAGGAAGATAATTAATTTACTTTCAAACTGTTTGTGATTTTTATTGAGCTTTTATGTGGGTTTACAAGTTGAATGTTAGAAAACTAGCACATCAGCAATCAAATGCATGTATTTAATTTAAAACCATATTTTCAAACTGTGGAGAAGCTGAGCTGGACAATTAAGAAGCCATTATTCAGATTTCCATCACACATTGTTCTTAGGGAAGCTAGTGACTTCCTGGCTCAATGTTTGCCCATACGTGTCTCTTAGCAACATATCCTCTCAGTATCATTACTGTAACAGTGGATGAACAAAGATCATGCTTATTGGAATGAATTAAGTTTTTATTTCTGTATTGGGCTGTGCTAAATGCTAGGTATAAAAGAATTCACCTGGGAGACTGTTGAGAAGGGTAAGAAAAAGCTCCTCCCTTTTGGGATTTCTTATGCTTGGGAGTAGATGGAGGTCCAGGTGTAAAAATCATATCTACTCTGAAAAAAAGAAAAGTGCAACTGTGTAAATCCATCTCCAAATGCTGACACATGACAGAACATGCTGAAGCAAAGATTCAAAAAGGAAGCACACATTTATTTGGTAATATATTGAGGGTCATGATGTGTCTGCTCTCTTCTGGGCCACAATCAATGCACTGAATTGCAATTACCTGGTAACTTAATGGTAATTAAGAAATGCTCTAGCTCACTGTTTCCAAACTTCAACATTTGAAACACAACTTCTTTTTCTTCAAAGGAACCAAACAGCATGATTTCCAAAAAATATCCAATAGCAGCTGCTCTTAAAAATGTCAGGAGACCCATCAGATTCTGTGCAGGGTAATGAAAATCAGAACTTGGCAAAAGGTAGAATTTCTGACATTCCTAATAAACCAATAACATTCTGTCAGTTGCTTCTAATTGTCAGCAATATTTTTGTCTTTACTAATTATTCTTTTGGCTTGAAAAACATAACTTTAAATGAAGCTGCACAAGGAAGCCTACTCGATTTCTTATTAGGCACAAAAGCAGAAAGATTGTTTGGAATGCTCCAGCACATGTAATTACACTCTTTTACTATATCAAATATTCTTTCATTTATCATATCCAACTGCTCAGGTGCAAGCAATCTCTGTTTATTCAGCCCACACCCCAAAATGACCACATATCAATCAGCACTAGTCTGCAGACCAGTTATCTGTATTATTGGACAATCCATGCAGATACCTTTCATGGTTTCACAGTGCTCCAAGGAGTTTTGAAAATGGAACTTGAAAAAACTCCAGGCAAGTCTCAAGAAGCTAGCTAGATATTGGCTTGGTCCCCAGGCATTGCTGACAGACATGTTATAAACTTGAAAAAGAGATAGCCCAGTGCACGGAAAATCACTTTGAAATAAGAAATTACAAAGTTCAGCACAAAGATCAGAGCAGCCCTACAAAGCCAAGGTAAGTCCAGACAAGGCTCAAATGTGCAGCAGGAGTTGCACTCCCTCAGCCCATTCTTGAGAAAAATGAAAGTGTGTGGCATTTTGCTGTTCAGAGTCACTGAGGGCTTCGGGGAATGTGCTGTGCAGAGACTGAGCACACACCTCTGCACTCACATGTGCACCCACCTCTGCACTCACATCTGCACACACCTCTGCACACACCTCTGCACACGTCTCTGCACACACCTCTGCACACACCTCTGCACTCACATCTGCACACACCTCTGCACACACCTCTGCACACACCTCTCCACACATCTCTGCACACACCTCTGCACTCACATCTGCACACACCTCTGCACACACCTCTGCACACACCTCTGCACTCACCTCTGCACTCACATCTGCACACACCTCTGCACTCACCTCTGCACTCACCTCTGCACACACCTCTGCACACACCTCTCCACACATCTCTGCACACACATCTGCACACACCTCTGCGCACACGCGCACTCAGGCCCACACAAATTTACAGCCCCGAGCTCTGACCTGGGCTCATGGCTCAGGGGACAAGCAGCACAAAGTTTTGTAGATGTGCCTCAAAAGCACATTGCAATGAACCACTTCTGTGAGGAAACAGCTGTGGCTGCAGATTGCACCTGAACAATCACAGAGGCCTGAAATTCCAACTTTTTTTCGGATAGGTCAATTACACCTGAGTGAAGGGGATGTGAAACCTTCTGTGCTGATGTATTTTTGCACTTTTGTGGGACGTTTCACTAGGTACAGGTCATCAGAGAATCCAGCCCAAAGAAAAGCTCATGGAGAACAGCTATTGCTTTTATTTGTCATCTGTAAGATGGGGAGAAGGAGAGAAACTTGATCCTGATCAAATAAGGCAACAGTCAAGAAAATTCACAGGATTTTTTTAACTCTCATGTCCTTGTTCTAAATCTGAGCCAGTGGTCTCTCCCTGCAGTTATCCCTGCTAGCTACTCACTTGCCTTTTGTCTTTGGGAAAAGGTTTTCTCATGGACCAGCTACATTATGCAAAGGCGTAGCTTCTGGGTGGCCTTGCACACAAATAGGCCAAGCATGTTTTTATTTTGCAAGCAAAGCTATACGTTTCCCCCATTTACCAGAAGATTCTTACCTTGCCTGAAGGTATTTTATTCTGGAAAGCATATCAAGATGCCCTGCTGAATATTGCTCTATCACATCCTTTACATCATAAGGCCTCAAAGTCTCCTTGAACTTTTTTTTATAGAGACGAAACTGTAGTATTCTGCATAATAAACAGAAAAAAAAAATTGTTTTATTATATAAATTCCATGATGAAAATTTCCAGCTTTATCAAAATATGGATGAATTCTCTAGGTGTTTGCAAATTGAGTGTGTTATTTCCAAAAAAGACAATAAAATATAAACAAAGAATCCATAACATCATTCCACATTTGAAAATTTATAATAGTTGGCTTTTCATAATTAATAGCCTAAAACAAATGGTTTAAATCTTCAGAATCACAGCTGGAGCTTTACTTTGAACAACACAAGTCACAGGAGATTTTGAAGCTGTGAAGTTGAAGCTGCTTTTTTATGCCTTAGCCTATTATAAAGCTAATTTATAGTATATGCAATGTTGAATCATTTTCATCTTGGTATTAATTTTGCATCTGGGAAAGTTTTGGATAGAAAATGCTAATTAGATACAAATGTGGAAGTTAAGAAGTTAGCAGCAGTTCAGGTTGTGAAGAGCTGAAAAATTTTTAGAAATGTCTGAAATGTCCTTGAGGAAAACAACAGCATCACTCTATTGCTGTTGCTGTAATGAAAATAATATGATTGCTGTTATTATTAGTATTATTATAAAATGACCTAGTAATTACTAACAGAATTCCTATAACAAGGAACACTGCTGGCCAGAGCACTTGAAAAATGTTTGGCATTCTTTTTTCTCATCCTTTTCTGTTTATACATTACTTTAAATGTAGATATCTTGATAGATTAAACAAATAGAAGACATATATTTAAATAATGAAATCTTTATCTTCATCTGGTTAAGACTTGGGTTCTGGATGGTCATTTTCTCACTAGAGTCTCCAGGTACTTGTTGGTCTGAACTGGGAAGTTGCTGTCATCTGTTAAGATTCTAACTTGTTTTTTATTTAAGGTGGGTAGGTTTTTTAACATTTTTAAAGTCTGTATAAACTTTCATTTAGCAAAGAAAATTCTATTACAAATTTTAAGGGCTGCTGATTCTTTAACTCTGTCGCTTACAAATATTTCATGGTTTCAAAATTATACCTATGCCTATTTTAGCCAAACTATAAATTATAACAGCAGAACTACATATTAAAAGACCTAAATGAAAAATATGGATCACAATGTTTGCAATTCTAATTTAAAATCGCCTTGATCATGACCCTGAAATCCAGTAAGTGGTTTTGTCTGAAAGAATTACTCCCAATTAATGTTCAGGATCTGGGTACAATACAAAAGAAAAAAAATCTTGGCTCCTGATTGAGTTTAAATTGCACAAATCAATTAGATTTGGACAGGATGTGGGAAAGAAGTTTTTCAAAAGTAGCAGTAACATATCTCTGTTGAAAGCAAGCAGGTCAGGTATCAGGGAAAGAAAGGGAAAGCTATACAGGACATAGGGATGAAGAAGCTTCCAATGGGAGGGAGGCAGTCATGGGTAACACGAGCAAAGCCTGTCTGACTTGGCTTTCAGCAGCCTTAAGAAAGCTTGGAATTTTTAGTAACTGATTCTCCTGCACCCAATTCAAAAAGAACCAGGAGGGTACATATCATGGTTACATACATATAAATACACGGTTTTATTTTTATAACCATCTTCCCTGAAGTTTTTCTAAGGTAAATGTGAGACACTCCAGACTTGCAGTATTTCACCTGGAAGGTGGTAAGTCCCTGGCCCAAAAATTAACAACTTCTGGAATAAACAGCGATTGCAATGAAAGCAGAGTATCTTCCCATGGGGACATTTTTCAAGAGAGGAGAGTAAAAATATACTGCATGAAGGAGTAGCAGAGCATCAGTGAATGAATTCTATTTGCTTGATGTGATAAACATGACCAAGGCTTACTAGGAGTTTTCAGATCCTAGGGAATATCTCTAGTGACATGAAAATAAAGGTGACAGGAGTCACAAGCCAAAAATTGCTGAAATGGAGACCTCAGCATCTATTAAAATACGACAGCTGTAAGTAGATTGCACACTCATACAATTGTGAATAAAGAAGAGTTGAGTCAGCTCAGAGCTTTTTGTTAAGCAAAAATTCCAGTTTCATATCAATATTAGTCACTAAATTGAGCAAGATACCATATTTATATAATATTTTAACCAGGAACAGTACACAATATTATTTTATAATAAATAGACTATAGAGTATCTCACAAAATGACAAAACTTTCTCCCTTTTGCATACTTTCAACAGACTGAATAGGGTCTGTCTCATGTTCTTGAAAACATTAGAATTATCTCATCTATTGCACCTAAAAAAAGGAGTAACAGAAACAGTGAATCAACATGTAGCAACATGGTAATGTTATTTCCTGAAGCATAAGCATTCAAAAAGACATTTACCTGACAGCTCGGATGGCTGTCTTGAATGTGGGGATCATATCTTCCATAAGGAAATCATTACTGTCGCCTCTGTCTTCTGCCATGGGTTCCCCTGTTCCTGCATCTGCAAAGCAGGTCAAAAAACCAGCTGTGTGAACATCTCACCACACATTATTTAGAGGGATGTCTGGCTGAATAAAGCACTACATAAAAAAAGTGCAATTTAATAAAGGAATATCTCTTACAGCTTCTTCTTTCACTGGTCAGGTCTTGAAAAGGATTTAATTATTTTGGGACAGCTGTAAGACACATTATTTGAAGGATCTCCTCTCAGGTTCCAGCATTTCTGAAACACTGGGAACTTTTCTTCCTTTCCAATGGATCTTTCCCCAAATTATTTTACATAAAGGCTAAAACAGGCTGTAGAAGCCACAGGCCAAATTCTCCTCTCACTGGCACTGCCCAGAGCCCATGTACCTTCATGAAGGAGAAAATCAAGTTCCCGGTGTGGACACCCAGGCTACATCCATGGTAGCAGGTCCAGCATGCACTGGTGCCAGCTGGCACAAGAAAGAGGAAACTGTTATTTAAAGACAATTTAGATGTTATGGGCAAGAAGGGGATAATGTGTGCTCAGGGCAGCTGAGAGGAAAAATGCTCTATAATGTTGCATGGAGACCCAATGGAAATCTCTGAGGGGACGCAGGCTTGGAGAGACAGAGGGAGGGAAGAAGACATTGACTCTATAAACAAGGTTTAATGAGACGGCAGTAAGCGCATATTTGAGATGCCTGGACACAGGCTGTTGCAGGGCTGGATGCAGTCCAGGAGGAAGCTACCTTAGCATAGCATCCTTGCTCATAAAGCAAGCCATGATGGCATGTGCTTTTTGGGGGATATAGTTTGACTGCCCAGTGTGCCCACTTTTTCCAGGTCAAATAGGCTGAATCCAGCACTGGCTTTATCTCATACCAACTGCTGTTTTTAAGAAGGGCTGCTGTTTGGTTTCACGCACTGTGTTGCCTGGACTCCAGGACTCTTTTTCTTGGGCTTCCCCAAAAGTACCACATAAAACCAGGTACCAGACATGCTTGTCCCAGAAAGTCACAAACCTTCAACAGAATATGCAGAAGAACAAAGTAAAATGGGGAGAACAGGGGATGCATAGAAAGGAATCAACACAGATGGGCTACCTTCTGAGCTTTGCCAAAAAGCGTATGCTTTCATTCGGAATGCGGTGCGAAAACGCTCCTTATTATTCAAGACAACATTCTTAGGCTCTTTTGAAGGACTTTCTTCAATGGCATCTACATTCAGAGGGGTAAATAGCTTTCCTTTAGTATTGGTACCACGAACCCGATCCAAGAGACCCAGCTTTTGGCTACAAAATAAGCAAAAGTAATCATTTTCCTCCTTTGTACACTATTAACTTGTTTTCATGATGCTTTAAGTATATAACGGGCTAAATAATTGTTTTGTATACAAGGACACTGCTGGGGCTACCATAAGAAATCAATGTCTTTGTAAGCAACAGTTAAGCTCCACAGATAATCAACTGCTTTTTATGAGCATTTTTTGGTATCAATGTTGAAAATGTTACCAGAGGGTCGTGCTATCCTCTCCATGCAAGGCATCACAGTGCTTCAGCTCACGTAGCACACCTGAAGCAGTAGTTTTATTATTAAGACACGAAACAACACTACTGCCATGGGCAGGAATGTCATTCACTAGACCAAGTTGCTCAGATCCCCATCCAGCTTGGCCTTAAAGCACTTCCAAGGATGGAGCATCCTCAACTTCTCTAGGCAACCTGTTCCAGTGCCTGACCTCCCTCACACTGAGGAATTTCTTCTTAGTGTCTTATCTAGACCTGCTGTCTTTCAGTTTGAGGCCATTCCTCCTCATCCTATCACTACATGCCCTTGCTAAAAGTACCGCTCCTGTTTTCTTGCAGGCTCTCTTTAGGTACTGGAAGGTGCTTTAAAGTCTCCCCAGAGCCTTTTCTTATCCAAACATAACACCCCCAGCTCTCTCAGGCAGGAATAAAATAAAGTCAAATATGCTGTGAACTAAATAAATCACCAGCAAAACTCTGGCAAGGCATTGCCAAGCACTGATTAGGGATGTGGTAGGGCAGGCTCCCCTGTTTTCTCTCCACCATGACCTACAGGAGTTGTACTGAAGTGACAAATTTTATTCCTCTGATGGTTCCTTGCACTGTCTGTCCTCTTAGAGATTTACTGCCTGAATACATTTGTCCTTCACTGACAACATAGAGATCGAATTTCATCTACCTGCCATTTTACCAGCATCACTAATCCTCCTGACAGCCTGATGACTGTACTGATCTTCAAGGTAATCACTAATACCACTAAAAGGGCAACAGAAAAGGAATTTTCTAGTGTGTTTATCAGCTTATATATGTTCTGAACACTCTGTAGGTGATAGATAGTATAAATATTTGATTTGCTTGTTCAATTTGCTGCTTAAATATTTGTTAATTGCACATTTCTTAAAAAAATATATAAAAGAAAAGAAAAAAGAAAAAGCAGGGCTAAGCTATGGGAAGAAAGCCTTCTTTTTAACACATTCCTGGGATAGCTCTAGGGAGAGGTGAATTGTGCACACATGAACAAGAGGCAGTTCTGTGTGGGGCACCAGGCCAAGCAAGTTGAGCGTGTGGAAAGAAGAAGCTGTTAAAGCTGGCAGGTTTCTGAGAGCCACAGGCGAGAGCAGAGCTGAAGGATTAACAGCCATGGCTACCAGAAGAAAGAGTTAACAGGTGTTCAGTGAGGTATCTATGCAGGACGCTCAGCTGCAGCCACTGACCCTACTGGCACAAGAGGCAAGCATGGGGAGGGTCAACTGTGTAAAGACATAGTGGACAAAGATGGAGATGTGTGTGCAGACCTTGCAAGTGTGAAAGAAGGACCTGTCTTGGTCTCTAGAGCTCTGTGTTTTGCAATGTTCCACCACAATGCATATTATCTGAGCACTGGGCATCACAGCTGTTGCAAGTTTTTGTGTTGGTTTGTTTTTTTTTTACATGAATTACTGGGGTCCTCATCTCTACTGTCTGTTTCTGATTAATATATCTTTGACCCAGGGAGTAATGAAATATGGGCTTCCCTGTCAGAAAAGATGCAAACACTAAACCTTTGGGTGTAGGAAGTTTTTTCAACCCTTCTGATTTTTCTTTTTGATATGAAAATAACTGTGAATGTAATTTCTGCAACCTAGGAAATCCAGACACTTGCCCTGTCACTGCATGTATGAAGTGCGCAGGTGCGTGAGTACTGGAGTGGCAGCTCAGAAGGACTCGGGTATGGAGACACAGATTTAGTCCTGATATATCAGCATTTCCAGGAGATAAAAGCATGGATTTGAGTGAAGAATTAGAACAGTCTAAATGAACGATACCTATATTACTCAGACTTCGCTGTAATGTAATTTCAAGAAGAATTCATGGCATGGGGGAAAGATACACATAGTGCAGAAAAATGTATAGAGCAAAAATCAGAGATTCCTTCCTTCTTTGTAGAAAAATATGAGATGTTGCTTGTTGACATCTGTGACAAAATATGTTTTGGGCAGTCTCATGTTTGGGCTTAAGAACTCATTTTAAAAACGATTTCCATAGCTTGCTTTTGGAGTGGAATCTTGATCTACTTTGCCCACCAAGGTACTGTCAAGGCTGAAGTGATGGTGGGTGCAGGGTCCCAGCAAGTGATTTGTGTTCTACTAAGTCAGGGAGAATCCTGCACTCTCTTTTCTGCATCACTTCCACTTCTCTGTTTCAGAGGCCACGTTTGAGAGCAGTATTGCTTTACAAGACAGATGTCTCAACTCTCTGTGAAATTTGGATTCTCCAACCGCTCAGCTGCCATACATAGGGCAAATATATACAGGAGAAGATAACTAATGAGCAAGTTTGAAAGGGCATGAAAAATAAAGGTGAGGAAGTAAAAGTCAATGGAATGATTTGCATGTGGGCTTTTTGGGTGGGTAAAGTAGGGAAAATAAATTCTCATGTCTTATTGATAATAAAAGCAAAGTTTGAAGGAGGAATTAATTTTGAGAAGGATGATCAAGAAGAGTCTAGAATCATGGCATGTCACTGAAAATAATTTTAATGCAAAGAAATGCACCAAAAATCTAGCTAAGTGATAATAGAGTCAGCCAGGCAATATAAACTGACGGGCCTGAAGGTGTTAGAGAGAGTGAGCTTGTGAGACTGAGCATTTCTTTAAAATAAAGAAGAAAGAGCAATGAGGCATGGACGCCCTGGTGGTGTCCATATCTTTGCAGACTGAAGGAGACTGTGAAAAAAGATACAAGAAGGAAGAAACCGAAGCAGTTTTAGGATGAGATGATCTGCTCAGTGATAATAAAATGACAAAGTTTGTTTCTGGGTCTGAAAAGATTGTGGAACAGGCTTGCTGTGGAGATCACCTTTCTCCAGGTGGGGAGATTACTGACAAGAGATGATTGATAGATGAATCTCAAATGAAAGGAAGCGTCAAGTGATCACATACTACACACTGCTTCCAGCAAAGTACTACATGTCACAAGATTTGAGTTAGTAACGCTGCAGAGAAAGTCTCAAGAGAAAAATATCTTTAAGGAACAGAACCTGAAAGGCAAAGAAACAGAAAAACAGGTGAGGCAAAAGACTGCTGTTGTTTATAAAAAGCCGTTTAGTACTACATTAAAATAATATAGTTGTCATTACATGTGGCCTCTGACTTTCCCTCCAGAAACTTCCTTAGTTCTTCAGACTACATATCCAGTTGTCCCAAAGTTTGCCCCTTAAAACTCCTGTAATAACTGCCTTGCATACCAGAACAAAAGGAGGCAGAAAGTGAGGCAAGGATCTACAGGGATCCGACCATAAGGAAAAGGGTCTGTAGATGATGCAAAATATCCAAAATATTAATCTAGTGATTCTTTTTTAAAGTATAGGACAGAAATATAAGCAAGATATGCAGAAATCTGTCATAGAGCTATGCAAGACTAGGACTGAACAAGATTTGATATCCTCCTCATAGATAAAATCAGAACAAAATATTCTTCTGCATTCAGCACAAAATCCTATGTATTTGCAGGGACATTTTCCACTGCATATGCTGGCAAGCCCTTTTGTGGAGTGAGGTTTTTTTTGGTTTTTTTTTTTTTTTCAGTTGGGTAGGACTTAAGGTAGATAATACAAACTGAAAGCTTTCCCAAACTCCCTTTCCAGAATTTCTCAGCTATCCCTGCTGATAAGTGCCAGTTTAGGAAGAAACTATTCTCCCAAGACTGTTGCTTGAGTATCTTAGGTTTAGGAGCTAGAACCCATCTGATCTGACTTAGCTGCTAAAGACGTTAAACTTCCTGTCTAGGATTACTCTTTAGACCCATTTCTATAATCAGTGGGAAGTCAGCAACCCTAACCAGTGAGTGTGGAGAGTGTGGTTCAGCTTGAGATGACTTTGGAGAACTTGGCTCTTGTTATTGACTACAGAAAGATCTAGATGAGAAGTCATCTAAATAGCATGTCTCTAGCCTAAGTTAAAGTCACCTGAGCTGAAGCCTTCCTCATTCACTGAATCCTGAAGATTAACCCTTAAAGTAACATTCATATTCATAACAGTATGTTTATGAAAGAAATATAGACAATTGTGTTCATATCCGGCAGCCAGAGCAGTAAAATAACAAGAAAATAATTCATCAGCTTCACATCAAAATATACAACCGTGTGTTGTATACAAAAGAACCCAAAACAAGCTCCAAGCTTCTTTCCAGATAACGACTATCTGTCATCAAGCAAAAAATGGACTTTATTCTCATTTCCAAGGGATGAAATCTGGATCTGCTGGAGTTTTAGTTTTCATTAATCTTTTTAAAAGTACTGAGGAAACATTTTTTGTCACGACACAATGTCCTTCATTAAAGCAGCATGCGCGTGGCTCAGTCCCAGGGCATGAAGCATGCGCAGATCACACAATCCTTCATGAGAGGGGCTAGGACAGTGGTTCCCACCCGCAGGTTCATGTACTGCTGCTCGTCTTTCGGACTCCTCCTTCTGATGTTAGCTACTCTTCCTCCCCTGGGAACAGTGGTCCCAGTTCATTTGGCTTCCTTACATTCAATAACATATTCTCAACTTCCAGCATGGTTCCAGAAACTGGGGAGATACAAATCCATCCCAAACATGCTGAAAAAAACGAAGGGTATTTTCTTTGACTAGCCTTGGTACATTGCCATTGCTTGTTTTGTACGCTGTTGCATCCTCTCCCTTGTGGGTTCCAAACCCCAGGTCTTTGAAATGGAACCCAGGATGAGAATTCCTCAACTCTGTGTTAGATACAGATCATCAGAAAGGGAGGAAGGTGAAAGCAGTGCAGTTTCTTCCTACCTGTCTTGGTTTAACATAAAAGAAAGATTCAGCTCTTAAGAGCTGAATTCAGCTTTTAAATTTTTGTTCCCTCAGAGCAGTGGGAATTATTTTGGACCACCTGAGAGATTAATTTGGTGGCTTGATATACAAGAGATGGCTGGCTTCTGCAGCGCAAGTTTTACCCTTGCTCAGAATAAAGAGTGGGAACCACTGAACTAGAAATATTTTCCAGAAACAGTCATGCAAAGAAATAATGCATTTACATCCCATCATGCAAGCCAGATACTCTCCTCTCTATCCTTTTCCTAGTATTGGAGTTTCATGAACAAACGGTACGTGTATGAGGAGAAAAATAGTGAGTTAATACTAAGAATGAATCAAACAGCCCTCTGCCATGGATTTACCATTTTCACCTAACAAGGAATAATGATAATCAGGAATTTTTTCCATGTTTTTCACAGTTTAGAATCACTAGATGTAATTAGTCTCAGGTAACTGGAAGCAGAAGGAAGTCACGTTTACTCCAGCATTTTTGTACCTTATCAGCTGCACTTATATGGGTGAATTTAGCTTTGGAAAATCAAACATTGTGAATGGGGTTTCCAGAAGTATTCTGTATTCTGCTTTGAACACTTCCTAATAGAAATTAACACCAAACTAATGTTATGATGGACATGAATTTTGCAGCAAACCTGTTTAACTGATCTCAGAGAGTCCATGAGTTTTCTTAAGATAAAACAAAGAACATTCCACACTTCGGAGGTAGTTCTAAACTTTAGCCAATCAGCTTTCCCTTTTATTGAGCAGCATTCTTTTCTTCAGAGGGGATCTCACAAAAATGTTCTGTCTCAAAATAGTTGACTACAGCTTCCTGAAAACTAAAGACTTCACTTCGCACCCTGAATCTTGAGGTTTAAATTTGCAGGTTTCTAATGTGTGAGGAGGAAACATCCCCTCTAAGTCAACAAATTTCCACACTCCTTGGTGGTGTACGTCCTCATTGGTGTTTAAGGGTGGGTATGACTCAAAATCCAGACTCACCTACCATCCAGACTATCAGCCCATAAACATGAGCACAAGTCAAAACTTCAGCTCAACTTTGATGCCCTTCAGAAAAAGAAAGAGGTTTACACACACTAAAGGCCTTTGCTTAGCCCCTTCTCTCATCCACACTTTCTAAAGGGATTTGAGATGGACAAAAATAAACAATGTCACATAAATCCATGGGAATAATGATCCAAATCCAATTGGTTGTGAAAACAGGATGGATATTTTTCACCAATGGATGCAGCCATTGTAGGTAGCAACCATATGGATGCTGGCCCACTTTTTGCTTTGAAGTGAACAAATCATGTATCAAGCACTAGAAAGCAAATCGAACTGCAAAATCAAAGTCTCTTGACTATTTTGCATGGGCCAATCATCAAATGAAAAAATGGAGTGCTTTACTTGCTGCTCTCCAAAAGCTGAAGAGCTCCAGCTAGAAAAGCTGAGTTGCATGTTGATGGTATCATGTTTGTGGAATAAAGTTGAAATGAGAACAACCAGCTGAAGTTGAATGACAGCAAGGTGTGGGATAAAGTAAAATACTTTGCAATTCAGTTAAAATATTATTTCTAATGATGTGTCTTTCATATTCCCGAAATGCCACAAATTATTTCTACGTCTCTTTGCAGGAAGGTAAAGTTCTTGCCCCACATCTTAGGTAACAGTTCAGCAAGATATTTAAGCATGTCACTAACTTTATTCAGATGGTCAAAAGCATCCACTAGTTTTCCATTTGCTGAACCAGAACCTGCAAATACACATGCAAGGATGTTGTTCACTGAACTCAAACTCAAAGTAACTTGCATGAATTTTGTTGGCAGGGTTGGGACTGCATAAGGAACAGCATTTAGCTCTTATAGTGTATTTTTATCACGGTAAATTTCAAAATGGTTTGTGGACTAGGCTAGTTTCATTTCCATTCTATGGAAACAGAGAAAAGCACCTGTTTCTAAGCAGATCATTGGGAGAGTCAGGATAATATCCCATGTTTTCTGAACAGCAGAACAATTAACTATTTGCAAGGTCATGCAACTTTCTTTTTATCCTTAATAATTTTTCTGTCTTATTGTCCCTTACTTTTGATGGTGGTTAGGTGAACTACTGTAGTAAAAACAGAAAGTGCAGGCAGAGAATGGCATGCAAGAAATATGAAAAGAATAAGGCTCAACTGTTACTTGAACATATATACCTAAGTTTTCTTGTGAGGCTTGATCCAAAGAATGACTCCCTACTAAACATGACATTACTGTAAAGTGAAGAAAAGTTATTGAGACGTTAATGATTACCCATGAAAAGCTTTATGAAAAAGAATGGGAACAGCCTTTCATTTGTAGTTAATGTATTGTGAAGATCAGAGTGGTTTTTTTCTCCTTCCTGTTTTGGGCAGATGTATTAGGATGAAATGCTTACAGTGAAATTTTACACCTTGCAAAGCAGGGCTTTATTTTCATTTTGTTGTCAGCACTGGCAATACAAAAATGCACCACATTTCATGAATTCTTTCATACTCACGTAATAGGAAGGACAGGTAATGATAATGCCACTTAAAAAAAATCAAACCAACTTTCCAAAGGCACAGAAATATTATTTATCTTGTAGAGATAAGGAAACAGGGATAAATGACTTTTCTGCAATCACACAATAATAGGTCTAGGAATGAACATGCTCTTCTGATGTCTAGTTCTAGAGTTGGACAATGAGTATCAGGAACAAGACCCTAGGAGAAAGTTCAAAATTCTTCACTAAAGTGCCTGTACATACAAGTTTCAATACTGGTCAAAATCAGTGGAACAGCTGCTAACAACAGCACTGAAAAATCAGGCCCCAGTATTCATTCCCCAAACATAGACATAAAAAGGCGGCTCAGAATAAAAATATGTCCAGCAAGCAAAGGCCCATTCTAAATGTAGGTCAGGCTCCCAAATGTTTGCTGAATGATTCGCTGCACTCCAGCAGAAATGAGCATTAGTATCTCTTCCTCATAAATCTCCCTTCTTGAGAGCTGAACAGATGAAAAGGCTTTGCAATACAGGGAGAAAAGCAATTGCTATCTGAGATTTCACGGGGCTGTGAGGTGTAGGCATTGATTAAGGAAGAAAAAGCTAGTGGCACCTCTGGCATGAAGTCAGTAAACTCACCATCAGTGAGCCACAGAGAGCACAGCCCCAGTTCCTCCTGGTCTGGGGGACTATACAGGTCCTTTAGGGAAGATGCTGTTCTTAAAGAGCAGCATCATAGCTACTGCTTCCCTTCACTGTCTATAGGACAGAGTCAAGCTCCAGGGCAGTCCAATGTCCTCTTCATCGTATCTCATATCTTCACAGTTTTAGTTTAAAGGAAGCTTCAATAAAGCCTTGAATTGCTGCCAAAATTTACTTGATTTTCCACTATGAAACGTCCTTCCCTGCAGCCTTGCCTTGGGATCCAACTTCTGAACTGGACTTTTCCACTCATTTGTGACCCCTGTGTTCTTCCTAAATGGTCTAAGAAAAAGGACCTGTATCTATCTGTGACTTTGTCATGATGCCAGCTCTTGCCTCTCTTTTGATCTAGGAGAGATCCTAGAGGATCTGTCAGAGTTCAACTCTAGAGCTGGACAGTTCCTAAAGAGCTTTCACATTACTCAGTAGGAACCCTGCCACTTAAAGTGCTTCTCATCCTCAAATTTTGACACAGCCAGGCCTCATTTTTAGTTTATTAAAAGCTTCTGTGAGAGCTTTGGACCAATTCTTCTCTCTCCTTTGTCAACCACGGATCAGACAATGCCATTGATTACTACAGCAGCTTTCTCATTAAGTAATTAAGTGATTGAAGAACCTGGAGACCAAGGGCACTTATGGGCTGTTCTCCCCATCAGGACCATATTCCCTTACCGCTCATTTATTTCAGTACACTCAAAGCACAAACTTCAGTGGAGTACGAGTAGTAATTTCTATACTAAATCACTGTAGGAGAAAAAAGATTTTTTTCCTTTCTCTTTTTAATTATCTGGTTTGTAAATAAGAGTTTTATGAGAGATGGGAGTTGGTACTGTCAAAACAACCAGATTTTATGGCTCCATCCCATTTCTACTGAAGTCAGTGGATGTTCCAACAAGTACCATCATATGTCTGTTTACCTGGAGGGTTTCCAATCCCTTTAATTGAATGCTTCATTCCATAAACACATTCCTGCTAGCAGGAAGGCTCCCATGCAGGTGTACTGATGATTTTGCTGAGAGTTATTACATATATAACAAAATAAAACCAAGATCTATCCAGCTAGAATGAGGGGCCTTGGGATTACAGTTTTAAAGATTTTGAGCTGTGAGTCATACTTTTCCATTTTTAATTCAGTGTGTCAACATAAAATGATTTCTACTAGCCTGAAAGCTACAGTAACTCCGAACTGCTGCAGGTGAAGGAGCTTTTCTAGAGGGGCTGTGATCAACAGTGAACTCCAGCAGTCATTCTCTTACCTAATTTTAATCTACTGCTGCATCTCAGCCAGAATATTTTTACTCGAGGTATGGTAATACATACTCAAAAGGATTTCAGCTCCTAAGCTCTCCCTTACATATTAAAGACCAAAATGCAGCTGTTACCAACACTGGAGATGGCTAAAATCTCCAGACATCTGCATTAATGCAACTGAGCTTGCTCATGACTGCTTAGCCTGGGCAGTGCCATGGTTGTAAAGTACTAAAGGTCCGTGAGGGTTCACAAACTGGGTACCTCTCACCATGTTAGTCTTTGAAGAAGGGCAGGTGAGCTCATGATTTTGGTGGCAAGAGGATGAAGACATCCTTTCCCAATAATTTGTCACTAGAGCACTTGCCTGTATGGTAAGAAAACTTGAGATAGGTTTTTCTTTTCTGTTAAATGAGACTTAAACCCAAAAAATTCATAGGAGAGCAGCAAATGTTAATCTTTAATCTCTTTGTTCACCTTCCTTTATTGAAGTTGTGGTGTTTTGCATGAAATGTTTAAAAAAATAAAGAGAGAAACATATTTTTTTTATCAGGCCAGGGACTGAAACTCAGACCTGACCTCTGGCTTACGGTTTTCAAATATTGCTACAATTCTTGTTCCTTTTCTCTGTGCTGTAAATGGGGATGCAAACGGAAGTAGCTTCAGCACAAGTCTGTGGAACTATTTATCCTTTAATTGCTATTGAATTTCATTGTGGGTGACCCATTGATAGCAGTTTAACATTAAGTTTTGACTTACAATTATTGTATGTGCATTTGACTCTTCTACTTATCTGAAGAGAGTTATAAATACAGCATTCCCATTTGAGACCTTGCAGGCTGACTGACAGTGGCTGCTCTGCTGTAGTCGTCAGTGACTGACCAGTATTAGGATTGATGATTCCTTTGTTCTCTTTGCTTGTAAATTCCCCGGTGCAATGGGCAGCTTTATCATTTTTTTCAGCAGGGGTGTGACCAGGGCCTCAAACCTAATGTAGCTTTTACAGTGCTGCCAGAGAGATTGACTTATCCTGCAGTTCCATCTTAGACATTCATCTTTCTATTTATTGTCAACAAATTTTTGCACATGGTGAACTGACACCAACTCACACCACAACATTGCTCTGTGCACGACTGTGGAGCAACAACAACCAGAATGTCAAATTCCCCCCAGAACAGCCTGGATGCTAAACCCTGGGTCTACAGCATGGATCAGGAGAAATCTAGACCATGATTAGTCATAACGAACAATAAAGCTGTTTACAGACAATCAGCAAGCAACACTGCCTTTTACAATTAGCATTTTAGCTGTGTTGTTAAACTGGGAAAAAAAGCAAGCAGTTAGGAAATGGATTTGTTAATAATTTTTAATGATTACCTGTGGTGTTAGTAGCATGTTTTAGTTAACAGCTCATGAATCCACAAAGAAATATTTAGCTTGCATCCTCCAATAGCTGTATTAAAACATATATATAAAATAATGGCAGCTACATACCTGGCAGTACCATCCAATTGCTCTTTCCTTTTATAGAAGAGAGGACGCATTACAAGAAGGCAAGGAGAGAAGAATCACATAATAAATTCAACATATTTTTAAAATATTAATTGCTAATCCGCTGCTAATAACTTATACCTGTTTTGTTCTGTGACCATAACTGACAGAAAAAGCAGAATAAAAGCTACATTTTCAGCTAGCCATAAAGCAAAAAAAAAAAAAAAAAAGTGATATAGATTCCTGAAACCAATCTGTGCTGCTTCGATTGGCAATCCAGCCTTTGGTGAGAAGTGATCCCCCCTGCCCTCTCCCCCATGATCTTATCTGCAAAACACATATTAAATTTCAGATTGTATTTGAATCATAGAAGAACCTACACACAATGAGCAAGCTTGAAGTCACAGTAATGAGTCCAGACTCCTTATGAGTCTGAGAATTATTCTCTGAAAAACCCTGCAGTCAAGAAATCCTGAAGAAATTACTCTGTAATGGAAAATGTGGGAATAGACAGAGAGTGAGAACAAATAAAGGGAAGAAATGTACTGAGCCTTCACAAACATTTATTTTGTTGGTTTTTTTTTTTGTAGAGGTTTCCTTTTTGAAGCACGTGAAATATACTGTGAATAAAACAAAGAAAGGGTGAATATTTTTAATTTGCCCTTTGTGAAAGCCGGAATCTGAAACATTTCAAGTCAGTCTTGAGGGACAGCTGGAGCTTCAGTATCAGTGCAGTGAGCACAACTATACATGGAGGCCTCTGAGTTGAACAGTAGTTTGAGGGCACCTTTTTTTTCAGAATTTTTTTTCCAGACTCGCAACAGCAAGTCCAGAAGGAAAGTTTAAGGCACTTACTTGGATACATAATGCCCGTTATTAGCAGCTGATAGTCTGTAGCTAAAAGTCTTGGCTTTTCATAGGGCTATATAGTTTTTTTTAAAACAACGTTTAAAAATGTTAAGACCTACATGTGAGAAAGGTGCCTGTTTGACAGGCAAGGAGAGTGAGGATCAGTCTAATAGCCATAAACATAAGCATCCATTCTATCTGAATTTCTTCATGTATGGAATGCTTTCACTGAACTCAGAAGTGGTGACTGAAATTAAATCACTACCTCAGAAAAGATTCCTTTTCCTCAGAAGAGTTTTCTGGGAACTGTTACCTACAAAAGCCTCATTGATATATATATAAAGTCCATGTTCCCTGCCCTGGCTCATACTTAACAGAAAACGATGATGGAGAGATGGACAATGCACTTACCTGAAAAATGGAAAGGATACAATTGATTCATAAAACCTCCAGGTAGCAACTAAATCAATCCTGTTGGGGTTAGTAGCATAGTATCTCCAGGCAGCCTGAATTACAAGGGAGAGGAAATAATTAGTATTAGGTAAAGTTATTTCCCAGCTGACTGCAGACAGACTGTTTCAAAGAACATAATGAAGCATCTGAGTGACTACCTGGAAATTAATTACTAATCAGCCATAGGAAATGAGTGTCACTATATGGAAAAACTATTGACACTGGATTATGATCTGGGAGGGCTGTTAAAGGTGATAGGAGGTAGAGAGAACCACCAACAGAACATGACATCACATGAGACTAAACTAGTTTTGTTGTCCTGTTGTACGTCTAAAAGGACTTCAAGCACTGCTGGATTTGTTCAGTAATTCTGGAAGTGCTTAAGATAGCTTGCCTCCTAATGTATCACCAGAGGAAATTTTGCTGAGCAATTTTCTACTTCAGCATTCAGTTCAAATTAAAATTCTCCAAAAAAAATTCCCTAAGCATATACCTAAAACCCATTATAGCTAAATAAGCTACCTGATGAGTGGAGATGCTTTAATTTAAAATTAAACTCCATTAAATTCCATTCACAACTCATGCCTGCAGCCACCTCTGTTTGCTAAAGCATGTTTTTAATGAGAACAGCCATTAATTTTAATGCCACTCAGCCTGTTTCTCCTGAGGACTGGTTTGATCCTGAGCACCAATGCTTCCATTTGATATCGCAGAAACTTTCTCATTCCCTCTGTGAAAATGCTGTCATTTACTTCACTGCTGTCAGGATGTGTTCCACACTTAGTAAGAGTAAATCCTCTCAAATTTGTCTGCACACAGACTAACGATTTTAAGCTTAATAGCCTGAATTCATAACAAAGCCCATAACGGATGTCCAAGTGAGGTAAGGACTCTCTTCCCATGGAATTTTTGGATCATCCAGTGACACAACAGAAGATACAGGGTGTGTTTTAGTTTTTAAAACTCACATATACTATTTATGTTATTTGCCTTGATTGAAATTGTCAGTGTCTCATGTGTTACTTCTAATTCTGTTTTCACATCAATAACAACGTAACTCTGTTTGCACAGAAAAGCACCTTCTCAAGGGAACTGAAAAAATCTGTATTTTGTAAAGAATGTGTTTCCAACAGCTTGTTTTCTGTGATTTTGTGGCACTGTTGCAGAAGTCTGTTGGTTTACAGAAGCTAACAGATAAGATCCTTTCTTTGAAAGACACTGTTCTTCTGGAATGTATTCTGGGATTTGAAAGATTTCTCAAAACTGCAACAGCCTCTGGATTATCTAGCTCAGTGTGAAAAAACTGACAAACACAACTTCTCACCTCCTGCAATGGGAAGTGAGAATTTGGGCAGAGGGGGAGTGGTGGCCCTGGTTAACATGACACAGCAGTCTTCATACACAACACTTTTTCAAGGAAGAGGAAAGTGGCTGCAAACCTGAATGAGTTCAGCTGCTGGCTTTCTTCTTTTCTCAAAATGCTTTTGACGGTGCTGCTCCTGGACCTTCAGTGCCAGCCCTGACCCCAAAATGCCCTGAAAGCATAGAGTGATTTTAGACATTTCTTACTCAGAAGAAAAGGGATTAATGCTGAGAAGAAGCAGGTCTGTGGATGGAGATGGAGATGGCTATATGGAATCTTTGTGCAGTTCTCATGACTTTCCTGTTGCTCCATTCATGGGACAGGAGGTTGTTGTGATCCTCTCAAGGACCACGGGCCACACCAAATCATTTTAAGGTCCTCAATGGGCTTCTTGAATGTCTACTGCCTTTCCAAGCTGAAGGTGTCCAGGTGCTGTGTTACTTTCCACTCAGGGGAGAGTGAAACTCTGCTTGCATGATACAAGGGCTGTGCTAAACCATACTTTGGATCTGGGACTGCAGGACTTGTCTTCCTCTGTGAAATTCTTTCCAAGTCTGGATCTAGAGGAAAAATATCCTAAAATCTGGGCTTGGGACAGTTTCTGTTGCTATTCAGCCACCTCAGTCAGATTTCGTCTCATTCTGATCCGAGCATGTTGCACACAAAGGAAATATAGGACTGGGTAAGATGTGTCAAATTCTAATTATTACAATAGTGGACCCAGATCCTTTGAAAATATGTCTCATGGGGGTTATGTTAATACCAATAAATTACCACATGCCAGTGTACAGTCTCATGAACTGCCTTATGGTTTCCCAGATTGTTCACTTGCTGGATTAATTTTGTCCTGTGCCAACTAGCACTGTCAGACAATGCCTACATAGTGATTTGAGGAGTATTGGGGTGATATATTATTCCCAATAGGCTCTGTGCAAAGTTGGGAAGAAACAAGTTCCATTTACTGATACAGACCCGCTCAAGTCTCTGGAACACTTCTTAAAAAGGGATTTGGTTCCACTGGTGATTTTGTTAACTTCACCTTCTTTCTGCAAGTGCACAGTGCTGGGCTGTGTCTAACAGAAGAGGAGAAGGTACTTACTGCAGGAAGAGCAAAGAAAGACACTCCAATGAGAGAGAACGTGGCTGCAATCAGCCGTCCCTCCCATGTTTTGGGAGTCTTGTCTCCGTATCCAATCGTAGCGAGGGTGATCTGTGGGCAGAAGGACCAAGACTCGACGTAAGAAAAACAAAGCCAACAGCTCTGTGTAAATGTCACTATGAAAGCTGCATAACTCACTTAGCCCTGTGGGTGCTCATGCACAGCTTTGTGAAATACAATCTTGATGATGGGCCAACCAATTTTTTTGGTGGCATCACAGTCCCAAGGCATTGCATGGAGAATGGCTTTAGTCTCAAAGCAGCTGCCTCCCTCGCGTGCATTTGCTGCAAGTGAACTCCATGTGACTTTCACCATCAGTGCACAGTTTGGAATGGGATTTGCCAGTTAACATCTTGCAGACCCTTAACGACCTAGTCAGAACTAGCTCTATCTGAAGTCCTGGTCTTTTTAAAGCAAAGATATCTTTGTGAAAACTTTCTCCTTTCTGGCACAATTGTTAATTTCCAACTGTGTGCCTTTTCTCACCACTGAGACTACACCTAAATGTCCTGGATATAAAAGGATATGAAAACATCTAGGTGTTCTATGCAACACTTGGTATCTTTTGACTAATAATGGCGGGAGGAGAGTATCTTATATTTATAAGTGAACTACATTAAATAAAAAATATGCTGCTGAATTTTGGTCACAGCATGACATAGACTTCCTTGACTATCAGTAACAAAACAACATGAGTTCTGGAATGGCAGGAATATTCTGTGATTGAACGAGTTGTGGTGCAAACCAATACTCCTCTCTTCATCAGAAGAGACAAGAACAGATGTATCAAAGGTCCCTCTTGTTCAGCATCCTACCACCAATGGCATTCCCTGATCTTTGGGGAATGCATGTAAGACACGAGAATTGTTAAGTTAACCTTTCCAGAAATATTTTTTTACTTCCTCCATCTGAACCCAGAGACATCTTCAGTCACTGGCTCTTAACAACCAAACCTTCATGAGTGTCTACCTCAACTGCCCAAACATCTGGTGCTCTTCGATAGCCCAGCAGACCTGTCCGTTGGTTCTGCCATTCTCTGAGGGGTGCAGCTCTCACAGGCAGGACACTGCTGTCATGAGAGCTCAGTCTCCCACGGTGCAGTTACACCTGAAGAGATGCTCTCTAAAAATGAGGTTTCACAGAAACCAGTGACACAGATTGATTTCTGAAGGAGGTTTAAGCACCTAAGGGCCTTTGTCTGAAAACCAACCCAAAAATCAACAGGGTTGTAGGTTCTGTTAATTGGTTGTAGGGGCACCCTTACTTTGGTAATGTTATGGGGTAATGTGCCTTTCACCCAAATATAGCAGCACTTGCACTGTAATCTCTAAAACTTTATCTCTTCTTGGATATGAAGTTTTTAAGAAGGCTATAAGGTATTTTTGGAGTCACTTACCAGCCCCCACCACAGTGCATCTGCGTAGGTTTCAAACTCCTCTTTCATCTCTACCCCATTAGCATCTTTTTCAGGAACATCTTTTTCAACCAGATAAACAAGAAATGAGGATAAGATGAGTGTCAGGAACCCGATGTACCAAGCAGTGATGAGTTCCTGCAAAAGAAACAGACAAACATGGAGGGGCTGAAAAGAGCCTCAATATCCACAGTGGCAGAGCAAACATCAGGAGGAGAGAGAAGCACAGACGGTAATAGCAGAGCTGTCACTGCTGGCTTTGGTCACATCCATAACCATAAGTTTATATGAGGAAGAAGCAGAAGTTGGTAAGAAATGAAGCATGATGGGCATCCCCATCAGCCCCTACACAGAAGCAAAGTCTAAATATGCTATGCCAGCTGGCATTTTAACTTTCAAAACCCTGTAAAATGTCAGGAATGTCATTCATGGGTAAGAAAAAGCAGTATGTAGTGGAGTATATGTAATATTTCTACATCCTGTGCAGATGAAAAATCTCATCTAGAGGATTTTAAAGCAGATAGTTTGTAACTTGTAATAATGTTTTGTGAAAATGCAAGAACACAAGTACCTGTCTGGTGCAAGACAGGGTGTGTCTGAATACAGCATCAAGTTAGACCATGCAAAGGCGACTTTAGAAATTTTTGCCTGTCTGGGTTCCCACTGTGTCCATCTCTGTATTGTCTGACCTAAGCTTCTAAAGAGAAATTTTACCAGTAGTTCCCTTGGAAACCACATTTCGGTGTACATTTCTCAGGCTAATCAGCCTCTTTCCATCCCTTCAGAGTCATGCTCCATCTGTTGATCAGACAAGTCTGAGAAGCCACTACAAACATGTTGCAGCTTCACAGGCATTTTTGTCAAGGATTTCAGCATTCTTCACTATAAAAGGGATGTGCCTGTTCCCATTCAGAGTAAAGGCAAAATTCCTGTTGTAATGTGTGGGAACAAACATGCTGTCACTTTCCAGCACCACTATTGAGAACAGAAAGGTAAAACAAGGGGCAGAAATGGTTCAGAGATTGGAAAAGGGAATAAAGCTGAAAGAACAAAACTGTATTTTGAACTGCTAAACATAACCCCAAGGCACTGCTGTACCCATGCATCCCCTCTCTTTCCTTTTAATCTTTCTCCCCAGGCACCAGCTGAGCCCTGCAAGCTCCTCACTTACTTTGCTATGTGCACAAATAGCTGATCCTAGAAGTTTCCACGTGCCGCCCCGCCTGTCCATTCGGAGCATCCGTAGGATCTGAAGGAAGCGGAGGCTTCTGAGAGACGTTGCCAGAACATTGCCCTGGTTCCCAACAGCAACCACAGGCACTGAAGCAATCAGCACAAAGATATCTGCAAGGAGAAAAGAACAGAGCCTGCCAACAAAAGTGGCCCCATCACCTGCTTCTTAATCCCATCTGGTTGCGCTGCAAATTTCCCTAGGCAAATTTCGAAGCTGCCTGAAAATGCCTTCTCTTGCCAATTAATCAGATATCTGCACCTGCCACACAGTCAGTATCAGGCACAGAACCTCCTGGAAAGCCTTGGGATCTATTTACAAAGTGATGCACTGGACTTGAGACACTGAGCTCGCTTAAGGATGTACAGAAACAGCGTCCTAATGCTGACAGAAAACCAGCCTTCACTTCATCTATACCACTGGAACACCATAGTGAATAGGTCAGCAGACAAGAAATTCAGGTTTGTTGGTACACTTACCATTTTATTTGGCTGAGTTTCCCCACTAAAATCTCGAAGTCAGTACTGCTATTTTTTGTAAGTGCTCACAGGACCAATTTGCTGATAACTGAAGAGGTTTGAAATGTGTATAAATTCTTTTTGTTTTCTTTCTTTTCCTTGTTTCCCCCTGCTTTTTGATCCCATATACACATACAAGAAGAAAGTGGTACCAAACATCTTCAAACATTCTCTGGGCACTCAGTCTTTGAATCATCTTTATATTCTCTTTCCAGCCAAAAAGAGTGGATTTCAGATTTATTCACTTCCAGTCATTCTCAAAACAAACTTGTAGCAGTGACAAATGAGACATGATTTTAGCAAGCCCAGGATAATAAATCTTTACCCAGATATCAGTGAAGATTCATATTCAGAAGTGAGATGACACTTCTACTGAGAAGGAATGAGACAGTATCAATCCCACTTGCTCACACTCTGCTGCCTGCACAAACCCACTAGAAGTATAAGAAGTATCTGTACAACAGTAGCACCCAAAGGAGCATTGCTAAATTGAGGATAGCACAGATGCACAAAGAAAATTTGTTACAATTTTGTCTACCATTCAGACACACGAGATGAACAGAAGGAGGGAAAGGAAAGAGATGCTTGTATTCATGCAGCAGCACGGCTCCCAGGGTGCTATGTGCCGTACAAATAAAGAACCAAAATGCAGCACTTGGCCTGAAGAGCATCAAAACAAGTGAGGGTATCCTAAAATCAGTGAACGAATGGGGGTGACAGGTGCTCAGGGCAGAGCAAGCTCCTAAATGTTGGCTGGTTGGTTTGTGGATATAATGAGGAGTTGCAGGAGGGTATTCAAACATGAATAATGAGTAATTTTATGGATAATTATAGGCAGTGCCTTCCAAGCCTGAAAGACAACATGGGTGAAATCACAAAGATACTTGTTTGCAAACATTGACCAACAACACAATTGTAAAACAAAACACAGATATGAAAGGGAGCTGAGGAAGATGGTATAGACTTGGGCTCTCGAGTGGTTTGAAACTGAAGGCAGAGAGAGTCTTCCTGAGGTTGAGCTTAAAAAAAGTACAGTGGGTCTCAGGACAAGGAAAATGTATTTGAAGCGTAGAAGGATCCACTTGTTTCTCACTGACTAGATAGCCAAGTGTCTCTCAAATTAATTGTTATTACTGGCTACTTCAAATAACTATTCCAAGCAGGTCACAGGTCCTGGCATAAAGAGCAGATCTGATTTCAGTGCTCTTTGCGCTGCCAATCACCAGATCTTTGACATCCCCCAAACTGGCTTAGAAGGAAAAAGGACATTGACGAGGAAAACAGTAGTAGAGAGCATGTGCCTACCCAGCATGCACAAAGGCTTCCTGGCAAATTTGAGTCTCCCCCTCCATCCTTTGTAGCGACAGCAACAGCCAGCAGCCCAGATTCTTAAGGCAAACTCTGCTCCAAAGATGAAAATGGCAAAAGTTTCCTGTATCAAGACACAAACTCCACTGTTAGTCTCACAACAAGTTTTGCAGTAATTCTGGACAGAAGGATACAGTTGAAGTAAACAGATGAGGTGCAAGTGTTAGGATATGTGGGAGAGAGAGGAAAAAAGTGGAGAAGAATCGAGATTGATGGCAGAGGCAAGGCAAAGTGGGACAGAGTTTTCCAGCCTGCTAAGTACTCTGCAGGAAGGACTTGCCCCTGCTGTTGGGTAAATGTGAAGTGCTTACCCCGCCTTAATGGAAGGGCAATTACTTCAACAAAAGACCTCCTGCTCCACACAAAATGAGCAGACATATGCGAGTGGTGACCGCAAAGTCCCCAGTGCCCTCTGTACCCACCCACAAGGTCACCCACCAGCAGCTCGTTCATGCAGCCATGTCTGTCGATACAGGGGCAGGATACAGGAAAATCATATCATCGTAAGTTTAAGGCAATGATAAAGACATATATAAGACAAATTTAAGGCATATATTGTTCCCTTAAATTTCTGGTGGACAAAAGAATGGGATTTTCCACCTTGCTCCAGAACTCTTCTAAGCATGTGGAGGGAATGGGGAGCAAAGAGCTTCTCTGAGGTGCTCAGCAGAGATGGGCCAAGGGCAGCCTGGGGCACACGGTTACTTTTCCTCTCTGTGAATTGCTGGCAAGAGGGAAAAGGGGACTTTTCCTCCTGCTCATTACCTACAGGTGCTTCTGAAAACTGCTGAGAGCCACATAAAAACAAGCACAGGAGGAAAAATAACCTCAGGCTTTTTTAAATGTGAAAGATGGGTCTAAGCAGGGTAACAGAGACCAAAAGCAAGTTTCGCATTCCCTGAGGGATGAAGGTGTTTTCATACAGGCACGTTTTGAGAAAAAACATGCAAGGGGAATTCACCTTTCATTCCTTTTGACATTTAGCTCTTGCTCGGATCTATATGTCTCTGGGGGTACAAGGGGAAATGGAAATTGAGATCCTGGAACTAATTTTGCTGCGCAGTTTCCCTAGGGATACTTCAAACAAGGCCAGGTTTAGTGAGACATTGTGCCCTGTATTTTACGATGGCTATGGAAGCAAAGGAAGTTCATTTTTAGGGTCATTTTCATAAAATGTGGAATTTGCCATTTTATATTTAGTGAGGGGTTTTTTCTATTTTTCAATTCTTCTGTTAAATGAGAGGCCTTACTGAAATAAAGTCTTGAGCATGAACTTCAGTATTTATAGAACAAGCAATCTGGAATGTATTTTCTGTGAATACATTTTCTCTCAAAGACACTGCCTGCAGCAATTTCTGTTATACTGCTATTGGACACAAGCATGAGTCCAACTCTGATGACCTCCCTCGAAAGAAATACTAGGATTACTAGAATTTTAAAGAATGAATCAAAACAGTTAAAAGATTCCTCAAAGAAATAGTTTTCAAGTGTGATTAGGTCTGTGATGTTTAATAGGAAATTTATTGATAATCTGATGGAAGGACTGTTAGACAAATGCTGAAAAGTCATTATTTAAAAGTCTCAGCCTAGGATTTTTCCTCTCATTTTCTTTTTGCTCAGGATCCTCGCTTTCTTTTTACTCAATTGGTGTTGACAATGGGATGGGAACTCTGCAGTATGTAAGTGTACAGTCACTGCTCCAGGACCAATAGCAGAAACCTCACTGCATGCAGAGCTGGGAGTAAGTTTCCATCCCTGCTGATGGAGCTGACTTCAATTCCAGGGCTTTACCAGGGCGATGCAGCAGCCACAGTTTACTTACCAGCAAGAGGAGCCAGTCTCCAGAAACTGTTTCATACTCCTTGAAAGTTGTCAGGACAGCTAAGATCAAACACCCCAAGACAATCAGAAACCTGGAATGAAATTAAAAAAAAAGACAAAAAACTCATAGCATTTTTAATTCTCTCTGTATTTGCACTGGAGATATTGTCTATAAAATCATGAGTAGAGACCTCCGTGGGATGGCTGGTCCCTGTTGGTGAGAATGAGGTGGGTTTTCATGAAGATCAGAAGTTTTCACCCAGGATGGAGCAGGGGGAACTGGCAGTCACGGCAAGATCCTGAGTCAGAATGTTCCTGGGACAGGCACATGCTTTAATTAACTCACATTCTTCAAGAATGAAATGGGTGATAGTGCATTTTTGGAAGGGATTGTATGACATGGCAGAGGATTGTATTGCTCAGGAGGTCTGTTCCAAGCTGTGTGCTGCCCAGAATGGCACTGCAGTTACAGTGCAATGGATCTACTTGGCACATCCTGAGGCCTGGGAAACAGTAAATGCTTCACTACAGTGCAGCACTGGGACAAACCCTCCCTTGAAAACTGCATTGCATTTCTTTTTCTTTCTTCTCTTTTTGCACTCATTTCTATGCAGACGAAAAGACGAAAAGGTTTGAAAGAGTAACAAGAGAGGGTAAATTTCTGCTCTCCAGTAAACAAAGTGTGTGATAAATCACTGCCTCTGTGTTATTTTCTGTCTGCAACACTCCAGAACACAGAGATTTGACTAAAAGTTTAACTCCCACTTCTTGCAAATCAAATTCAGTTTAATTGATCTGCTTTGCAAAACTATTCCCAGGTTCGAGCTATTCAAAATCTTTTATACAAGTGATTACTGTGAAGCAAAGTGGGGCAAGCTCATAGTCTGGTACTTCATGTACTCAGGTCATAGGCATTTTTATCTGCTTCCAAAACCTGATCCACAGGAACGGAGGAGCAGGTGGCCATGAAAATATTTTGAGTTCAATGAATAAATTAGAAGGATGTCTTTATAAAAGCTCTGGATCCCCTTCTTTCATAGCTAGGGTACATCAAAGAAATGATAGGCATTAGGTACTGAAATCATCCAGGGAAAAAAACTTGTGAAGAATCAAGTTGTGTTTATGTGTACCACCTGTTTTGCATTTCAATCTGGTTCCCCTAGTGTGATTTCATTTTTTGCTGAATAAAACTCCACTTCATTTCACTGGGTGAAATGAGCAGAGCCAGGGCCTGCAGAGAGGAGGCAATGACCAGGGGCTCAGCTCAGCTCAGCAACATGTGTCTTCTAGCCCGCCTTGGGTTTTCATTTCCTTCATGTCTGAGAAAACCTAGGGCTAAAGAACGCTATTCTGAGAATATACAACTTATCTGCAGCTGGAGTGAAAAGACAGACGTGAGCTCCAGATAGCTCCTGCCGCTTTTTGGGGGGAATCTCCTCCAAGCAGCATCCACTAGCACCCTCCATGTGAGGAAAAGACAACAGTGAAACACTTCATAGCAAACCCTGAGGGATTACTTTGCTGTGGCTTTTCTGAAGTTCACTGCTCTTATGCCAGGACAATTTCAGATCAGCCATTTCGAGCAAGGTTAGAACAGAAGTAAATGTGTTTGCTCATGCTAAAGAATTTTGGATTTCTTTGGCAAGTTTCACCTTTCCCCACTCCTCAGCACTGCTCTAGAGCATGGATTATGTAGTTGGTAAGAAACAGACCAAAATGTGTCTTTTGCCATCTACCTATAACCACACTCCTGCTGCTCAAGACATTTAGCAGTTCACTTAGCAATTTTGTGGTGCTCCAGCCATGCCCTTGAGTTTGCTTTGTCACAGCATATCTTGCTGTCTCCACCTTGCAGTTATGAAGCCAGTGGCTCCTTGACTTTCCAAAATGCACGATCCAGCTGTCCTGAACCTCCAAGAGCAAACTGGTGAAAACTAAACAAAGACAACATGATTCCTCTGATTAACTATAAGCCACCTATGCTCTGCCACACTACAACCTTTACAGAGGTACCATCACTAACACTCCATTTAAAGCCTTGAGCAGCTGCTGCTTGGTACTTTCCATTACAGCCACTTATTTACACAATGTGAAAATTCGGTCACCCATCAGCTCACAAGTATCATTTTAATGATTTAATGAAAGGTGAAACACACTGAAAGCAGTCCAAGAAAATTACATCATAGCATTACATCATAGGCTACTTAAACTAAAGGCATGAATTTACGATATCATTTGACAAAACACCGCTGTCAGTTAAAGATGATGTACAGATCTTTGTCCAAAAGGAAGACAGAAGATAAGTTAGTAGGGAAATCGTCATCTTTTTTGCCTAAAAGTGCCTGCGGTTTTACCACTAGAGGGTACCGGTGCTCCACAGAGCGATAGCATACAGCTCCCTTGTTCTGAAACACTTAAAGCTGGTGATGTTGAGGTGATCGCACCCACGTATTCGATAAAAGAAAAGGGGTCTCTCAGTGATGACAGGGTTTGGTCAGTAAAAATCCCAGATGCTGACACCGAGGGACAACTGCTTAGCGCTGTTGGGGGTGCTGCTTGTTCAATCCCTCCGTGTGGCACAGCCCACGCTGCAAGTCCCAGCTCCAAGTGAGAGCCCACCCGTGAGAACAACAGATCATGCAGGACAAAAAATTCGCTAAAAATAGGGTGACAGGGTCATACTGAAGATCACAAGTCGTTGTGAATAATCTTGAGGGCAAATCTGAGGCGAGATTGTGGCCTGATACCCCCCTTGCAGGAAGTGCATGAAAGCACCTCAGAGGTGCCATTGCTCAGTGAGAACTGCAGTCACCAAAACCACAGAACCCACAGAGCCACACTCCTGACTCCTTCCTGCAGGACACTGGGGTATGAAGGGATGAAAAGCCTGCGTTCGTACCCATAACCACAACCCATCTTGGAAGAGTCGGCTTTCCTCCTGATGCATCATTTCTGAAGGATAACCACCAGCTGCAAACACCCACAAGTTAATCAACTCACTCTCAGCAGTCCTCCTCAGCATCTGCAATAATTATGACTGCAGCTCAGAGCACGCCATCAAATTTAATCTGCATTAATGCTATGCAACCCAGCCTCTTCTGGTCTGGATCTTGGTGGTCTTGAAACCTGCAAGTCTTCTTGTGTCCTCTTTCTATGGAAGAGGTTACTCAGATGCCATCCTTCTTACATCAGTCCCCCTCGCTTGGCAAAGATGATTAACAAGGTTCATCTTCCCCTTGCTGCTACTGCTCATATTGTGGGCACGCCTATGCCCATACGGTGGTCATGCAAACATAAACACAGTTGGCAATAGGACAATACCTGAGTCTACACTGCCTAGTTTCATTTTGTAGAGGCAGCAGTGTGGGCTGAGTGGTTGAGTCTGGCTGTAAAATCCTAACAGGCAAATCACAGAGTAAGAAACTGCTGAAATCACAGAGGATGAGCAGGAGGAAGACTGCCACTGACCTGGGGAATCAAGGGACAGAACGGGAGGAAAGCTGAAATTTACTCACAGTTATAATGATTCATGTGGCATAGAGCACTAAGGGTTAGAAGAAAGAAATAGAGTGAAAATCAAGGTTTAAAATGAAAATTGAGTCCTATTAAGTCAAAGCTTTCTACTAAACAGTGTTTCAGCAGGTGGCAGTCCAGACTTCAAAAATATATATTATATATGCCAAATGAGGATCTGAACGTGTTCTTCAGCTTTTTAGAATCATCCTTGCCGTTATTTTACATAATTTTGCACAGATTACATGGTTCCTATTTGCAGCATTATGCCTCAAAAATCTGATTAGTCTGTTGTATGCATAAATTCCAGACCACCAAATGGCAATGCTCGTTTGACACTGTCACAAATAATATATTATTCAGGTCAATATATTTTCTTAGTTTTAGAAATGACACGTTTAATACTCATATTTTCTAATTGCACTATTTTGGTATATTAAAAAGAGAATTTAAAAAAAAAAAATTCTTTCCCAGAAAAGAAGAATTTTTGACTATGCATGATCATGAATCTAATATTTCTTGTATGAACGTCACAGACTGTTTTGTTTGATAAATTTTTACTTATTTTAATATTTCCCATCCTTTGAGCTTTTCTTCTTTATCTGTTTTCATTTGAAGCCAATGGAATGCAGATCTAGCTTAGAACTTCTATGTGTTTTATATATACATCTGCTCATCGTGCTTCCTGTTCACCATCCTTTCCTTCAAAACTGATCCTGTAGTAATTTGCCTCTAATCTATTCCAAAACAGCTTCCCTACGAAGCTGTTTCGAGCACTATATACGTCATAGGCAGGCCAAACTACATTTGCATCTGGCATCATTTTGACAAATTTTTGTGCTGTGGGACAAAATGTTAAGTCTCGGTGAGGTTTAGTAAATAGAGAGGAATGTGTGCTTCTAGTGTACAGCTCAGGTTGAATTAAAGCAAATAGCTCAAGCTGGACAGGAACACCTACAGAGGATATTCCTTCTCTTTAACTGTAAGGACAGACTGGTGATGAGCTACTATGGAGAGGTTTACTGTGTTAATTATCTTAATGCCACCCCTTACGTTCACCCCTGGTTTGGATATGATTATAAACACCACCTCTTAATAATGTTTATGTATTTTTACCACTGAAAGAATTAGCCAGCCAGCCACAGCAGTCCTACATGACCATGTTTTTCTGAAATCCCTTGCTGTAAATTTAGGTATCACATCTACAGGGGGTCAAGGACTCTGGTTACAAAATTATAATCCAGGCTTTGGGTAGGAAAGCCTTTAGCCTCTAACTGAACAGTTACTGGTAACAAATCCCCCCAGTCCAACAGTGCACAGATTTCTGTTTGCTCTCTCATCTTCAATACCACTTCTTGCAAGACATTGGGAATTTTCTGTCTCCAAATGTTCTTATGAATCTTAGATTTTTCTGCTTTGCTTCATTTGGTACTTTATTTTCTTCCCTTAAAGCTTGTGCTCTGGTTTCATTATGCTCTGCCACCTGGTAAATGCTAATGGAATTCTCTAAGATTGTTATATATAAGGAAAATCTGGCAGTGTTCTGCTAAATTTTTGATTTAGGGTATCCAAAGCAATATGGTTCTGAACCATGATTCCCACACAGTTACCCAAATTTCATATTGTAGCAACCTTATTTTCTTCAGCTGTTGGCTTTTACCCATAAGGATTAAAAATACATCTTTTCTCACAGTTCTTTCAGTTGCTCTATATTCCTACCTACCATCTTTTTCCCTTCTTCCAAACTTCATTTTTCACAGAACATCTGCAGTATCTTGCACTGATCGCTTTATGGTTGCTAATGAGAAGCTTGAGTCAGGGTTTTTAACACTAAAAAAAATGACATTACCAAATATTTGAGAACAGCTCTTCAGAGAGAAGGGAATGCATGCCTGGTTTCCACAGACTCAGGAATATTCACTGTTTAATATTTAGATTCTTGAATCTCTGCACTTCCAAGCAATAGGCCAGAGATCAGTACTGAGATAACGGTGACAGGAAAAATCCAAACATTTTGTCAGGCTACAAAAAGGCAGGAGATGCAGGGAAAAGCACTGAGAAACTTAGTGGAGGTCTTGGGAGAGAAGAGAAAAAGCAACAAGTCCTGCAGAAGAGATGTTTAAAGGTTCCTCTTTCTTTGCATCCACAGATTTCCCTGAGTGTACACACAGAGCTCCATGTAGAAATCCCTGTCCCAGTGTCTTTATACAGCAAGGACAGGGTAGAAATGCCACGCTCAGTAAACTGCATTGCACTCTTGCTCTGCTGCAATGGCAGAGGCTGAAAAAAGCCCTCCACATGATGCTGAGGGAAACCCTAGGAAGGAAGGAAAGATCCCCAAAAGAGCCCCAGTCTAACTGGCATACAAGCTGACCTGGTGGGTGATGAGGTGGTGGCCCAGAATGACACTTGTGCATTGGTGACAGAAGTGACAGACATTGTCCCTCACATGGTAGGAAGCTGAGGCAGAAAATCCCAAACCCTTACTCATGCCAGGTTTTTGATGACCTTGGGCTCCCATTGGCAGGAATGCCTCTGAATGGGTTTCACTGCTGTTTCCATGAGTCTGGAAAGTTTTTAAAATCAAAATCTGGGAGAGGAAAGCTGTGTTTCACAGCAGGGCATTTAGGGTGCAAAAGAACAGCTTTTATATTAGATGGTTCCTCTTTCCTCTCCTCCCTGTACAAGCCAAGAACCAGGTTAAAGCTCCCTTGTCTTGCTTTTTTTCAGGGTCAGTCCTAAAAACCCTTTTCTTCTGAGCCCTATTGACCACCATTGCCATCTTTCTCAGGGAGTCTGGCATGCCAGTACATTTTGGGTCAGTAATGTCAAACAGCACAGACACCATCAACCTGGATTTTCTGCTGGAGGGGACATTTCAGAAGAATGGCCTGACACATTTCCCAGGTTTGCTGGTATGAGGCTGCAAAAGAGCACTACACTTCCCTGCCTGTTTTTTATCAGCTTAGAAGACAAGAGTCATATACCAAATCCTGTTTCCCTCCTGGGACAAGTGTAAAAGTGCTCCAAAAGTCCTGGCACGTGTAAGTTACTGGGAGAGACCAAGGCATCTTCTTACAGGGGTGACTGAGTGGGAGACAGATGGCAGAAGCAAAGGAGAGCATTAGCTACCAAGGGGTTAGATGTCTCCTATTCTCCTGCAGCTTGAATAAGCATGGGAAAGCTTCTGACTTGCAACTAAATACCCTGAGTTCCTTCATCAGTGGTTTTAAATTCTATTTTTGTATTAAGTGAAGGACATCGGACTAAACTATTGTTTGGGGCTTTTATCTGCCATGACCAGAATGCCTATCCATGGCATGGGCTTATCTCTGGCTGGCAGCAAGCTGCTAATTGAGTTGAGACACACAGACTACGGAATGTGGTGAGCCATGCAGTGCAGCAGGGCAAGGAGAGCGTGGAGACAAAACACACCACCCAGCAGACCCAGCTGCAAAAAACACAAATCAAATGAGTTGCAGAAATGCTTCTGACAGGACATTCTCCAAAGGACATTAAAAAACTTGCTTGAAGCATTTAAAGGCAAACCTTAAGATTCCTACATTGGTTTCTGCTAAATTTTGCAAAATAAAAGTGCAGGACATATGACAGCCAATGTGTAATTGAGTAGTCAAGTGCCCAGACTTTGGAAAACTCTGTGAAGAAGTGAATTTAGATTATAGAAAGAGCCTAAGGTAAGAGTAGCAATCATCCATATCAATGCTTAAACATCTGGAGAAAAATTTCTAGGAAGATACCTTCTTAAATGTCACCAAGACTGCTGTGGCCAGACGGACAAGAGATCTAGGAGTCTACTTCCAAATGCGACAAAGTCTCAGGGGTACACAAGATTTAGGATGTCTCACAGGGACATACACTGATCTGTGCCAAAACCCTTCCTTGTTTCTTTAGAAAGGAGAGGAATGAGTTATACCCTCTGAATAAATTTTTTGAAATCTCAAAAAAATGCAAATGAGAGTAACTTCTGAACCCAGAGTTGTGACTTCTGCCTTGACTGAACACAGTGCTGTGATATTTTCCACCTTCACATTTGAAATCAATAAAGATCAAAAGACTGTAGCAGACAAAAAAAAAAAACCAAACAGAAAAACCCAGTCAAAGAGCCCACCCACCCTTTCTTCCACCTGACCAAACTCCCTTTTCTCGCAGGCACACACATCAAATATATTAGGTCCTCCAAAGGTGGCATAGCTGAAAGTGAATTTCTAATATGAAGGCAGCCCTGTCCAGAAAAAGTTTCTGTAGTCTCTCATACAGAGTTACTAGGTAGGAAATTGATAACAATTTTGTGGTCAGACAGATTCTTAAAATGAACTGAAAAAAGAATCTTTACTCTTTATGCAAGACTTCAACCCATTTGGGAGTGCTGGTAGTTGGGATTTTTTCTATTTTTGACCATACATTGCAAACCTCATACTTTCAAAAATGCCAATAATTCCAACCCAATGCAGCACTTCAGCAACGTGGGATTGCCAATTGAAAAAAATTTCCAGCTGGGACTGTACCTTCTTTGCCTGTGCCTTCTCAAACTCATCACACACTCACCCTTACGTGAGAACATGAGCACTTGTTGCAAGGATCTCAGTTCTCACTTGGAGTGGGACATTCAGAAGATAAACTGTATGGTGCCATTCCCAATGGACTTTCTGGCCTGGTCAAAGATTTGCAGCTGTGTAAGGAAAAGGTGCATGGCTGCACATGACCTGCACCCCACAGCAACACTGCCAGTACGCTCCAGGTCCAGGTAACAGTTCAGTGGGTTTTCCATTATGGGCAATGAAGGGTGTCCTGATAATGCAGCTCCTGTGGAGCCAGACATATGGCTCAGTTCTCTCAGATTAAGCAAGATCTCTGGATTTTCTACAGTTAACTCCACAGTGAACTCTCTCATTTTGTACGTGAGTGAGGTGGTTACACTTGTGCTTGTGACACAAGGCACTCGACTCAGAACTTTTCCAGGTAAAACCATGAAGTATTGCAGCTCGAATGGAAGATAGATCTTTTCCACTTTGGGTTTAATCACTGCCTGAGCTGGAGAAAATCAGACAAAGGTCTCAAATCTTTGCTTTGAACTATCCAGTTGTTGGGGCTTTTAAATCCAGGAGGATTTTCTGAAATTTTTCTAGAAGCAAAGAGTTCAGAGTCATTACTGCAACTTAGATTATCTGACAACACTGAATATCAGCTTTTCTTAACAATCTGGTCTGTAGGCTATGACCCGTTCACAGATCCAGTGGTCCTGCAAAACAAACTCACATCAACCAGTCAGGGAAGTATTTCCTACTGTGCAGAACGCAAAGAGGATGAGCTGCCCTCACTTTATCCACGGGAGAGAAGAAGAGGAGAAAGGATCTGTGCTAAAAGATGAAAGGACTAAACTTCACATTACAGGAGCTGTGGATAAAATGAACAGTGGTGGTGTAGAGGAATGCTTTTTTTTTGGAATACACAAACTGACACAGGCAAAATACTGTGTTAATAGACCAAATTTCACTGGAAATCAAACCAGGTTTTTAATCCAGTTTGACTTGACGCTGTTCCTATAAACCTTTTCTTACATCCGACTCTTCACTTTGCTTTATACTCCATAACAGGTTGTAGTTCGGCATTCGTGATCAGTCAGAAAACAAGGATTCACAGCTCTGGCCCATTTCCAGTACCCCAGAAAATGGCATTAGCTGGAGGCCAGGGGAAGGCAACTGAATGCAGAATATTCTTAAGAATCTCTTTAGAACAGAACTGTGAATGTCTCAGAGACTCTAGATTATCTCAGATAAAATAGCCATTTTTAAGCATATCAGTGTAGGAGTCTTATCTCAGTCTGATCCCAAGGGATGGGCTTTTATCCAGTAACGATGGACACCACGATGCAACTCCACTCTCATGCTGCTTCTCCGTGGGGAAACAGATGTTCCTCCCCCAGGTTCTGTTGCATAGTTCCAGCCCTGTGTGGAAACTGAAGATCCCCCATGGAGTCTCACAGTGCACTTGGTGCATGTGACCCAAGACTCATTTTTTTGTGCTTTTGAAGGAGATGGCCCCATTATACCAACAAAGAGAATTGTCAGAGTCCTGGCCCTCAGAACAGTGTCACATGGATGAAAATCCCTTCAGGATGGGAACCTGAGCACAGTCTCCTAATCCCACCTTCCCCAGATGGCCAAATGCTCAATGCCAGGCCCTTTCACTCAGTGCAGAAATGAAACCACTCCCTGTAACTCAGCCTCACACCAATCAAACCACTGCCACAGGTCTTCTGTCTTTTAATTCCTGCCTTTCAATATATATTTGAGGGTTTTTCTGATAGTTCTAGATGAACACTGGAATTTTTTTTTTTTATATTTATTTGTTGGGAAGATAAAAGAGGGACAAAAATTGGATTTCAACCCTAGAATGTCAGCTGCTGCCTTGATGCTTTAACACGACAAGATATGAGGTCAGAATAGAAATGTGAGGAGGATGATCAATTGTTTAAAAGCAAATCCCTTTATAATAGTGGGTTTTTCAACATCTTGTCTTTAAACTAACGAGAGTACGTCAATAACTTTAAAGTGTTTCAGCAAAAGTGCTTACAGAGGCTGTGCTATGTGGAACTTCTGTAAGATCTGCATCTCCATAGGAAAGAGCATTGAAGGGTCTGCAGCTGCAAATCCATGGTGCTGATGGAGCGCTGAGGCCAACACAGGGACAGCTGAAGCGTGGGGTGCAGATGAGTTATTTGTGCTCCCTTCCCATCTCAGTTCACATTCATTAGCAAATGATGAGTTGCGTTAGCACGGCAAATGTATCACGACCTCACTGCAGGTGAACTTTGGATAAGCTCTTTGGAGATCATTGTACCCTCAGGACTCTGATTTACGCAACAGAACGGTATCATCAGCACACAGTATTTGTACCTATGTAAATCTGATGCTGTTTTAAAGTATTTCTGCTGGTTTACATTACCATAAACGATCAATCAGCATTCAAAATTCAGAACGACCATCTCTAAGCGTGTAACATTTTATTTGATGCCTCAAGTTGAAGTCTTTGGAGGAGGTTATCAGTCTTTTCCAGACCTGTCCAATTTTATTCCTGAAATGTTTCACCAGCATCTGCAACAATGCTTCTCAACACAATGTATGATGGCCCTTTTGCTCAACTGACTCGTTAATGTCTCAGATTTCATTATCCCTGTTTAACAGATATCCCTGTTTGACAGATTCAAACAATGACAATTCTATCAAGCTCTCCGGAGAAAATGGCAATATGGAAGGAGATATTTTTGTTTTTATTTGAAGAAAGGAATCTATTGAGTTGAACAAGTAAATTGAAATGGCAGAGATTTCAGCATAAGTAAAGTACTTTTAGAAAAATAGAAAAAATTGCAGTAATGAGAAGTTCTGCATGCAGAATACAATCTAGCAAAGCAGTTAAGTCTATGCTAAGTAACTCTGTTAGGACTAACATGTTTGTATCCTCGAAAACCACGAATCTTTGTGTGTGTCCTAGATGGAACAGGTGGTTTTACTGAAGGCAGGTCCTCTGTAACAGCGAATACTGGGCACAGTGGGACATAGCCTTGACATAACTTTCCTATTCTTACTTGACATCCATGGGAACAGGAATTCCTATTAATTCAAGCTTTGCCACCTTCTTCTGTTGTGATATCAGTACAGAGAGTGGCTGGAATTTCAGCATAATAATGAATCAATAAGGGTGGAGAGTTAAATCCATTTTCAGGTATAGCATGACAGATTTGACCAGCCAGACAGCCAGTAAATCTCACTCAGTGAGCTGAACAGCCCTCTGAGTTCCACAGACAGTACCAGCTACGTTAGAGGGACAGCAGACACATAAATCATCTGTACACACACAGGTACTTGGGTGCCTGAATTGAATATCCAAATTATGCCTTGAATCTTATCTCATGTTGGTGAACAGAAACAGAAAGTCTGGAGCAGAATCTAAGAATACTGGTGTTCTGTTCACAGCTTGCAGTGCCTCTGCCAGTTCTGAATACTTAGGTGATGCGGAAAGTTTGCATCAGACACGTAAAGGTTTTCTCTTTCTCTGTAAAATTAAGACTGTTGCAGAGGGACAAATT
The DNA here is from genome assembly GCA_013397755.1 of Cnemophilus loriae. Lineage (NCBI taxonomy): Eukaryota > Metazoa > Chordata > Aves > Passeriformes > Corvidae > Cnemophilus > Cnemophilus loriae. The sequence goes on from VZTF01006489.1 coordinate 3,253,566, forward strand.
TCAGGTCTAGGTTTTTACTGACCTCCCAGACAACCATGATGGTTGATGCAGGTATCTAAAGGGTGTGAAAAGTCAGGTTTTTCTCTGTTTACGTCGCATCAGGACATGTCCAGGGATAGGGTGGCACACTTGCCATGTCACTACAGAAAACATTAGTAAGTGAGCACTAGGCTGTAACTCTTCCCTGGGTGAAAGACCTGCTGACTCAGATGATCCCTCCAGTACCTCAATGCTGTGATTAAATAGGGGTCTTAGCCTTGGCTGTCTACAGCACTGGCTGTACATTTGTATTTGGTATAATGTGGCTTGAAGTTGTTCTCAACACTGATTAATTATTTATCTCATAGACTCTAACTGTTTCAGGGGTGTTTTCTGAGCAGTCTTGATCAAGATGCTCATGACTGATTGTACACTGATTGTTCTATTGCTTACCAGCAGCAGTAGTCTCAAAAAGGTTCAGATTTCTGGTCTGCACTCAAAGTAGTCCATATTTTTTTTTTTAACAGGAAATTAAGGACCCAGTCCACGCAGCTCATCTGGGAAGCCAAAATTAATAATGAGTTGTTGTTAGAAATACCTCCCCCGTACCATTTTTACACTCAAGTGTGGATGACTTCCATTGTTTTTCCACAGATGAGACAACTATAAAAGTGAGAGTTTCCAAAGAAAAAAAGCTTAGTTTCTCCTGTGAAGGAGAGTTATAGCAAGAAAAAAATCAAAGAAACCAAGTACTGAAATCCCAGTAAAATTATAAGACCTTGTAACTACTAGTTTTTGAGTTATTTGAATTCTGGGGATGCAGTGGTAAGTCTAATGATAAAGCTAATTACTCACCAGAACAAAATTTGAAAGGGTTTCATGGTGAATGCTTCACATTAAATTACTGGCACTATTTTGGTCACTGTGACATTTTAAAAATAAGCACATGGTTGTACTCAGCTTGCTTGTAAGGTTATTAGATGCGTCTCAAGGTGCCTGCTTTAAGTGTACACCAAACAGATGTAATGTGGCTGTGGATGCTGTTTATCGAACAAAGTGATTCAAGGTGCCCACAACAGAAAGCATGTAATTAAGTTCTGCACACACCATTACTGGAGTTATGGGGCAGGCTTAGGCTAAGAAATATTTCACTCTTCAGACTCTTGAAGGAACTTGTGCTCCTTCTTCCAGCATGGATCATTATGTTCTTTCCTTCACAGGACAGAAGAATACAAAAGTGTGTGAAATATTTCAAACACAAATATTGTTTTGCCAGGAATTTTGAGTCATTGTCTTCATGCAAGAAATGTCACACTGCACACAAAAGCAGGAGCAGCTTTTCCCTTGGGCCTGAACAGTAGAAATTAGTAATGCAGTTGTCATTTTGTACATTCTGTTGCATCTTTCAACCTTGCTCCACTGCTTAAACTCACATCAGTTTTATTCTTTCTGTAATTATTTAACACGTGGAAGTTCTTTATATTGGAGGATACTGTCATATATAAATGTTTTCTCACCTCCTGAAAGTAGTTTTGGTTTTTCTGTTCTATTTATTTATTTATTTATTTATTTAAATTGTTTCTTTATTTCTAGCACAGTTTTTATTAGTGCCCTGGTTTACAGAGGGAATAAATTGCACATGTCTGTCTCTTCATCCTTTATTACAGCATTAACCTTTCCATTATCTGCTCAAAAGCAAGGTTTATATTGCAACCATTAGATCCAGCAATGACTTCACTGCCTAATTTAGCAGCAATCCCAATCAGTCACTTGATGGCCCACAGATCCAAACTCCATGAGTTAGATGATAGAAGAAGAAACAAGAAATAACAGCTAAAACCAGACTGAATTCAAGGGTTATTGGCTCCTCTCCATTTGCTTTTATGGTACAGCAAGATTGGAGTCACACAATGTTCCTATTCGATAAGGTAGCAGTGCATCAGATCAGACATTTTTTGCATGCATGAATTTCCTTAATTCCCTTCAGCTAGGAACAAATTACGTATAGATTAATTTTCTAGGATTCACACATAAAAAATCCACATTTATTTCATAGGTATATATGAAACACATAACTAAGCTTTTGGGAGCTACCAGTGCCTATTTCAGAGTCAGCATGCATTGGGGTGTGGTTTGTATGCTTCTGCCTGCTCCCTCAGGTCCTCCTCTCCCCTTTGTCCACTCCACCTGCAAGATGACAAGTTCTTCTCTGACACTCTTTGGCGCCCAATGGGAACTGAGAAAACTTGCAATATTAAACTGGAAAGAGCCAGATAACTTTAACTCTATGCTACCCTCAGCCTTGTAGGCTGTATCTCATCACCTAGGCAATACTGGGTTTAGGGGGGAGTTCAGGCCATGTGAATCTCTTGCCCAGTCTTCACTAAGCTCCACAAATTTACATCGACATCCCTCTAGTTACTCTGCCATGGGATTTCAGTCCCAGTGAGTAAAAAAAAAAAATAACCGTGATCCCTGAGAACAAGTTTGTGTACACACACCCTTAAAACCTTACCTTAGCTGGAGAAGCAGATCTGGTCCAACAGCAAGCCATAAATACTATTACTGTTATTTGTTAGTACCTCTAACTTAACTGTAGGGTGTTTCAGTATGAGAGTGTCAGAATTAATGAGTCTATCAAGGGCATTAAGACAAATGTAGCTGAAGTAGAATGGTTTAATTTTTCATACTAAGAAGCAATTAATTAATATGAGGGCACAAACTCCTGTGCTTTCACAGTTAATCTGCTTCCACTATCATGGCAGGCCGGTTAAAGCAGGCTCAGGTATTTCTACATCTCACTGAAACCTGTTCCATATTTGTATTTTTTGTTTCTTAGAAGCAGTACATATACAAAGGCCACCATTTAAGGAAAGTAATGACAGCTTGAGCAGAAGTGCAATAACATCCAGGAAGTCTTTGATGCACAGGATGACACACTTACGTCTTACTTCCACAGTCTGATTTAAGCACCAGATTTGGCATGAGGAAGGGGTATCTCTTCACTCTGGCATCCAGCACTGGCTTAGGCCTGAATGTTTTCTTTTCTTTTTCCTAGATCATAAGGCATTGCCTATTTCTTAGGCTAATCTGGGAATTATTTTGTTATAGCAGGAAATTATTAGTTTCTCACTCTTGAAACACTTGGTCTTCGTTATAGGTCTTTTTGAAATGCTTCAGGCTCATTATAGAGGTGACTGTCATTGTTCTGGTGAACGCACTGCCTAATTGTAAATTGTCTCTGTTATCATCTGCAGAAAATACTTAATTTTCTGTAACTACATGTGACTGAAACCATTGGTCCTTGTAGCCTTTGCTATGAAACAGAGGACCCCATCTTCATATCCTGGAGCCTGACTATGAAGGGTCAGAGGTGCAGGAGGGGTTGTAACTCCTGCACGTGTAGTGGAAGACCATTGAAATAAATCCAGAGAGACCACAGAATCATAGAATATGCTGAGTTGGAAGGGACCCATCACCATCATTAAATTCAGCTCCTGACCCTGCACAGGGCACCCCAAGAGAATCACCCCATGTGCCTGAGAGAATTGTCCAAATGCTTCTTGAACTCCCTCAGGCTTGATGCTGTGACCACTTCACTGGGGAGCCTGTTCCAGTGCCCAACCACCCTCTGGGTGAAAAGCCTTTTCCTGATATCCAACCTGAACCTCCCCTGGCACTGCTTCAGGCCATTGCCTCAAGTCCTGTCACTGCACACCAGAGACAAGATATCAGTGTCTGCCCCTTCTCTTCCCCATAAGGAATTTGTAACTGCAATGAGGTGTCCCCTCAGTCTCCTCTTCTCCAGACTGAGCAAACCAAGTGACCTCAGCTACATCTCTTATGGCTTCACCTCAAGGCCCTTCACCACCTCATGGCCTCCTCTGGATGCTTTCTAATAGCTTAATGTGTTGTTTTGTTTTTTTTTTATTGTGGTGACCAAAACAGCACATAGGACTTGGAGGGAGGCCATCCCAGTGCAGAGCAGAGCAGGACAATCCCCTCCCCTGCCCGGCTGGCGATGCTGTGCCTGATGTCCCTGAGGACGTGGATGTCCCTCCTGGCTGCCAGGGCACTGCTGGCTCATGTCCAACTTGCCATCAGCCAGGACCCCCAGGTCCCTTTCCACAGCCCTGCTCTCCAGCCTCTCATTCTCCAGTCTGTCCTCACAACCTGGGGTGCACTGTCCCAGGTGCAGAATCCAGCACATGCCCTTGCTAAACTTCATTTGGTTGGTGATTGCCCATGTCTGATTTGCTGAGGTCTCTCTGCCCTCAAGGCAGTCAACAGCTCTTCCCAATTTAGCATCATCACCAAACTTACTCAGTATAACTTCAGGTCCAAGATGCACATATGTCTCCTTATTCTATCTTCCTACGCTTCCTACAATTTTACTGACCAGCTCTTCTCCTTTGTTCCTGGAACAGATGTAAGAAGCTGATGTGAGAGCACAGGATGTAAATGAAAAGTACTAAATAAAGGAAGCAGACATCAGTAACTTCATTTTCCTCCTGTCAGGTTTAAAATAATTTTTGATGAATAGGGAGAACATCTTTTCATGTGAACTAAAAATATTACAGGAAATTAAATAGGGTTGTGAAGATGTTAAATATGGAAAGTGTATTCAATCATTATAACATCAGTTTCAGTTCTGATTTGAGCCCAAAACCTCAAACTAAACTTAACTTTGGAGCCCTCACAACATCTCTGGAGTGTATTCTGGTTGCTATATTTATAGACAGTGTTATATGAATGTTCTCTCTTTATGTGCAGCTATTCAGGAGATATCGAGGCAGTGGGTAGTACTCCGGAACACATCTGCTTGATGTACCAGCATTATGGAGTCAGGAAGGTTTAATTTAGCAGCTTTAACTCCATGCACTGTTCACAGGGCTTAGACGTGAGCAACCAGGAATTATTTCATTATTTTTAAACATGAATACCAAATCACTTTTGAGAAAGTTTGCATGTGGGAGTAAGCATGTGCATGTGTATTCTGAATTTATTTTCTGGCCACTAAACATCCTACAGATATTGGTTTGCTATTTCAAGGACAGATGAAATCTGAACTTCCTTGATCATCACCACTATCCTAAACAGAATTTCCCAGAATGCTTGAGGAAATCTGGCAAATCAAATTATTCATTGATTTTTTTGAAGTGCTTTCACTCTTTAGCCAAAAAAAAAA
>VZTF01006489.1:3258754-3292526 GCA_013397755.1 Cnemophilus loriae
AAAAAAAAAAAAAATGGAAAAAGAGAGACAGAGTAAACACCTGTGCTTTAGGGAATGAAAGCTAGAAAGAAACATTTGGGAAACTTAAGAAAGAGTATGAAAGGAAATTAAGCACTTGATCTTATGCTTATAGAAATCACTGGAAGAACTGTCAGTGACTTTAATAGCAAAAAGACCAGAGCTCAAAGCATAAGCCCAAGAAGGGAAGAAAAGAAAAGGACAATGATGAAAGACAGTGGGTACAGAGAAATGGCGACAGTCAGACAGCAAAGCCCAAAGCCAAACTCTTTCATGTGAAAATCTCCAGGTTTCAATGACCTAAGCACTTCTGAGGTCTGGTAGTTTCCCTCTTTGGGAAAAATGGCCCCAAACATACTGTCACTGTGCACTGAACTCAAGACGTTCAAAGTTGCTGATTATTCTTCTTTGATGTTTTCTCTTTTTTTTTTTTTTTTCCAGTTTATCTGCTGTCAGCTCAGGAATTTTTACCCCACCAATTCTGAGTACCTATGTCTCTGGTGAATGGGAGAAGTCTTAAAGAGAGATCTTACAACTGCAAAAAAACCCTTTTCATTGTAACGGCTTGGAATATAGGCGATAAATTGAGGTGCCTTTAGCTGATGCTGTAGTTTAATGTGTTTTCCAACAGAACAGCAGAAACCTACTAGAGCAATGAAAGGCTCAGGCAAGGGAAGCAGACAGGATTTAGCGAAGGTTTTATTAGAAGAATTAGTTTTGAATTTTACAGTGTCAGTTCTGAAGGCCTGGGGCTTTAATCCTGCAAAGACTTCACTGTGCAATCTATGCTGGATATTGCACCACGATACATCATTCCCTGTTTGCAGCGCAAATTCTTTTCCAATTGAGATTTCTGAAAACTTTGAAAAAAATAGTGTATGATTCAGCTCTCATTGATCAGCTGAACTGAACCAGGCTGCAGAGCCTGTGAAGATGTAATCTTTTGGGGGAGTTAAATTTTAACAGACTGCTGGGGATATTTTTGGCTTGTCATGTGCAATCTGGCTGTAATCTCATTGGTACCCACTGAGAAGGCAGAAAGGATGATGGCTGTGCTAGAGCTGTTGGTGAAAGGTTATTCTTAATTTTGATCTGGCAAGCAAGTTATCAGCCATCATGAATGACAAGATCCCTTCTCCCACTCAGCCAGTGATGAGCAGACTTTAAAACCTACTGTCTTAAGAAGGCATAATTACAAAGCTATTTCAAAGTCAAGGTTAAAAACCTGAGATGCTTCATTGCCCCTTTGTAAGAGAATATGAAATAGCACTGTACGCTTTCCTCCCTGCCTCCATCAACTAATTCTCAAAAAAAAATCTGCAGTTGTCGTTCTGGGAGGCAACTGACAGTTAAAGACTAGAAAGAATATTTTACCTTAAACTAGAGAGAGAAAAGTGATAGAAAAATGAGAGGTTTTGGGCTATTTTTGGCAAAATCAAGCTCTGGATCAAATTGTCTTGCAACACAGAGGAGGTTTTACCATGAAGCAGCAACGGAGAAGGCCACCAGCTGCTGAAAAGAGCTAATTATAAGTGGATGAAGCTTTATGTTAATTTAAATGCAGTAATTCAATAAACAATAAAAGTGGGGATCATTTCATGGGTTTGTGGGACGGCATCCCACCGCAAACTAGTGGAGTAAAGTTTTCCATCACTATCAGTGCTGATTTGAAACTGTGTCTATTTTCAAAGCTAGAGCGAACTGAGGGAAAAATAAACAACAAAATTATTTCTTTAGTAAATCCTTCCATTCACCCTCAAGGAAATGATAAAAAGAGGATCATTTGATCTAATCATATAACGTGAGCAAATCTCTGAATAACAGCTGCAGCATGAAGAGCACACCAATGTTAACTCTCCAGCATGGGCACCAATGTCTGATGATTAGCATTCATGAAAAGCACTTTGTTGCATATGCAAAACCCAGTTGCTAAGGGGACCTGAAAACTATTTAAAGCCAGAAAGTGGCAGGCATCCTTATGCAAGCTCAGTGTTATGCTGTCTCTGCAATCCCCTTTAATGCAAATATTTCTGGTGAGAAGTTTCAAACTGAGTAAGATCTCTACTGTCTTGCACATAATGATGGAAGAAAGGAAGAACGGGACAGAAGAGTGGTGTACAGCCAGCAGACAGGTCTCCATTCAGAGTGAGCCCCTGGCTTCTATAGAGCCTAGTGCCAAAATGAAACAATTGCATTTATTCAACATGTCCACGTTCAAAACATCTTAACCCTACTGCTGATGAAGACCTACCTAACTTCTGCGTGCTGCAAGCCCTGCTGCTTTCCACAGACTGACAAATACAAGACAGAAGATTACTTCACCTGCCTGGTGTTTGCTTGCTGATGACAAGGAAGAGACCTCAAGCAGGAACTGAAATTGTCATCCCACAGAAATACAGGCCAGAAGCTTTACAGTTACACTTTTTATTCTTAAGAATATGAGATATTGTCCACACAATTGAATACAAAATAATTCAAAGAAGCTGCTTGACTCTAATCACATTTCTTAAAATGACGATTTTTTTTGCTTTCTGCTATCAGTCTGATGTCTGACTGCAAGCATACTTAAAGCACTGTGCCTCAGTAATTTATTCTTGCAAACAGAGAGCTGAGGGGTAACTTCATATACAGCCTCTCAGTGCAGTCTGGCAGTGGTCTCGTGATTCCCATAATTCTGAAATACTCCACAGAGGCAGGATCCAAAACAAGAGAGGTAACGTTTAAAACATTTGGTTTCTATTGGAGCTGTTTTAACAATAACCAAGTAAATTAACTCTGCTATCTTCACAATTCTCCTGGGTGATGTAAGACCACATCTAGAGCTGCTTTCCCCTGAGTTACACAGGTAACCACAGAGTGCAGCACAAATCCAGAGTTTGGCTGAAGGAGACTTCAGGAAGTGCATATTTATGAAAGTTACAGGTCCAATATTTTCTGGAAATTTCAAGGACCCCTTGTGCTAACGAAACTTTAATTAAGGGAGGCTTGTTGAGACAGTGCTGAACTGTGAGGCTAGTACTCAAAATTCATTAAGAAAATAAATGCCTGTTCAGTGTTATTAAGAAACAATGTCTTGGTAATTTCCTTTGCAGGGCATATTATTCAATCTGGAGCAGGTTTACCATCTTGGAATGTTAATTTCCTTGCACTAATTCTATCAATACCAAACACACACAGGTGGGCTCTCACAGAGCAACTGGTCTCTTTATACAACCTAAACTGAAGCCATCCATTGCTTTCCCATGTTTCCACCTTAGTGTCTGATTTCAGCCAAAGTCTGACAGCCAAAAGCACGAATTGAGTAGGAGATGAATGTTATTTGGTGACAACCATGGTGGGTTTTCTAATGATGCTGATAATAGCTCATTAATCACAAATGAAACCCTACCATAAAGCAGCCACTGGCTCACAGCACAAGGAAGAGGTGTACTCACAGTGAGGGAAATGACCTCTCTTCCCCCCTGCTCCCTCCCCAGATGTCACATGGCCCAAATGATGTTCACCAACACAGCCCATTTTGATGACCACAGCTCCTGTCCCACTTCCAGGAGCACTTATCCTCCCAAGAAATGGGGTAGAAGTCATCTCTGGGACGTGACATGACACGTCAGACAAAGCAGAGAGATCTCCTTGGGCAGAAGCTCATTTCTCCAGTGCTGCAGGCTCCCAGTCTGTAAGTATGTAAAGGGCACACTGGCAACAACCTCACAGGTAATTTCATCACAAAGGAAGTTACTTTTGTTTATGTAAGACCACATCAAAGACCGCCACCCTTGGGTGCCATTTGGTTCTGAGATTGACCTCTCTCCACCCCACCAAAGTGATTTTGGCACTATGAATACAGAGGTAAACCAACTTCATCTAGTGCACGGTGGCTGCTATGACCTTGCTGAAGGAATGAGATCAGTTTCTGCCTGCCTGAGAGCTGTGACTTTCTCCCCCTCCTCTTCTCCATGCCAGTCTGAGACCCACTTGTGTTGGCCCCCAAGTCCCCACAGGCTCCAGTCCACAGCCAAGGTTTTAACACAGCAAGGCAGGATAAACTTTGCAAGGTGATAACCTACATTTTTAATCTTGTTCCTCTGGACTTTTTCTCGTCCTTGGCAATTCCTCATTACTTGCTGTGCGTTTCTCTACCAGTCTCCTAGCCTGAATCTGTTGGTCAGTTTCTCTAAATCCCTTTAGCCTTGGCTTTGTCCAGAAGCTGCAGAGCATAAAACATTACATCCCATCACAACCACAACCCAGAAGTGATGACAGCTCTAGAGAGAATCTTAGCCTGTAAACCTATATCTGGCATTTAGGATTCATTTTATGTTATCTTTACACTGCAGACCAAACAGCAATTTTAATACATGAGCAAACACACAGATTCAACACACCAAAGGACAAAACCTTCTCGTGGGATGTACACAAAAGACAGTTTAATGGGGTTTTTTTTGCCTCTAAGGCTTTTCAGCGCCAAAGGACCTCGAAATTTATCTTGTAACTGCCCACTGCTCTTTTTTTTTAATCTCTTCCTTGTGCCTTCCCACCCTGAAGACACACTGTACTTTGCACTACAAAGAGATACAGAGTTTGTCCTAGACAAAAAAAACCAAACCAAACCAAAACATTTTGCTGGGGAAAAAAAAAAAAGCCAAGATATGTCTCCAGCAACTCCTTTCTCATCTTAGCAAAACATTGCTACCACTTTCAAAGCATCTAAATGAATCCTTCCCAGTCTCCTTTAAATATTTATCCATTTACCTTTCATTTTAATATACAGCCTTCTGGCTCTGAGAGATTAAAAACTTAAAAGGATGAAGTCTGCCCTCACCTACCAGTTCTCTTGGGATAATCACCATTCCAATCCTACTGGGAAAGATACACTACTGTAGTTTCGGGTGGACTGATTCAGACCCTTGAATGTGCAACTTCTCTCCCTCCTCAGGTTACAGCATTTTATTGACTTTTGGTGGTTAGCTGAACAGGCTGAATGTCTGTGTATCCCACTGAAAGCTAAATCCAAGAATATATAGTGAGTGAAGGTCTAATACATTAATAAATAATAGCTGTGCAGAGAAAGGTAGGAATTCGACACCTTCTGCAAGTACTAGCAAGGGTAAAAGCAGTGCCACCAGGCAGCCCAGGATGAGCCACTCAGTCTGACAGGCTGGAGAGCCAAGGGCACGGTGTAGGCACGAAGACATGACCAGTGTTGCCCAATGACAGAAACTCATCCTTAGTTAATGAAATTTTGTGGCTGAAACAGGTGTTTTAAAGGCATTTTTCGTGTCCCGTGTATCTCTTAAGGAGGCTCCAGAAGTGTGTTAATTTTAAGATAGCACGAGCCAAGTAAACGTCAAAGTGAAATCCTTGGAAGTTGTCACTCGCAGTGGTGGATTGGCTCCAAGAGATGATACAGCTGGACCAGCCTTGGCTCCTGCAGATAGTGCCTGGTGCTATCTGAGATTGGCAAAACCGAGAGTCCCCAGACCAGACAACCAAAAATAGAATTGCAACTATCCTCCAAATCCATTCCTAGCACTGTAAAGGCCAAAGGCTTTAAAATGCTGAAATTCCTTTCCAGTCTCAGCACTATTTTCTGTCTCTGCCATCTGTTGCTCTCTTGCTTATCCCAGGGAGCCGTGCCAGCTGCCAGGGCTGCACAGCTCCCCACTGAAGGGCTGCAGCCCAGGGAATGGCCTGTGCTGGGGCAGGGAGAAGGGAGAGGCAGGAGGAGCAGCCCGGAGGGGCTGCGGGACCAACCACAGTCCCATCCTCACCCATGTTCTCCTCAAGGTTGGAGAAGTGCTTTCAGTCCATATTTCCTTCAGAAAGTTTGGGGAAACCATCACTGGTAAACCAACTTATACATTCTGGAAGTTTTACTATTTTCTTTGTTACTTAATCTGAAGGTAAAAAAAAAAAAAGGAAAGAAAAGTAAAAAAATATTAATTGGACACTCATTCAAGAGGATTTGTTTCTGTTGTTGTTAGTACCCTACTGAAGTAAACTGTAATGACCCCTGTACTTACAAGTGGCTATCCGAGTGTCTGGAAGGCCAGTCAGAGTCACAGTCAGAGCCAGGGGCAACCCTGGTTGTGTGGATAGACTGGGGAATGAGAGGCTGGAGAGCAGTGCCACAAAAAAGCGTCCTGGTTGATGGAAAGCTGAACATGAATCAGCACTGCCCTGGCAGCCAGGACGGCCATCTCTGTCCTGGGGGGTGTCAGGCACAGCATCGCCAGCCGGGCAAGGGAGGGGATTGTCCCACTCTGCTCCGCACTGGGGCAGCCTCACCTCGCGTATTGGGCACCACAATATGAAGATATCAAGTTATTACTAAGCACCCAAGGGAGGGCTATGAAGGTGGTGAAGGAGGAACCACATGAAAGACATGGAGGGGAAGCCGTATGAGGAGCAGCTGAGGTCACTTGGTTTGTTCAGCCTGCAGAAGAGGAGACTGAGGGGACACCTCATTGCAGTTACAACTTCTTCGTGAGGGAAGGAGGAGGGACAGGCACTGATCTCTTCTCTCTGGTGAGCAGTGACAGGACTTGAGGGAATGGCCTGAAGTTGTGTCAGGGGAGGTTTAGGTTGGATGTTAGGAAAATGTTCTTCACTCAGAGGGTGTTTGGGCACTGGAACAGGCTCCCCAGTGAAGTGGTCACAGCACCAAACCTGACAGAGTTCAAGAAGTGTTCGGACAATGCTCTCAGGCACATGGGGTGACTCTTGGGGTGTCCTGTGCACGGCCAGGAGCTGGATTCTATGATGGTGATGAGTCCTTTCCAGCTCAGCATATTCTATGATTCTGTGATTCTCTCTGATTCTTGATGAACAGTTAGGGTTGTTCACATGCTACTGACCCCTGTCAGAAGTGTTTCTGTGTTCTTTATCTTAAAAAAGAGATTATTTTAATGTTGTTGCTGTAACCCAATTACACCCCATGTCAGAGCACAACAAAAGCAAATGTGATTTTGGCTTCAAGCCTGCCAGCATCATCCAGTGCTTCAGTGATTTTATTTCCCCTAAGTCAGCAGTATTTAAATTTGTCTGTACATAATTCTTTGTCGTTTATTCATATCTCAACAGCTGGATTGTGGCACTGTGCCCTCCATTGTATCAGTGTACGCTGAGCAACACAGAGCCATTGTGCCTCAGAGACCATCTACTGATTTATAGCTCACTCAGGCAGAATTTATTTTGGGATGACACAGAGTGGAAGATCCATTGCCAGTGGCCATTTGACAGGAGCAGGAAAGCAGCCACTGCCTAGTGCATATGTGGGACACGAAAAACTCCACTTACACTGAGAAAAAAACTGGTCGATGAAGGTTATTTTAATGTAGCCAAAATTCAGACCAGAGGTCTAAAGAATTGCTTATGCCAAAGCAATCAGTGCATCATTGTGTAACAGGTATCAGCTGGGCATGGTAAGTGGCCATGCATCCATAGCCCTCTACAGCTGTAAAGTAAAACATTCTAGGTTAGAGCAGGAACTTCTGAACCATGGTACCATTAGTAGTTTCAGCCATAGCTTTGGCTTTGGTAATAGCTTTGCGTAGGCTGGTAGTTATGGTAGATCTTTATTGTTCTCTCGTTTAGACACTGTCTTTAATGTCAGTCTACAGGGTAATATCCCAACAGATTAATCTAAATTTTTAACATGTATGTATGTAAAACTGCCCTGTAGCCACCAAAGGAAAGCTGTCCAGCGTCAGTAAAAAAATTCTGGTTCTCAGTTCTAATGCAGATGCACTTCCTCAGCCTCCGTTTACTCATCTGTGAAATGGAACCTCTGTGATTTAATTACATTTCAGACCAATGAAATGACTGAAATGTCAGCAAATTGAAATCAGGAAACACGACAATATTACTGTTGTTGTTACCAATGCAGGATGAAAAAAAAAAAACAAACAACAAAAAAACCCAACAAAACCAAAACCAACCCAGGCTGACAAACAAAAAATCCCTACACATTTTCCTAAGTGGAAGGACTGTGGCAACAGAAACTAAAGAAGCTGCTGGAAAAAGGAGTCCTGCCTCTTCCCCTTTCATACTGAACTTACGTACTGTTTAAAATAATTCTCTACATTCATCAGCCCAGAGGAATCCTCTTCACAGCACCTGTAGGATCTCTCTGGGATATTCCCAGCATCTGAGCATATGGGCTGAGAATGTGTTTGTGCTTCAGCTCCTGAGGGCACCATGCACGGAGATAAGGGGCTGTGAGACTCAGCACCAGCTGCAGAAAACAGCGTGCAGGCAACTCCCCAATTTCCTCTTCTTGTGTATATTCAGCAGCAGCAGAACAATAACTCCTGGGTACCACTATCCAGCTCCCATTCTGACCCACTGCCTGACCCCAGACAGGTCAGTTAAACTCAATTTGCCATTTTATGCCTGAGTGCTAAAAGAACGCAGCACTTACCCCCCATTCTGGGTGTTGCAAAGCTTTGGTAACTCGTACTTGTCAACTGCTTTAGGATCCTTAGACAAAAGGAGCTAAAGGATCAATATTAATATTTATGAGAAAGCCAAACCTATAACTTCATGCATGCAAGTTGAATGCAGCTGCATGCACTTTGCTGGACACCATTGGGCCTCTGGGTTTATTTCTCTTCTCTTTTTACAGCAGCATGATTGCAACAGCATCCTTGAGTGGTTATGTCATTTAACAAGGACTGTACTTGGCACTGGTTACATATTTCACAAAAAGAAACGATTACCTTGATATTCATGGTACCCCAAATGTTGCCCAAATTGTTAAATGCAGCATTTTGCAGAGGCACCTGGACAGCTTGATATCCCTGTAACATGTAATTCCTTAGCTTCTTTCCCACCCTTTACAGTAAGTCTTTCCTTCTTTGATCTGAAACACCGTTAGATAAATTTTTATTGTGTTAAGCAAAGTTCTGTTTTCACAAGATTTTGTGCAGTGTTCAGCACTGCTTAATGACTGACTGCAAGCTATAGACAATTACCTAGAGGGCTAATTATGTACATTATGATTCCAGCTTTATAGGGCAAATTTCTGCATGACTGCAAGAGAACCATGTCTTCTTGAGTGCCTGTTTTGATAACAGGAGCCAACAGGAATGCATCAGAGATCTCTTTCAATAAATCAGTCAATAAAGAGAGATCTGTAAGAGTTGCTTGCCTGAGTCAGAGGGAAGACAGAGAGCTGTGCCTCTGTTGGCTTCAGGGAGCACCATGTGCTTCAGAGAATTGCCTCTTTTCCCTCCACCATGGGTGCAGTACTACAGCTGCTAGGTACAAAGACCAGGCTATTTGCCTTTGTAGCTTTCCTTTATGCCCAGCCAACCTTCCTCAAACAGAGTAGGAGCAAAGAAGGCGGCAAACATTGAAAATAGGCTTTTGTAAGTAGGAAAAAAACCTGTGAATTCATCAGACTGAGAGATGTCTCCATGTGCTTTTTACAGTCTGGTCACGTTCTCCAATTGGTCTGGTGATTTGTACTTAATCACAGCCATTCTCCTTTGCTTCCCATTCCATTCCCCTCTCTGGCCCGGGGATGAAGTCACAGGCTAAGCCTGTGATGATGACAGTCAATGACATAGTTATAGGCAGTATTTTGGTCTGACTGTAATGATGGCAGATCTGCATTTTTACTGCAGGATCAAACAGGAGAAACTGAGCAAGGTATAGGAGGGAAAACCTTTATACATTTTAAGGCAACAACTCCCTTCTATCATGTTAGATGATAAATGTTGAAAATACCAAAAAATTAAAGGGGAACACTAGGGAGAAAGACATTTCTGAGTGTGGAGTATAATGTGCTTTAAGGATTTATGGGAAGCCAGAGCCCATTCCCCCATTCCTTCAGGCACTCTTTTTCAATCTAATTAAGCAAAAAGAAAAGTACATGCAACTTCAGGATGATGTAATGCATCTGCGTAACTGAGCGCTTCATTGTGAAAGAGCATTCAGTGTAATGTTATGGATATTTGATAGAACCATTTCCACTATTAATATTCACTAAAGATTCCTAGAATTAACTGTAATTACTGAGGGAAAGGGCCTAGATATGGCTGAGCACAGCTCAAAGGAAACATCTGTTCAGTGCTCTGTGCTGTGCAACCACAAGGATGGTGTTAGGTTGCATCAGGAGAGGACAAGGCAACAAAATATGAAAAGAGGCAATTGAAAGAGAGCTGAAGTAATGAATGGCTTCAAATTAAAACCCAGTTATAAATTCTACTGCTGACCCCTAGAGAGAGGAAATCTGCAGAGTATTCACCTAGAGTTACCTGACTCTGTATGATTCTAGAGAATCTTGTAAGGCAAGACCAATCTCTGCTTTTATCCCAGAAAAATTCCCAGAATTTACGGTAATAAGGAGGGAATGTATCTTGTAAACAAACTGATATGTCACCATATAGATGTTTTGCAAATCAGAGCCCTAAAAGCAAACACCCAACACAAAGAAGGAGTGTGAGGGATAGCAGAATGTTCTTTCATTTATTACAAGGAGCCACACAGCAACTCTTTTTGATTCATTAACAGATTAGGTCACAACATGGCAAATAGAAGCTTGTTGTACAGTTCTTGCTGATTTGCACTAATGTTTCAGAATTTGACAGCTCTAGTGAATTAATTTTTCAAGTGAAGAGATGCTGAAGAGACCTGAAAGGCACATATTCATAAGTCATATGTTCTGGTTTTGTTATCTTTCTAGCATTAAGTAGTCCCAGTGCATTAAGAAACACTTGCCTTTATGATTCTGCTACATCCATGATCCTTGATGTTGTCAACAATATTCAAAAAATGCAGAGAAGGAGACTGGTGAACTGTCCATTACCTAATCTGCTGTTTATTCTTCCCCTGCACCAAACATAACTCCTTTTCTAGGATGGGGTGCAAGTCTGGTGGTTCTGGCTGAATAACTGCATCTTTTTAGGGTTTCTCATGGCTTGAATGTACAACAGGTCTAACAGTCTTGGGAGGCCTCACCTGCACAGTCTGTGACATCTACCAATGTTCAAGGCATTCTAGAGCGACATGGTTTAGCCCTGTCTTCCTGCTTCTAAACTGATTGTTAAATTTCTTAACCTTGATGTTACTGGGATTTTTCAATCTGACAGGTTATGGGATTAAAAGACCAGTGGGCAGTGAGGCAAATTACAGAAAAATGAAACATCTGAGGGAAATCAATCCTTTGGGTCATTACGTCCCTCCTACCATGGGATGTCACATAATCCTGTGCAAAAGCAGGTCAGACTACATCTCCATCGCTGTGATCATCTCTTCTCTGGTGCTTGTGATGCAAGTGTGTCACATAATCTTACTCCTCAACTAGTCATAACCCTTCTTGTTTTCAGCCTAAAATAATCATGAGCAATATATTCACATTTGGTTCTGCCAGCACTGTCCTGTCTGCTAACAATTGTGTTTGCCTCCTCAGTGATCACACACTGATGTATTGACAGACAACATATATTTCTGCAGCCTCCACTTTGCTGAAGTTAAACAAGCTGACTCAGTGTGTCTCTTATAAGAAAATAATCTCTCTGTTTTGTCATTATCCCATGGTCCACTGCTGCACCTGATCTAGTTTGAACATCTCTCCTCTGAATATAGATGGCCAAACTCCTATATAGATATGGGTTGCAGCTTTCTCAGTCTCTATCTTTCTGGAAATTTTTGAAGAAAGTTGGGGATCCTTTCCAAGTGCCTGCAGGCCTCTGGAAAGCAAAGCTGATTTTCTGACCTGCCTTTTGTTCAATTTCTACAAGTACTCCATGAACCTCAAATTAAAAAACGACAGGTTTGCAGTATTTTAGATCTTAGTATCTTAGCAATACTTCCCCTTCTCCAGGACAAAAACTTCTCATGCATGCTACAAGTGCATTTGCTCTTTCATTGTCACATTACATTTTCTGTTTATCTCTGGCTTTCAAAAGAAAGAAACCCTTGCAACCCTGCCTACTCCTCACGCCAGGGTGCCAGCTGGCATCTGCACAGACCAGCTTCTTGCCATTTGACTACAGGTAACATGCTGGCCATTTCTCTATCAGTTTGATAGATTTACTGAAAACACTGATATGACAGTCAATATGCCAGTTTTTCAGGATTCTGGGACAAAGAGTATGATGTTCTCCTAGTGTTCTCCTAGATGTCTCTCCTGGCGTTCTTTGGATTATGTTTCCATATTGAATCTGATAGCTTCCTCTATTATGTATTTATTTTGGGTTTTTTTTTTGGCTTTGTGTGGCTCTGCACTCATTAATTAAATAAGAAATTGGAATTTGGTGCAAAGGAATACTTGCAGAGATATGAGGTTAGAATCCTGGTGTTCTCAGCCAATAATAATATATGAAAAGAGAATCTTCTTGTAGTACCTCAAAGCTGATGGGTTATTTCAAGACTTGTTAGGAAGCATAATTGTCATCTTGTCTCTGTTCCAAATTGGAACAGATCATCAGTAATAATCCAGTGATGAAGAGAGCCACAGAACTGTGGCCTTTGGAGTGCATTTGAAATTAATTTTAATTTCACTTTTCCTCAGAGACAGTTCTGGTTCCCTTGGATCTAAGATGGGGTTGAGAGTCAGGACTTGCGGCCCCTGTTTCAGTTTCTGATAGTGAATCAAGCATTCTCTGAAAACTTACTGAGCCCAAAGTATCAATTTAGAAGCAAAAAAAATTATCTAAGGTGTTCAAATTATTAAATGGATTTTGGTTATAAAGGACGAGACAGATTTATTGCCTGCTTGCTTCTTTTATACTGGGAGTACTATGCTGGATATTACTTTACAGAATTTAGAGAAAAATAAAAGATGGCTTCTTTCTAAAAAATATCTTCTGAAAAACCGAAATTCACAGAGTATTTCCATGGATGCAGAATGACATTGTGAGCCTTCTCGTCATTATAGGAGTTGATTATACTACTGGTCAGAAAGATCCCTTTTTCACTTAAAAATAAAGGAATTCAAATATGAGAATACGCAAGTTGCCACTTGCAGAGTGAACCAGAAATGGAATCTACTACCCAATTTTGGCATATTTGGTGAAACCTCTTTAGCAGTGTTCGAAAAGAGCAAAACCTAAAAGCTGATTTTTACATGTCTTCTCCAGAACATAAAGGAGAGCAGCTCTGTTCTAGTTTAAGAATGAACTGGATCTGTTTAACCAAAATGATTTATACTTGTTGACATATCTTTGAAATGCAGTGTACACACCTTCCACAGGTAGGAGCATTTCACCCATTTTGCCTTCTGTGCTGGTTTCATCCAGAATGGAGTTAATTTTCTTCACAGTGGCTGGTGCGGGGCTGTGTTTTGGATTTGTGCTGAACACAAGGTTGATAATATAGAGATGTTTTTGTTATTGCTGAGCAGGGCCTACACAGAGCCAAGGCCTTTTCTGCTTTTCGTACAGCCACACTGGTGAGCAAACTGGGGGTGCAGGGCAGCTTGGGAGGAGACACAGCCAGGACAGGTGACCTCAACTGACTAGAGGGATATTCCAGACCATGTGACATCATGCTCAGTATATAAAGTGAGGGGAAGGAGGAGCAAGGGGGCACATTTGGAGTGATGACATTCGCCTTGCCAAGTCACCATTTCATGTGGTGGGGTCCTGCTCTCCTGGAGATGGCTGAACACCTGCCTGCCTGCGGGAAAGAGAGAATTCATCCCTTGTTTTTTTGCTTGTGTTCTTGGCTTTTGCTTTCCCTTTTAAACTGTCTTTATCAAACCATGAGTTTTCCAGCTTTTACCATACTGACTCTCTCCCCAGTCCTGCTGGCGGGGGAGTGAGCAAGTGGCTGCGTGGGGCTGGGCTGCTGGCTGGGGTTAAACCACAACAACTTCACAGTCTTCTTCCCACCTCTTTCCTTAATGAGAACAGACTTCTGTGCAGACTTGAGGATCAAACCACACCTCCGAACCTGCCCACAGTATTCTCAATCACTGCTGTGATTTATCCAATTGATGATATCCGCTTTCATTTTGGGAAGGAAAGCTGAAAGGTGTTAGATGGCTCAGGATAACTGGAATGTCTTTTCTGCTGTGGGTCATTTTGATAGAAACAGGACAGGAGTTTATCGCACGTCTTTTCCACCAGCCCTGCGAGCGTGGTAATTTCCAGGTCAAGGTGTGAGGTAGGAATTCAGTTGAGGTGGGGGAAAAGGCATTAACCTCCTTATCTGACATATCTCTTTACGATGCATGTTGTCTGCAATTTGAGAAGCGAAAAACCTTTTCCCCTACCATTTGTCAGGTGAACTGCATGACCTATCTGAATACACAGTAGTCTGGGAAAGAGACATCAAAGAAGTGTCCTGCTAGCTCAAACTAGAAGTCCATCCAGGTGTTCTTTTTCCAGAAAGAGTAGGAGCTGCGTAGGAGCAATATTAAGAGTGTAACATGTTTTCCAGTCTACTCTCTGTGCTCTTCCAACATACACAACTGCTGTATTAGCAATGTTGGATCTCTCCACTCTGAGGAGTAAAACACAATCTGAGCACGAAAACTGGAGAGGTGATCAAACTGAGACTGGGAAGAAAAAAAGCACACATGCAAATGTTTGCTGAGAAGAGAAAAGGGTCAATAGATAGTAGGGGCAATATTGTAATGTCAAGGGAGGTAGGAGGTAAACCTACAGCAGAGACTCATGTTTTGGGCCATGGGCCTGATGAAGTCTGATGAAGAAACAAGAATTTACAATCCCAGCTGCTACAGGCACAACAGGGCTGAGTGGTTAGGACTGCATAAGCTGTGGCACAGCGATTGCAGAGCAGACTACGTGTTTTTCCTGGTCTCCAAGTTTCTCCTGAAACAGGAACAAGATGCAAACAGCCTATGGTGGTGGAGGTGGCTCTCTACTTTGCCTCTGGAGACAGGCCAAGCTTTGCACATGTTTCAATTCAGTCTAAATGCCATCGGATAAAGCTGTCAAGTGTTTGGCGGTTGGCAGCCACGGTTGGAGAGATTGTCTAGGATGTTTTACAGAAGCTAAAACAGGAAAATTGAACAGTTGCACAATGTTCAAGCGTGGTCACAGCACACCTCTCCTGTGTCGTGACAGCACTAAAACAGGAGAACTGGCAATGAGGTGGAGCCCATGAAAGTCACTCAGCACTATTTACCTAGTCACAGCAGTAACCTAGCTGTTACGAGAGTTGTGAGTATGAAAATGATCAATCTTTCTTTGAAATAATAATCCCAAACAAAATACAAGCATCAAGGCAGGGTTAACTCTGAGACTTAACACAGGTTGTGCTCATGTGTATACACCTATGTGGAGGCAAGGTGCCTACATTTCCCCTTATCGATACTGGAGATCTAGGGCTTGGTTTATTTGCACAGACACGGTGCTGTAATCGGAGATTTTCTCTGTGTCCTACTTACCATCTCATACTGATATTTTGGATCATCTCAAATGTTACTGGTTGTTTACATACAGACAATAAATTGAGTTCGAAATTATAACTCTTCTCCTCCCTCCCTCAAAGTTCTGTGCCCCCTGCCCCACTCCAGTCCTTCCCAAATGAAAGAAAAACAAAACCAAAAAAGACCTTGAGCAATGCATTCCCTCATTCATAAAATGAAGACACAATTTTGACATCTTGCCCTCATTTTTTATGTCAAGTTCAGGTTGGGAAATGTGGGTTTAGTAGTTGCTCACACAACCTTAAGTGATAGATGCTGTGACAGCACAGATGATCTCAGTCTACCTAAGATCTGCACAAACACAAGGTGTAATCGTATGTGTGCGATTTGTATGTGCTGTTAATGAAGTTCTGGAGATCAAATTCCTCTATTCTTGCTTTCTCATCCAGTGTTCGACCTCTAATTTCTGTTTTTAAAAGATGCTCCAGACTCAAGTTTCTTTTCAAGAAAGCTTAAAAATATCTTCTACCCAGAAGTGCCAGTTTTCTTTCTGTAAACAATAATTTAATTACATTATTTCTTGAGCAGGCCATAGCATGCCAGCCTGAATCCCCCTCATGTTATTGTCCTGATATAAATACATCCACAGCTCGTTTGCTCAAATCTGACTGTTTACAATCCCAGCAGGAGCTGGAAAATAATGAGTTTGATCACACAGTGAGGTAAGAAGGCTAGCCCAGCTTACAGAGAGACTTTTGTAAGCTTCCATTAACCCCCTAATGACATCCTCAACTGAATCTTTTTAAGCCAGAGCATAAATATAACAGCAGCAGGCCTGTGCTTGCTGGAAACAGGGTTTGCTCACAATATTCAGTTAAGTTCCCATGTGATGCAAGTTAGGATTCTGTTTCCTGCCCGTGGGATCCTAAGACCCGCAAAGAGAAGAGTTAACACTCAGAGAGAGCTCATCAGAGTCAATGAAATGCCTAAGCTTGTTAGCCGAGCTGGCTTTGGAGAGAAACAGGTGCCTCCACAGGAAGAGTCAGCGGATCTGAGATATTCCTCACAGGGTGAAATGAATTGCTGTATTGCAGCAATTTTAATTTGGAAGCCTCAAATTAATTCAAACTCACAACAGCCCCCCTGGTGTGCAGCTGAGAAGTGGTTTCTTTGAAAACAGAAACAGGGAAAAGAAAGTTACGCTGCTTGTCTTGGACATCTCGTTAGTCACAAGCAGCCGGCAATGGATTTGACAAGTCTTGGCTGCCCACTGCAGTGATATGAGCACTCTTTGGATATAAATCCTCCCCTCTGGAAACACAGAGGTCCTGGCAGGCAGTTAAATGAGTGTTTGGAGATTGATGAGGCTCCCCACCTTGGCAGTAGGGACCCCCTGAGCCCTCTCTGTCTGGTCATTGGGGATCTGGGTGGGGAGGGTGGACCAAGTCTTGAGCTGTGCAGCTGGAAACAGTGCTGGGATTGCATAGAAAGAGGCTGATTTTCCCTTACATGAAGGGTTTATCCGCTGCTCTGACAGAATAAAAGATGGTTAACACAGAGTGGAAGTGGTCCCGTGTAATGCCCCCTGGCACTGCAGTGTCAGAGATTCGGCTTCAATACACCCCACTGCCACTGCTCCCCAGTTCCAGATTTAGCCTCGGCCTAACACAGATACTGAGGGTATAGAAAAGAGCCAAAGGTGATCACTATGTACAACTACTGATAATGCGCTTCAGAAAACACAGTATTTATTTTACTGCACACATTTCAACTGCTGCAGGCAACTGTGCTCCCACAGCCCCTGTGAAACCCACCTCATGGCTGGGGAGAATCCCTGTAAAGAAATTAAGTGATTGCGGGATAGAGCTGAGTGAGGCTGCATGCAGGGACAAGGGAAAAGGAAGGGAAATCCTACTTTAAGGTTGTCCCAAAACACTAATCATGGAGCTATTCTTTTGGATTGTCAGTCAAGGGACAATTTATTCTGGATAATCTAAGCTGAACCTTGTAGGTCTCAATAGCTTGGAGAAGCAATTCTTCTGACAAATTGCAACAGTATAACATAATATTCAGCATTTTTCTAAAGCCTCAGCTCCCTGAGTTATATGATTACACAAGAATCTCTGCTTTGGGCAAATAAAGAAAAAAAAAAAGATCTGTTGGTGTGACAGCTATACAGAAAAGTCTGAGAGAATCAGACACGAAGGCTCCAACTTCCGAAAGCTGGTAACTTTTCTTGGGTTTAGATTTTAAATCTGAAAGGATTTAGAATCTGTAGCTGTAGACCCAGCCAGCATTTTACCCACTCCTAGGGGTAAGGGTAGGAAGGAAGTAAGCAATGATTCTGCCATCCCCTGGTGTGGCAAACATTTGCAGTGAAATGATCTGGGGTTTTGTTCTGGGGTAAGTTTTTCTTTTTGGGGAGGTGGTGTTACTTTCAAGCTGTCTATGCAAAGAGCCTGAGGCCTTTTCTCAAGAGCAAATACTATTAAATTGCAGTGCCTTAGACAAACAGTTGGGACACTGGTGGCCTGGTCCAAGAAGTGCTTGACAGTTTTGCATGCACAGGCATACAAAGATTCCCCTGACTAAAACCTGTGTGCTTTAATTACATAATGCTGCTGTGTTTGAATTGCAAATAATTTTTATTCTGCATCTTTTACCTGACGAAGAATTCATCACTTCCAGACCTGGCATACTCATGCAGTTTTTCTGTGTTTTGTAAACAAATCACTTGTTTGTAAAGCTCTTAAAAAATTCAACTTAAATATTTTTGCTAAGCTATTTATGGCTGCACCAGATACAACTGTATGAAATGTGGCTTTTGATACCACCTGTGCCCTATGAAATGCATGTCCATAAATCATTTTGAGCTCCACTGGAATGAAAGCTCCTATATAAGCAAAAGCATGGTGTTTCAGAGCTTTAATATCCGAGATCAAATTCATCAATGAACTTCGGTCAATTTACTGCAGGGAAGGAGCTAGGATTTTATATTTTTTTCACTGGCTATATAAAATGACAGGAAAGTCTTAAAGAGGTTCAAAAGTTTAATTCCACTAACTGTCTACAGCTCAGGTACTATGTTATTCCTTTGATCTACTATTGTATTAACACCGAACAGATTTCCTCTGAAGTTTACCTACACTATATATTTGACCATAATGACCTTCCAAACCTCCTGATGTTTTTTCTTGTAATAATTCCTTCTTTCCTGGTAGCTTCCAACCATTTTACTTTGTGAAGGTCCAATTTTATTTTCAGGGGCATAGCTATCATGCAGGGATTTAGTACCTCAATTTGTTTTTCCTAGTTCCTTTTCATACTTTCCCCTTCTTACAAGTAACCCTGAGGGTCTGCAAACACCAGGTTGGAAACTGCAGTTTCATGTTCAAAATAAAACAATTTTTTTCTGCACAGGCTGCTGAGGGACACCAAGGGAGGGAAGGACATAAAAAAGGAGAAAGGGGAGGAAAGGGATGAAAAGGAGAAGGGAAAGATAGGAAGTAGAGAAAGGAAGGAAGGAAGGAAGGAAGGAAGTCTCAGCCCAATATCTTTTACAAGGTAGTGGGACACTATACTGCCAAATAATGTTCTTTTAATTAGACCTTTAACGACTAAGCCTGAAGAAATTTCGCAGTAATTTAATTTCATAGTATTTCTGAGGTTCATTTACTTCATTTGAGGTAGATTCTCAAATTAATTTGCTCTGGGTAAATTCTTACTGTGCCTTTCTAACCCCCTACTCCACCTTTGTGAGTTTGGTTCCGCTTTGAATCAATCAAAAATTGTCTTTACTCGAAAAAACCCCCGAACAAATTAAAAAGGAGAAAATCAAAAAGGGAGAAGAATAGGTCTGTGGCACAGATTTCTGCAAGATAGACATTTTTTCTTATGTAAAAATCACTTTCCCAGCTGGGAGAAGAGGCAGGAGACAGGAATATATTGAGAGAGCTTTCCTTGCCATGAGCCTCACTACAGTTCAAGGAGAGAAACCAACAGAGATTATCACCAGAGTGTTCCACTGTGTTAGATCTATACAAACGTGCCAACACATGGAGCCTCACCATGAAAACCAGAGCTATAAACATTTTCTGGTCATGCCAGCCGATTAGGACATATTTCAAAAGTACACTCACTCATGCCACATGGATCTCAGAAGCAATGGAGTGGTGCCTTTTGTTTTCTGAGCAGATTGTCTCATTTCATCAAATAAAACTATTTGGGAAACATCCCAGGCTTAAAACCCTGTCATTAAAACAACTCACCTTGGATGGCTTGGCTGGGCAAGTGAAGCTGTGACAATTATGTAACGATTTGCTACGAATACTCCAAGAATTAGGCTGCATTTATTTTCCTGTCCAGATCAGAGGCCTGTACTGTTTGAAAATGTGTAAGGAATTCCCTTGTACAACACATCACAAAGGGCAATGACAGCAATGCTACACAGTTATTTAAAGAGAGCAGGATGCCAGAATGACATCCCCAGTCAGAAATGAAGGTTGAGGCTGCACTGGCAGAGTTTAAGCAGGGATGCTCTAAGGAACTTCTGAGAGTAGCTCTGATTCTTTGTTTGTAGGGTGGGTATGTAGGTACGCTGGGAACACAGGATGGATGAGACCAGCTGGGCCTGTACTCAGTCTTTGCAATTGCAGGTAATTATGGAAACATTTCATCTGGAAGTGCCCACAAAACCTCAGCTCAAGTCATCTTTGCAGACCACAGCAATGTAAATGTACAAAGGATCAAAAATGACCAGAACTACACAATACAGGGACAGAGAACAGGAGAGCTCCAGGACATCATTCCTTCAATTGCAAAAGCACTCAAGTGAAAATACCCTCTTTTTCCAGGATGTGGATGATGCTCTAAGCTACAGAAACAACAAAAGAGAAAAAACAAAGAACACCCCAGGTTTTAATCATCCAAAATGGAAAAAAAAAAATCCTCTAAACTGTATATCTGATAGTCATTTTTAACCCATGTTGAACAAATAAAACTCTGAAACAAGACTTCCGTTACCTGTAGGAGCACCAGTGTGATTCTGACCATCATCCCATCTCTTGCCATAGCCAATCTCTGCAGTTTCACGTAAAGGTGACAATTAATTTTTTCTATGAAGGCAAATGACTTGCCAGGCTTGGGAGACCAAGGGTGGAGTATATCCGTAGGACTTGTCATGGGCAACCAGCCAGAGTATGGATACGGACCAAAATAAATGTCATAAATAAAATAAAAGCTGGTTGAGACTCAGTTGTCTGAGGACTATTCATAACACTGGGCTGGATCCTGACCATGATTTGTATACATAGATACTGGTGATGGCAGAACCTTTGCCATTACAAGATGCAGACTGTGCCCACGCTGGGCAATGGGAAGAGCAAAAGAAGAAGGAATAAATCTCCCAGTTTCCTGCAAATTCTCAATACCTACCAAAACAAGCAAGATGCAGGATAACCCCAATCCTTACTCTCTTATCAAATAATACAGCCTTGTTTTCACTAACAAATCTGCTTAGTGGCAATTAGTCTGATTTGACCTTGGTAAGAAAGCTGTTCATTACCACAGAACTCGTGTATTCAAGTAGCCAAAATAGATTTTTAAAACCTCTTCAGCTGAAGTGTTTTGCTGTACCAAGAGACACAGAGCAAGGATACTGCCATCCCTCAGAACACCAGAAAATATTGAGCAATTTTCACTATTAACACTTTGTGTTCTCTCCTGCAGAAATTCAGGAACTCTGAGATGGAAAAAAGCCAATGCTACGGACCTCCTAACCCTTGAAGAGTGAACTGCAGAAGCCTGGGAAAAAGAGAGTCAGTCGTTCTCAGAGCAAAACACAAGGCAGTCAAGTTCAATAAAGTGCAGTGAAAAGAAACAGATTTTCAAAGATATTTCAAACTTCTGTATTTCAAAACGTTCTTTAGCACAAAACACCCAGGAATATGCAGAGAACAACGCCCCAGTATCAGGAAGATGGAGAAAACTCACGTCCATACAGAAGAGTGAAAGGGGGTGAAGTTTTAGGAAGTATTTATGAATGGTAATTGTGTGATTATAAAGAAGAAATTCTTTTGTTGTAAGTTCAGCTGTTGTTTTTACCAGAAACATCTGGTATCTTTGGCCATTTACGTGGCCTGCTACTGAAACACTGGCTCTACTTACCTGCTTTCCCCCATGCATACTCAGCAGTTTGGGTATGTGCCCCAGCTAACTTCAAGGATATGCTTAGGACTGTACAAGAATTTAAGATCTCAGCTAATTAGGGATAGGCTGAGACATGCAATTAAGTGCTTTGCTGAATCATCCTTAACATGTTCAAATTACCTTGCTGGAAAAGAGCTTTAACACAATTTTCACTTTTGTGAGGAAAAAAGCACATCTGATGGGTAAGGATTTGAGGTACAGTGGTGCTGGGTCATATCAGTAAACTGGCCTTAATCTGGTAGGTTGCCTCAAAATGACTAATTTTCCTTAGACTCTTCTAACAGTGAATGAAGAGACAAGAAGTGTCTCTTTGTGGGGTATATTCTGCCTATTTACTGGGAAATCTGCCCACTTTTTGCTCATTTTTGCAGACTCTAGAGGTGTCTTTATCTCTCCTCTGACTAATATAAGGAGCTCAAAGCAAAATAGTTCTTGCCATACCCACCCTCTATGCTTTAATTTAGAGAGAATAAATTCTGGCTGAACAGGCAAGGAGATAAACAAATTATTCACTATCTCACATTTTGTCAGATATGATCTGCTTGTGATTAGCAGACTTTCTATTGCTTCTTTTGTTGAACTACTCTGGTATAATCAACAGTCAGTTTAAATTCCTTATTTCTCAGTGGCGCTTGATTACTCCCTAATTTCCCCCCTCTCCCGCCCACCAAATCACTCCCTTTCTTCAGGCTTTCCATACGTATGTGTATTTTTATAGCTTTCTCCTCATTTACCCATAATTTCACAAGTGAGTAAAACAGGAACACTTTTTCAGACCAACTTCTGTAACAAGCAAAAGCAATTCCAATGCAAGTCGTTTACTCCAAAGACAAATCCCCACTAAAATAACTTAGGAAAGAATGCATCTGTAGGATGAACATGGAATCTGGTACAGGAACATGCAATGTACCTTTTGAGAGAGATGTGACTGGGATGGGGGGACAAAACCAAGAAGAGAAAACTACTTAAGAAAAAGCTTTGTAAGGTTTGTGGAGAGCATTCAAGAAGAAATGGAGCTGGCAGAAGGAACAACTCTCACCTGTAAGCCACGAGCAAAGAAACTTCTGTCACATCTGGTGATCCAGGGTCCAACAACAGGAACAGTTCTACATTAGGCTTGCCTGGTATGTATTCAGCAATACATCCCAAAGATGTATCTCTTTGATATTTCACAGGATCACAGAATGGGTCAGGTTGGAAGGGACCACAGTGGGTTATCTTGTCCAGCCTCCCTGCTCAGGGTCATCCCGGAGCACATGGCACAGGATCGTGTCCAGGCAGTTCTGGAATATCTCCAGTGAGGGGGACTCCACACGCTCTCTGGGCAATCTGTTGCAGTGCATGGTGACCCACACAGTAAAGAAGTTCTTACTCAAATTCATGTGGAATTTTCTGTGCATCAGTTTCTGCCCATTCCCTCTTGTTATATTTCTTGGCACCACCAAGGGCAGCAAATGCTAAAGAGCTGTTACTGGCTAATAATCCTGTAAATTAAGGCTAATGCTGTCCTCTTTGAAACCACCCAGCATTATTCTGGCGCAAAGGCCATTGGCCTGATTCCCAAAAGAGTAATTTCTTGCCTGCATAACACTAAAAATTATTTTGGTAGAGATACGTGGATGATGTTATGACAGAGAGAATGACAGAAAACAACATCTGCCCATCAGCAGAGATGTCCAATACCAGGGATATACTGGTACCGCTCTGCTTCACAGCCAGCGACCATCTCCATCATTTGAAGCCTGCTAAGGACAAGTCAAAAAGAGTTTCTGTGATGCTAAGCTTTCCTTCAGGCAAAACACTGCCAAGGCAACATCTCCATATCCCTTCTTGGTTGATGTTATACCTGTATTTGGGATAGGAGGATGCAAGCTGGAGCTCTGACAGCCAGCTTTTTTTCACCAGCCTAAAAAACCTCAGTAAAGCATCTGCAATGGGTTCTGCAAAATAAACATTTTGAAACTGAAGTAGACAATGCCCAGATGCACAGAGCCTACATAAATCTGTCAAAAGCCCCTAAAGTACTAATTTTGTGAACGCTCGTTTCACTTCCTTTCACATACATGCTTGATCTTTCTCTCTACTTCTAATTGAATCAACTTTTGTAGCAATCACAGAGAAAGGAAAAAAATGCAAACTCGTGGCTCAAGGTAAAGAGGAAGCATCTCTGCTTTGTTGCATCTTCTCAGCTATCACCAGAGATAATGATAATTCACTAGGGAAATGGAAACTATTTGAAAACTTGTAGTGGGGAGAAGTGATGAAGCACCAAGCAGGATGTCAACTACATTAAGAGATAGAACAGAGAAAGCTCTGTAAATAAGCCTTCCTAGAAAGGGACTATAAAGAACTGATTTGATAAAGAATGATTTGGCCATGTGAAATATTCCTTCCGGAATGAAATTTGATAACTGAACACTCCCCTAGAAAATATCACTGTACTAAATAAGAAAAAAAATGTTGATACTCTCCTCTCTGTCTCACAGCTCTCCAGACATCTGAACAGTTCATATTCAGTAATGCTTTTTGACTCCTCTGCTAAGGTAGTTATAAGGTACTAGCCTTATTTCACTGAAGAGGAACCAAACCATAAAGTGGATTAAGTGAGCTACCTGAGAGCAGACAGAACTTTGCCTCATAGGCTCATTTGATAGATATCCAGCAAAACCTGAACTGAGAATTAATCCCTGATGTCTTGAATCCAATTTACCAGATTAAATTTTATCAAAACTTCTACTGGGACTTCAGGACTGAGGGCTATTCAATTTATCTATCTATAAGGCAGATGCAAGTCCAGGGCAATGCCTTGGCAATAGAAAAGTGAGTAATATCATCAGTGGTTGAATATAGAACTGACCTGAATTTAGGCCCTGCTCTAAATTCTTTTCAGAAAATGCTGTTAATCACTAAAGAAATATGAGCTACTCTCTGTGGCATGAAAGACTTCTGCTTATTTAAGGGAAATCTACTTTAGGTATGACTAGAACAACTAGATAAAACATTAGAGCAACAAAATCAGCCATAACGCCCAGGAAAACTCAGGCAGAACAATCGGTTCTTGTTACGTGACATCAGTGTTTGCACTCGGATGCTGACCTGTGACAGCTACTCTCAGGGGAAGAAATCCCAGTGTTCATCCTGAGGAGTTAAATGCACAAGGAAAATCCCTCCTTGTGGGACTGGGAGTCTCCTGCTGCAGCCTGGCTCTCACCCAAGGTGAGAGGTGTTAGAGCTATGCAGACTTTTCCCAGGGCACAGCAACCAGGTATCCTTCTGCATATCCATAAGGAGTAGCCAGGGCTCGCTACCCAGGCTTGGGGTAATAATCCATCCCTAAATCCCACAGTTTAGTGCAGTAAACAGGTAGATCATCTAGCCTGGAGCAAAAACAGCCTTAGCAACTGCCTAGCAACACTACTGCAGAGCAAGGCAGGAGCTGCAGGTTATCTGGATGCGGGAACTCGCAAGGAAGAGCCAGCCCCAGCCAGAGCTCAGCAGCTCTAGTGCACAAACTGAGTCTCAGCCTTGTCTCTCTCTGCTCTAGAAAGGCAGGAACTTTCTGTCAATAAAGCAATGAACACTCAAAACATGTTAAAACCTTTCCTTAAAAATCTGCTTTTCTCAGTCTTCATCTTCATCGGGTTGATAAACTTGCCAGGTAGACAAACTACCAGTAACTCAAAGGTTACTGCTCACTCCCAAGACTGAGAGGTTTTTTTTAAATCTTCCGAACATACCATCATGATTTTGATTATTTTTTTTCCTGTTTATATAAATGACTGATAGGTTGTGGAACTGTTATGGTCATCTCAAATTCCTCACCGAAACATTGCACGGTTGTAAATTTCCCCCCCTTGCAGTTTATAGCTTCCACAGTTGCTTTATTAACACTGCTGCAAAAGAGAAATATGACTTGGGCAGTATATTGGTGCCCATTAGTATTGCAGACTCAGTGTTATGCATCACATTGTAATGTCTCTGATACCACAGCCAAAATGGTTACAGGATGAATGAGGCTATTAACTTCAGGGACCGTGAGCAATTTAAATTCAAAGGCTGCTCCACCTTAAAAAAACAGTCTTTCTTGCAGGTTTGGAGCTTGCAAACCTTAGGTTGGCACTTTCCAGGTGGAAAGCCATTCACATGAAAAACAGCCAAAAACAGAAGCAAACTTGGAAATTTAAGAAAAGTGTTCACTTTGGCTGTCAAGTTGTGAGGTCTTTTGGTGTAACAGAAATTCTCTGTGAGAGAACGGAATGGAATGGAATGGAATGGTTCAGTTGAAAGGGGACTTACAATAACCATCTAGTCCAACTCTCTGACCACTGCAGGGCTGAGCAAAAGTTAAAGCATGTTATTAACT
This sequence comes from Cnemophilus loriae, assembly GCA_013397755.1. Classification (NCBI taxonomy): domain Eukaryota; kingdom Metazoa; phylum Chordata; class Aves; order Passeriformes; family Corvidae; genus Cnemophilus; species Cnemophilus loriae. The sequence goes on from VZTF01006489.1 coordinate 3,284,686, forward strand.
CTATCGTCCAAATGTCCCTTAAGAAGTGGCTTGGAGTGCTGACCACCTCTCTAAGAAGTTTGTTCCACTGTTTGACCACGCTCTCAGTGAAGAAATGCTTTCCAGTATCAACACTGAGCCTCTGTTGATGCAGCTTTGGATCATTCCCACACGTGCTATCCCTGAACACCAGAGGGAAGCCCTCAGCACGTCCCATTCCCTGTAGAGAACCATGAGGTCACCCCTCAGCCTCCTCTTCTCCAAACAAGACAAGCCCAGAGCCCTCAGCTGCTCCTCACGGGACATGACTTCCAACCCTTTCACTGGCTTTGTTGCCCTCCTTGGGACACATTCCAGGACCTTCACATCCTTCTAAAGTGGTGGGGCCCAGCCCTGCCCACGGGGCTCCAGAGCTGAGCATGGCGGGAGAATCACCTCTGCTGCCTGTTTGGTTGTGCTGTGTTTGATGCAGCGCAGGATGAGGTTTGCCCTTTTGCCTGCCATATTTTTGGAAAACTGAATGCAGTTATAAATAAATCCATGAGGTAATGACTAATAGTTCATCTCCTTTTATTTAATATTGGCTTTGAAATTTTAGTTTTAGAACTAAATTGGCAGGATGCCAATGTGACAGTAAGGTCATTTGAATTATAGCTACAAGACTGTAATATTTCACCTTTAGATTACTACCTATTGAAATGCATTTATGCAATTTCACACCATCTCTGCCTTCCCTTCTTTGCCTATTTTTTTCTTTTCCATAATAAATATGTTTTGAAAGCACATGCTTTTAATTCTAAGTTATCTCATGCTAATGGGTTTTTAAAGCACAAATCTGTTGTCATTCAAATGGCGAACTCCAGAAACACTTGTTAAGAATCAGAATCATAACATCTGTCTTTAAAAGCTCTTTCACTTGAACAACTGGGATTTTACATCATATCATGGTAAAGGACACCACTGGCTTCTCTAAGAGCCTTGATTTCCACTTGGATGATTGTTAGAGTACAGGTAGATTTTTGCAACTATCACTGTGGGGTTTTTTTTTTGTGTTTGCTTGTGTGATCATTTCCACCCGAAATCTCCCTCTAAGCCCCATAAAATGGCAAATTTAAATTGACACTTTGGTTTAATTGCTCAGTGCAGTTAAGCAGTGAAAAATAGTCGGAGTAGATCCTATATCCCTGGTAAAATCCGCTGTAATAGATTTGCAATCTTCTTCTCAACAGATGCGGGATTTGAGCACTTACTGGTCTGCGTGGAAGGCACAGTGTCCATCAGGATACTTAGTCCAGTTCCCACAGTGACATACAATTATGTAACAGAAATTAAATACAAGAAACCTGCCCTTTGTGTCATCCTGAAATATAACTCCCACAGCCTGTACTGGACTTGCTTTTGGATGGCAGTATCCAGACCTTATTTCATTTACCAGTTTAATGCAGATATTTCTAGTTTCAATTGCTTTCTGTATAAATTATTTCTTCCAAACACCACCATATGCAAAGGCACAAGTGACTTTTCACTGCACATCCAAATACAGGAATGAATCTGTCAAACATTTCTGTTTTAATCTAAACTACATTACATTGGAACATAAGCTGTCAAAAGCTGAAAGTGGTGAAACCTATTTAATAGAGTTGAATGCAAAATGTTTCTCCTGCTTTATAGAAGATGAAGCATATAACATTGATATTTGCAATTTTTAGATCATCCCTTCCTCTTTTCACATTTGGACCTGAAATGCTTTTCACTTTCTTAAAACTGCACAGATGCTAATACTCAGTGTTTCTGATCCTCACCAGGACCTCTCTGTTTTGCTTTGTCTTGGTAACCCCATTCTGATAGAAAGGATGAGGCAATATCCAGCTACTCATACCTAGAATAATTCCTTGTCTGAGTCTGCCTTGAATAGAGCAAAGCAATGAAAGATTTAATAATTGCTGGCAGCAGAGTTTGCAATTTCTATGATCACCAAGCTCTTCTTATAAAGTCCCTCACTTAAAATACAATTCTTGCAGACTTTTGTATAAGTTTAATTCTTGGATTGGTTTTCCTAAATACCAAAATGCCAGGCAGTTTTCACTGGAGTCTTATTTGGAAGCAATGATAAGGATTACCAAAACATAGGCTGTGTTATGGATGTCAAAAGGGCTGTGGATCTAGCAATGTGTGAGGAGGAAGATGGAGTGTTTATCTAAAAATCACAACTGTAAACGCTGCAATCTCAGTCTTTTAAAAATTGCTATACAAAGTTGTTCTTTCATAAGCACAGGTAGTTCCCTGACGGTATTTCCCTTTAACATCTAAATCAGAAATTATAATAGTTCTTTATGCTATTTAAGGACTCTGCACTGCTGTCTTTTTTCACCCCTTCTTATAGAAAGGAGGCAAGTTATAGCACAACCTAAGATCTCCAGATCTGTCTCTTCTGTTAGGCCCAGCATGAACAAAGTCTTAAATCAAGGAACTTACTAAAACAGCTGAAAAAACTAACACAAGCACCTTCAGCACTCATTGCAGAGAAGCAGAAACAGGACTGTGGCAGTCCCATGAGTTTGTGGGGATGAAAGAGGCTGCCCCCATCATCTCACTTGGGAAATCACAGTATGTAGTTGGATAAGCACAAACTGAGAGAAGAGGAGGATCAGAACTCGCTGTTAAAAAGCACTTGTTTACTGCCTTGCTCCAGTGGGGAAGAGGCTCAGTGGGAAAAAGCATTAAATCCTTGAGTAGGTCAGACTCTCAGTCCTGCTGCTGGCTTGTGCTGACAGAATCCAGTGTAAATCTAGACAGGATTTAACATATAAAGCTGCACCTTATAAAAGTGCATCCGCCTTGTTACCAGTGGAAACAAACAGCATGATGAGTGAAGGAAAAGCCAAAGAAAACAATATCCACGAGATAAAAAAATATGGAATGAAAACCAGGAAAACAAAGAAGATCTGCTGGGCTGTGAATCAGACTCATATTTAACCAGTGCACTCAGAACAGGTAGTTAGTCTGGACCAGATAAAATATGGTAAGGAATAAATCTGTGAAGAGCATAGAAATGGCTAAAGGACAGACAGTTCTGAGGTCAGCAAGCTGTTGATTTATGTCCCTATGAACTGGCATAGCTACCAGACATACTGACTCCAGATCTTGCTGCTTCCAGAACTGCAGAGGCAACTAATGTCATCACAGGCTTCTCTGCACAAGGGAAAGAAAATATCTTTTTTTAAGTCATAGGTGACTATTGATACTTTTATCTTAAAAAGGTTCCATTTTAAATTGTTCTTATTAAAACAAATGCCTTCTAAGATAACTCAGAAGTTTTGTTTCCAGTCTATTTTTTAATATGAGTGCATTTTTCAGGGCGCAGTAAAGTACATGCTGATGTATTAGCTTTGCACCTGAAACTGGAATCTTTCTGTCCTTCATTCTACTCTAGAATACACAGCAAAAATGGTATATGATTATAATTTTAACTCTCCTATTGAGATATATGCTTGTGTCTCTTAATAATACATTCTTCAATGTTAGTAAACTAATATTTTCAAATATTGCCCTATTTTAAAATGTATATTGCAACATTAAGGGAGAACATTGGATTCATAATGACACAAACTACAGAAAAAAAAAATTCTTAATAATAAAACTGCCAGTTTCTGTAGTAAATAAATACCTGAATGTGGGCTCAAAAGGCCAGACATTGTTCTACCAGCAGCCTTACAGCATATAAGGAAGTATATTCAACCAACAGTCCAGTTCTCTGGGTCCTTTTTCTCAATGAACTTTCTCTGATAAACCTTCTCTGAATGGAGGCTTCCAAAGGCTCTGAGATAAATTAATTAGCTCCCTTTGTCTTAATCTAAAACTCACTTAAATATATGGTAAGAGTTCCATTTATTCTAGGGTGGTTTGAGCCTGACCCTATGTCATTTAAAAATTGGCTTTTCTGCAGAGTGCTTCAAACATCCTGATATTCTGAGCCAACCACAGCCCTAGGTGGTGGCAAGGCATGTTGCCAGCGCAAAGAGGTTGTCCTGGTTTTCTCACTGGGCTAATAAAATACAGGGAAATATTGTTCCTGCTGTGATGGCTAGAAAGGATTTCCCTGTGATCTGTTTTTCAGGCTGTGAAATGCTGGAGCCATGGCTTTATATTTTTGTTCTTTCACCTTTGATTGTGTCATTCTCATGTGGTTTGTCCCCACTGCAAGACTGAGACAGAAATGAAGTCATGCCATGCTCTGTTTCAGGCTCAGGCCATGTATTGCCATGAATAATGTTCACCTGTTTGGAAATTCAAAGTGATTCGTAGATTTTGGCAGCAAATCAAGGACTATTTTTTATTCCCAGAACCTCTGTGCTCACTAGGAAATAGCCATTAAAAACAGGGCATCCTACGGCATTAAAGCACAGTGTCATTAAGTGAAATAAGACAGCAGAACAAAGGGGTTAGAAAGCTTTTAACTTCACCCCTAGTTACATCAGTCTCACAGATCATTTTTCTGGCCTATCCTTTTGCTTCTGCCTTGACACCTCAAAACTAGACTCTCCCCTTTGTCAGTGGTCAGCCTGGTGCTCTTGCCGTCTTTAACAAATATGACACATATTATCTTTTGAAACCCAATCTGTCTTCCAGCTGTACAATGCAATGTACAATGCAATGTACAATGCACGTGGCTCTGGCATCAGCCTGTGAAGCTGCTCAGCTCCTTCCTCGCCTACACCCCTGCCAGCTCTCTCACTGCACTGCTGAGCAAGTCTTTCACACAGCCACGTATCTCACTTTCACTGTTCTGACCTCACACCACTTTTCTTATCTTTTGTGCACCATTTAATTTGATCAATACTTTCACACTTCCCTGTCTGCTCTGGAGGTTCCCTAAAAGCACTAAGTTAGTTTTTTTTGCATATTGTTTTCCCTGACCTACTTATGGTACTTGTATTTCCTGCCTTTAATCACTCCATCTTACCTGAATAAGTAACAACACTAAAAGCTAGTAGCAGTCACTAATTTCTGGTGCTCCCATTCCCTGGCATTTAAAATAAAACCTCCTAGGCTTTCCATACTGCAGAGGAATGCCTCCAGACCCAAATTAGCACAGACATGTCTACAAACAGTCATAGAACCATTAAGATTAGAAAAGAACTCCAATATCACTGAGTCCAACCTTCGACCAACACCACCATGCCCACTAAAACACATTGCAAAGTGCCACATCTCCTCATTCTTAGAACACTTCCAGGGATGGTGACTCTACCACTGCCCTGGGCAGCCTGTTCCAATGCTTAATCACTTTTAAAGGGAAGAAATTCTTCATAATATCCAGCCTGAACCTCTCCTGGCTCAGTTTGAGGCCATTTCCTTTTATCCTATTCCCAGTTGACTGAGAGAAGAGGTTGACCCCCACCTTGCCACAAACTCCTTAGGAAAACAAGATTCAAAGACAAAGCTTACTCAGCTCAGCGCAGGTGCTTGTGTACCATACAGGGCCACTGGCAGCAAAACAGAAATGATTTTAAAGCAGAAAGAATCACAGGGTTTTGTTCTTTCCCACAGGGACTTGAAATCAGCAGATAGAATTGGTATGTAAGGTAATGCTCCCCAGCAGAGGAAGGGAAATAAAGAGGAATATTGGTACTGTAAAGTTTATTTCAGCCATCAAGGTGAACAGTTATTGCAGAGATAGCACTGAAGAAGCAAAGATTCCCTCTCCTGTAGCTTGCTTTTCTGCCTGGCCTTGCAACAGCATTTCTTGTACTCTGAATATAAAAGATGATCTAGGCCTATTAAAGAATTAATGTTTGATTCTCCTTAACAGGGTAATTCTGGTCATTTCAATGTCAAGACTTTTTTTTTTTTGGCAGTGATTCGATCTGGAATATCCAGATAATGTTTATCTACTGCAAATGGATTTTTTGGAAAGAATAAGAAAGTTTTCAACAGGCATATAAGTGAGAGGCCAGTCAGATTAAGTAGGTATTTTTGTCTGTGTATTTAAATGTGCCTGTCCTTTTCTTGTCTGTTCTTTCTATCAGGTGTGAGGACAGAAAGCTTTCTGCTTGAAGAAGAAATATATGTGAAAAAAGAGATCGGTGACGTTTGGAAAATCCTTTGACAGTGAATGTGAGTAGGCCTCAAAAAGGTCAGATTAGATGTATTTATAAAGACAAAATTGGCTGAAATCAGCTCTGTTGGCTTCACTTCAAGCTCTCCAGGCAAATTTCTCGTAGCATGAAGCCCCTTAGAGAGCCCAGGAATTTTGCTTAGTGATTTTTTTGGTGTCTCTATTTTCAGAATCTAAATGTTGTGATCTGCTTGTGTAGGGCTGGTCCATCAGGCAATCACTGCAGGGCACTGGAGTGATTTTTGTCGTGTTTAAAAGTTGCTACTTTAGGTGGAAATGAGCATGTCTTCCACCAGCCTACTAAGAAGCAGGGTGCAGGGTGCTGATATCCCAGATAATTCAAAAGCAGCTCTTGTATCTCCAGTGCTATGCTGCAGCCTTTTCTATCACTTAGTGTGGACTTTCCCTCAGTGTTCCTGTGTTTAATAAAGCCCATGCTGGGCACCATGGAAAAATAAGCAACCTTATGTCTCTAGAGATACTGGCATTGCGAAAACTCATTTCTGATGCTAGAATTCCTAGAGAGCTTTCAAAAGTTTGAAGAACGTTTCATTTTTAGGGACTCGCATTCTAAATAATGTCTGCTGCTTTAAAAGTGATACATTTTTAAACTCTATACAGCTCATGCATTTTTTTAATATTTCTATTTAATTATTTGCTTGCTTGCCTGGACCAATTTCTTTTCTCTTAATAAGAAGAAAATGAAGTTAAAGTGTATGCATTATTAAATTTAATAGGAAGTTACAATTGAATTACAAAATAGTAGCTATTTCTCTTATTTATTATGATGTACTGGTCTCTCTCTTTCACTCACAATGGATCTTCTTTTTCTGCTTGTAAGATATGGGGGAAATGGCCTAATAAGCTGTCTTTTGCAGCTGAGATTTTCAGAGCAAACTTCAGATGTCTGAATGCCCTCATCCCATTCAATTTAATGAGGACTGAGAATCAAATCCCTTAAGCGACTACGAAAACTTCAGAAGGGAGGGAGGATATCCCAGCAGGCAGGGCCTTGTGTGCCAAGGCTGCCTGGTCCATGGGGAACACCCTCTGTGACTCCAGACTTTACCTTCCTTTCCCACTGCAAAATGGACAATACACTCAGTCACTCATTGTGGGGACAGAAGGGCTGTGTGGGGATGCAGAAACCACAGACAGTGAATTTTTGGACTGCACAGAGGCAGGGGTGTATACCTAACACATGAAACCACCGTATTTCAGAACTATTTCCTTGCATTTACACTGCAGTCCTGGCATTTCATAAACGCCAGCACGATGGAACCTGCATTGTTTCATACAAGAAACCATCAATCTCCCTGAACAACAGAGATGAAAACAATGATTCAGGTAGAAACAATGACAAGAAAAAGAAGCTGTTTGGGGTAAGAGATCGTCCTCTCCCAGTGACTAAAAAAANAATTTTGACCATGAAAATTTTAGGGTATAGAATTGGTAACAATTATATGGCAGCAGCTCTCATACAGTCTAACAAAAGGGGTGATGGAGACAAAAACATGAGGCATGCTTGTGATTTGGAGTGCAAAAAGTGTAGCATCAAATGATTTGATATAAAAAACAAGGTCTCTTTCAGTCCCATTGTACTGAAAACTGTTAGATTCCTACTTGCAGAGTGAAGGACTTTTTATAACCATAGTTACCTCTCTTATGTAATTACAACGTGATTGAGAGAAGTGAAGGGGAGTAAATGTGCATTGGTTTCCAAGGCATAGTGGAACTAACTGAG
>VZTF01006490.1:0-55841 GCA_013397755.1 Cnemophilus loriae
CTGCCTTTTCAGGGAGAGAAGCTGTAATTCCTGCGTGAAACTTAGAAGGCATTTTGGCTCTTCTGCTGTAAAAAGTTAATTCTTCCTCAATACGTCTAAAGCCGTTTATAGTTTAGGAAAGTAGATATAAATTTATTTGATGATAGTATTATTTGTATGTTTGATGGAACTGGATCAGAGTAGTATTCTTCATTCTTTTTCAGCTTAGCTCTTCCTGAAGTTGAAAGCTACTCCATTATCTAATGGTTATTTAGACCTTATTAAAGAGTAAGTGTTTAAATTGGCATAGCTGCATTTTCTTAGTTGATAAGAAAAACTGAGATACATCTATCACACTGATTCTCTTTTGACTCTAGAGGCTTGGAAAGTTTAGGTACTTTTTCAGAAATATACTCTCTGGCACTTAGATTGTGGTCCTGAGTAGCTTAAAAGCTAGTGAAATTTTGCAGTTGGCTGCTTACCCAAAATAGGCAGCAGGAGTCCCAGCTTTGATTAGGAGATGAAATAACAGCTTCCTCAATCAATCACATTTCTTCTGTACCTGATGTGATGCTGGACTTCCCTTGTTGCTTCTGTTTTTAACTCGCAATGTGCATGGTAGGTTGAATTGTTTGTCTTTTCAGGGATACCACATCCTATCTCCATCTCCACTCTCCTCATGGACAGTGCTGGAACTATACCTGTGTAGCCTCATGCCAAGGGGAAATGATGCCTTCTTGTGTTCTAAGTTGGTGCTCAACATAAAAATTATTATTGCAGCGATCGCTATTTGAACTGCGTAGTGTGCTCTCCTGGAGAGCCTCTGTCTAGGCTACATTCGAACTTTCTTCAGGTAACATGCAACAAAAAGCTTTCCTTTGGATAAAATGAAATGAGCGAGAAATAGTGACTTTTTGTAGTATAATATTAACTGATTCTTGTTTGTATCTGGTACTATTCATAAAAACAATTTGAGATTAAAGGACTCCTCAAAATGGCTTGTGCAACTGTTCTGATGGCTGCAAAGGACAATGAAATTTGAGACTTGTTGCTTTTAGTCCAAAAGGTCTCTTGAAACTTAGAAGAAGAAAAAAAGACTATCAGAAAAAAAATTAAATGGGTCTAACTGCTATTCTAAGGCATTTCTGTAAGAAGAATAATAATTTGTAGTTTGTTCCTTTAAGATAACATATTACATTTCTTAAGTAAAAAAAAAAAATAACTCTGGCCAGTTCTTACTTTAAGGTTTTACTTTACGTGTGCACAAGATGTGTTGCTTGCGATAAACTTAAAGGCATTTTTGATTCACTGAGGTTCTCCTCTTACAGGTTAATATAACAATCTTTGTACATGGTATTGTCCTGGAATTGTGTAGCTGCTTCTGTTGTTCCCCCTGGGTCCAATATGCAACTGCACGGCATCCCCTGTGTTTATGTAGTTGCTTTGCCTGCTGTAATGCTTTATGGCATGTTTGGCTTGAGGACAAGCAGACTGTTGAGAGCTTTCCAAGAACGAGTGGATTTCCAGGTCCTTACCAGAGGAATAACTTCTGGCTCTGTTTCAGCGTCAGAAAACCGTCCTAAAATGTGTAGATGAGTCCTTAAAAATCTGGCGAATATTGTAGAGATTGCAAAACGTTTTTTTCCAGTGTATCTTTTTTACTAAGTATAGAGCTGCAGATTCATGTGATACAGGAAAGGACAGGAAAATACAGGGATATCTGAAACCAGATATATAGGTAGTGTATTTGTATTTACAAAGTAAAAAATTTGAAACATATTTAAAGTTTTCTGTTCCATAGAAATGCTTGCAGGAGCGCTTGCACAAAAAGATGGCCAGAAGTTTACCTTCAGCTACTTCTATCTTTAAAAAAAAAGAAAAAGAAAAAGAAAGTCATTTCTGTAAACTCAGAGGCAACACTTAGGGGAGAGAAAGAGGGCAAGGACAGTCTTGAGTGGGATCTGTACCTTGCCTTCAGGGCAAGATGGCTTGCAAGCATTATGTTCTTATTCTCTTGTACTAAAGATTTCAGCATTGTAGTGCAAGTGTGATTCGTCCTCTGTATTTCTGTGTGTTTTGGGGTCTGAATTCAGTCAATAAACAAAAAGAGTGCAAGGGGAAAACAGAAACCTTGCCACTGCTTTAAATGTTCCATCCTGTCCTCTGTCCTTCCACAGGGTAGGAATGTGTGTCCTCTCTTCTACTCATTTCCTGCTTTGCCTCCTGTGTCATACAGCTGCCTTCATTTCCTCTTACTATTGTTGTGACCAAGCCACTTTTCCTACTTTCGCAAGAAGTTTTTTCTGTCTGCAGTGCCAAAGCGTCTACAGGTCTTCCCGACCTCTCCTAGGTGCTTAAGGTTTCCATAGTTTTTTGTCTCTTACAAAGTGCAAGCATTGTTATGTTCTAGCACTGTGATTATAAAACTCAAAATGCTTCTCAAAATGTTTGCATGTGTTAAAAAAAATGCAAATGTAAACTGAAATTTTCTTTTACATACCTTACTGTAGAATTTAAGCAGTACCTGAAATAGACATTTCACGTCTATTTACAAAAAAACCCAAAACAAAACAAACCACAACCTAGAGGTAAGGATAAAGAGCTTTAATTTTTTAATTATTTGTTATTGTTGTCTTTAATATACTAGAAAGAGGGGAAGAAACCTGTACATATCTGCTTTAAAAGCAGTTGCCCTGGGATGCGTCAATGCTTTTTCCTAATATCAATTATTAATTGTAAAATATCTTGCAAAGAGGGTTAAGCATGTAATGTTTACTCCTTGTCTGTGATTTGCCAGAATTAATTTTTCTAGAGAACCTGCATTGAGGCTTGTTGTTATCTGTTCTACAGATACAGGTGCCCTAAGCGGTTGTCCTGCATTAATTGCTTCGAATTCGTTATTTAGTCTTTTAGCAGTTTGTTTGTTTGCTTAAATGCTTCATGTCTGGTACCTTTAATACGGTGTCTTCTCAGCCAGACCTTTGTTGTCTTCTTTCCATTACAGTGAGTTTTCCTGTGTCCTGTGCTTTGGTTTTAAATTCACAGCTATGATTTTTGTCTCCCTCTGCATTCCTGTAGTCTGAAAAAGACAAGGAAATCTGCAAAATAAACAAAATGTGTCAGGGAAAGACAGAAATGTAACATAAATTTTGGATCACTATTCTGAAGGTAACAATTGAGAACTTTAATTACAAAATTAAAGACAGCAAAAGAAAGTATCTTACAATATAAGGGAAAGAAAACAATCCAGGTACCTTTTCTTATATTTCTATGAAGATTAATATAAGCATGTAATATATCGTCGAGGAACAGGTATAATAAGGAGATAACTAAACACCAAAGAGAAGATAAAGTTTCTAGGAAACTGTCATAATTTGAAGATTTTGCTGACATATAGGCATATTTTGTCCTTATTTCACTGTACTAATGTAGTAGTCTACTGTCCTAGTGCTGCACAAGTACTCTCCTTGAAAACAGGTTGAGTACATACTATGTGCCTTTGGAAAAATACACATATGCTGACTGAAGTTGTCTGTCACTCTGTAAATAGCACTATAGCAGACTGAGATATTTGAAATTCTTTGGAGGTTTTTTATGTAAAAGAAATAATTAAATAGATACAGATTCTGGAAAGAATATTTGGGATATACCTCAAGGTAATGCTATGAAGGCTATCACCTTGCACACTCCCCATTGGCAATAGGGTAATGAGAAGTTTTATGGTCACAGATGGATGTTTTGGGTCCCTGTCAGGAGGTAGTCTCATGGCTAGGCTATTCCATTTTTCTCTCTTCGGTAATGCCTGTGCAAGCCTTTGTAGCATCATCACTGAAGCAGCAGACACAGCTGCAGCGGGTCAAGCACCAAGTTAGCAACCTCATGCTACTGTGTTAGCTGACAGCTGTGCACTAAGAAAGTAGGACTCAGGGTAGCATCGTGCAGCTGTTCTGCCCTAGAGAAGCAGATCATTGTCTGCAGAGCTATGGGTTGCTCACATCACAAAATTCCAATACCCACAGCCCCGTCAGGATATTCACAGCACAATCCTGGGTCCGCTCTCAGGCAAGCAGATGAAGAGGCAATGTATCAGAAGATGAGAGGAAAATTGAACAAGTTTGTAGGCCACTGCCTTAAACTTTGTGAGCTTCATTCATGTTCTATAAGAGGGTCTTAAGACTGATAATTCAGCTTCTTCTGAGTTCTCATTAGACGTGCTGTCAGTAGCAGTTACTGGCAGAGAAGGACCTGGTTGCAGTTTGGGGTGGGTTTTTTTTGACTTCTCAGATTTGAACAGATGTTGTAACCTGTTTCCTGGTAGATAAGCTCTCATATTGCAGAGCTACTGTCTGCCATTTGGTGTAAGTTGTCCTCGGGAGTGAGCCAGATACTGAGTATATCACAGATTGAATTTGTTCCTCAGTTGCATGGTGGCATAGTGAAAGCAATTGCAAGGCATTTTAAAAAGAAGGGAAAGTGTATATACTGGTTGCTGTCTGTGCTGTCACATTTCCTGAAGTCCAGAGGTGTGGATTTTGAGGTTTATCTGTTGTGTGGTTTGTGGTGTTGGGGAGGGTTTAGTGTTACCTACTAAAGCAATTGAATGTAGTGCAGATATTTTTAATGCTCGTTTACATCGTATGTGTATAGTTTAGTTCTTGAGTAGCTTTAACAGGACAACTCTTCTCTTTTTTTTTTTTTTTTTTTTTTTATATATAGTGTGGTTTGTTTTGTCCTAACACAAATGCATGGGTATATTCCTGCTCTTTGGCATGCTCCAGGCCTATCATTGCCATTCACAGAGGCTGATAACCTCCAGTGTTTGTTATCACCACAAAACTGACTCAGTGGTCTCTCAGCCTGTTTTAAGCTCAGAACCTTACCTGCTGTGGTTTGTCTGGTAGCCTCTGATGGGTCTCATCTAAGTACTTGTCCAATCTCTCCTTCCACTCACATGAGTTTATTGCATCTGCACTATCCTGCCGAGGACTTCCAAAAATGTACTAACCTATGTGTGAAATACCATCTTCTTTCTTTCTGTCTTTCTCAGAGGGGGAATGCTGTTGTATCAGTCATCAGGATTTTGCTTTCTTAGCTGTCATTTGCAAAGTTGTTTTGGAGATACAAGCTGCCTAAGGTAATAGCCACATATGCCCTTTGACAATAGATATGTGCAGTCACGTGCATTCACTTAACTGCTTGTTATTTGAAGTAAAAGCAAGAGGGACACCTAGACTTTTCAGACCAATAAATGTATGGCAGTCAAAGCAGAACTGTTTGGCATCACCAGTACCCAAAAGGAGCCTGCAAGAAAGATGGAGACTGTTTACAAGGGCATGTGGTGACCGGACAAGTGGGAATGGCTTCAAACTGAGAGTAGGTTTAGATCAGATGTTAGGAAGGAATTCTTTACTATGAGGGTGGTGAGGTACTGGAACAGGTTGCTGAGAGAATTTGTGGATGCCTCATCCCTGGAAGTATTCAAGGCCAGGTAGGATGAGGCTCTGAGCAAACTGGTCTAGTGGAAGGTGTCCCTGCCCATGGCAGGGAGGGTTGGAACTAAGTGATCTTTAAGGTTCATTCCAACCCAAGCCATTCTACAATTTCTGTACTTCTGTGATCCCTTCTTGAAAACATTTGAATCCACTGTTAATACTCAAATAAATTTGTCAGACCAGTAAATATATCAAGGCATTAAGTTACTAATAATTTGGCATTAAGTGAAGGGGAAGTCAAAATAGAACATTGAACTCTTGCTCTTTTCCCATGAGTGAACAAGTAGCTCTGAACTGGTCTGGCTATTGGCTGTAGTCTACACATAAATAAACAGGGAGAAGTCACTGAAGGATCTTGAGATATGTGGGATTTAGCCTAAGAAGGTAAGACATATCCATAGAAGCAGGTTTGTTTGTTTTTTTTTAAATTCTGCTTTTGGTATGTATTGGCATATTTGTGTTAAGGGTCACCTCTCTGTGTATGGGTTTATTGGGTAGCAAACAGTATTCTCAGTTCTCTGTCGCCCAGGAAAGCATCTCTGCCTCCTGGTTTGTCTGTGTGACATCTGGAAATTGAAGACCTAAGAGAAGTCGCTTGGATTTTTGCATTGAGTTGGTACAAAGCTGAGAACAGAGCCTTCCCTTCCACCACAGCTTTTGATCCCTTGATTTCTCTCTGAAACATGGTTTTCAAGCAATAGGTCTTTCCTGACCAGCTTAGTTCCTTTTATCCAACAGACTTAAACAGGTATAGGGCTTTATATACTGCTTTGTCACCTCATAGTTGTGATATCAGTGGCTACAGAGAAGCAGTAACTTTTGTATATTTAATTCAAACATTATCTTCCATATCTATTTTCACATGAAGATTTTGTGCTGTGTGTATTGATTTAGAAAGGTAAAAAGTTGTGGCTAGGGACGTTGAGTACTGCCAGACTGGACATATTCTGGTTTTTGATTTCTTTCTGATAATGCCTAGTACTATGTGCATTATACGAATGGGTCTAAAATCTTTATTGATTAGGCTGTGTTTAAAGATGGCGTTACTTAGTTGTTCCTTCCTAATGTTAACTAGAAGGTATAATTCTTATATGCAGTATTTTGAGGCAGCCCATGGGTTATCTGTTAAAAAAAATAGTTGGGACTTTTATGTATGTGCAATAAATAAAAGTGAGAGAAAACAACAGTTGTGTTCAAGCCTTGTCAAGCTTTGACAGGATTACAGAACTCACCACGACTAATATTTGTCTATGAATTTGGTAAGAAGTGTTCCCTCTTAACAGTCTCAATTTGCCTTTGCCAGACTCCTGTTTTACTCCTGTGAACACAGGAAACTACAACTGCTTTGGGAATTGTGGGGAGGAGATTCTGTGTGAAGTGAATGTTGCGTAGCAGGAAGAACAGATAAGCATATGTATTTGTATTTCTTGTCTATCTTTTTATAAGCCTCACTGTTTAGAATTAATTAGAATAACAAATTTGTACACTTCAGTGCAAAGTTTCATCTCCTTTTTCAAGAAAATCAATTCCCTAACTTTTCAAAATAAATTTTATGCAATTTACTTCTATCGTTTGTCTTTACTATCGAAAAAAAGGGTATGTTCAGCTGCTGTTTCATTTTTCTCTTTCTAAGAGTACTCAGGCAGGCAAAGCCCCATCCTGTAAGCCAGAAGGCTGGGTGACTTGCTGTTTCGTCTGCTGGCAGAGAGCTGGGAGTCCTAGGGATTCTTCAGTCAGATGAAAGTTCATAATTCGTTCCTTTTGAGCTTTCACAGAATTAATTCAAGTAGAAGCAACAGGACTTCATTCACAAACCAGAGAAGTAGATCAAGAATGTATTGATGTACCTCAAAAATTTTTCCCCAGAAATATTTTGAGGAAGGGGAGGGGGGAAAAAAGCTTATATTAAGATCTATTTTTAGAATTAAATTTACTTACCTAATCTGTAAAAATTCATCTCCATCTAGATCTCATTTATCTGCTCTCAGATAAATGCGTAAGAGGGAGCACTGTGAAACTTCGGTATTTCCAAGGTAAAGGCAATTGTTTTCCCCTCCTATCCCTTTTCTCCACCTAGGAACTTCTACAAAAGTTCATGTAAATAAAAATGGTTTTCAGTTAATTTAATCTGAATTGTAGGCAGCCCAAAATTTCATGTATTTTGATGGTAAATTCAATGTTCTGAATGTGTCAGATTTGTGTACCCACAGTGCATAGCAGTCAAAGAGATTGGCAGAGGAAGAAACTGCGGTTTTGGCAGCTGGGTAAGGGGCTTTTTGTACCCAGTGAGGCATGGGGAGACAGTTTGGATTTCAACACAGGCAGAAAACATTCTGACCACATGCTTACACGATCAACAATGAAACAACAAAATATTGACAAGCAGCTACTGTATTTTGATGCATGTAACCTAGGGGTTATCAGTTTAAAAACAAAACTGCGATTCAGCAGCGCTGTAAGAATCTGGATATGCACAGATAATACAAGGGGAAGTTTATTCTAGGACCTGTCTCCTTCAGAGCTTCACAGTGTCTGATTTCCCCATAGCCTACATCCTTTCCCATAGCTTGCTCTCACCACACCAGTAGTCCCTCAGCTTCAGATTTGTGTATACTGTCTGAGTACAGAACATATAAAATAAAAGATGGTATTATCTTCAGCTTTCAGAGTTAATTGCTGATTAGAATTAGGCTTTCTTAGGAAAGAAAATATGACGCAGGATTTTTGGTTTTGTGGTGAATTTTGGGGGTTTTTTTGCCCTAGGATGTGATGTAATTCTGTAAACTTAAAAGCAAAAAACTTTCAGCATTTGTATTCTGCAGTCTCTGAGGTGCACATTTAATAACACACTCTGCAGCATCATCTAGGGTTTTAGAAGCGTAAAAATTGAGATCTAATGTGTAGTATGTAGAAGTTTTTTAATGTTCGTATTGTCAGATGAGCACGACATTTAAATGTGTAGCTACAGTCCATAGAGCTTGGAATTTCAGACATTGTTTCTATTATCCTTTGAATAGAAACGGTCAAAGAATGGATCTGGAAGCCAGCAGGAATTTGACATCTGAGCAAAAAATAAGTGTGTTTAGCTCCCTTATTTTTCTTTCTTTGTGAGAAATGGTTAGGATGACTTTTGGTTTTTTCTAATTTTAAAGAAACACTTTTTCCTCATTTAATTCTTATTTCTGTGCAGTAGTGAAATACCATTTTTTTTCTACTCTTTCTGATATTTTCACAAGTGAAGTCTGGAAGTCTTTTAATTTCACTAGCTTGAAGCCTTGAAGCCTAAATAACACTTAAACCAAGCCTGTTTGTACACTAATGTTTTGTCACTGAAGTTGCCATCATTACTTCAGAAGTATGGCACCCAAAGGCACTGAGTCTTGGCTAGCATATCTTCAGATATTATTCACCATTCTAGTATTGATTCTTCCTTTCTGACAAATTGTGCCTGTAACATTGCAGTTTTGTCTTAATGGAACAAGAAGATAAGACTTTGATTTTGAGGAGCAGAGAGGTGGGGAAAAGGGTGGGCATAGGATCAAATCGTAATGGTGTAGTGGTTTTTTTCAGTAAACTAATCAACCTCAGTAACATTTTTAAAACCCATTTTCTAGACTATGTGTTGCCAGCATTGTCTTTCATTGAACCTACAGTGAGCATGGCAGCTGGGGCATTTTACTGGCTGCTGGAAAAAGCTAAAGATGAATGAAGGACCGGAAGGAATGAGTTCTGGTCTTCCTGGATAGGGCCAGAATTTACAGTGTTGGTCTATAGATTTATGTCATCTAGGAATCACACCCTGTAATCTGTTCTAATCATATAAATCTGAAATGTTTTTCTCTGCAGTCTAGTTTTAGACAAATGCATGAAATGGGCTCTAGGCTCAATTTAACATTTGAATATGATGGGCTTTACTCAACATGGCATTTTTCAAGTGAGAAGCCTGTAGTAGGTGTCTAAAGGTAGATAGAACAATTTAATTTACTGAAAGCTGAAAAACTGACCTGCGCTCCCTGATGCCTACTTGCATGTTCTTAACAGTGGTGCTTAGCAGACAGCTTACACCTTTTTCTTTAAAGAATAAGTTTTCTTTCATTTATCACATAGTAAGAGCATGCATGAGGTAGTTACTGTTGAATATCTGATGCGTGAAAAATTCATGTCCTCTCTTATTTTGCAGTGATATGCATATCTCTTTGTATTACAAGGCCTAGCCACTTTTAATTAACCTCACTTTTGGCAAAAGATAAGAAATGTTCTCTTTTTACAATTTATTTTTTCAGAGGTTGGAAACACTATTTATGAAAAAAACAATTGACATACTGTAACTGTGCAAGCTTAAATAGAGCTATATATACTGGCCAGTCAGAATAACTGCAAGTACATATTGCAGTCATTGACAGAGGAGAAAGATGTGATCGCAGCTGCTCCAGCATGCAGTCCTTGATGCTCTGAGAGGTCATTTTGTGGTTATATCGACCGTCTATAAGGGTTTCTGGTCTCATGTTAGACTCCAATTAACCATTCCTCTTGGACTGCTCCAACACACCCAGCTGCCTTTACAGCACTCACTCCCCACAATCAAATATTTCTGCATTTCACGGTATATCCAGTTTTATCCAGATTATCTCCTCATTAGTTTGGGTATTGGAGACTTAACAAGAAGCCTGTATTGCATATATAAATCACAGTTCCTTGATCAACATGCTATGTCTGTTTTAATGATGAAGCAGCTGAGGTGTTCTGATCAGTGTTCTCAAAGATTATAAAACAGTTTTCAATAAATCACTGGGTTTTTTCCCCTTTCTTTGTCATTTATAGGCTCTGTATATCTGGATTTATAGATGCATGATAGATAAAGTATTGTTTCCAGAACAATGTATGTTTTGCTTCTATTCCAAAAGGAATTGGTTTTGGTGTCCTGTGGTTGTTAAGGAATTTCTGAGTAATCAGATCTTCCTAGCTTTGATTTTTTTGGCAGGTTTGGAGAAAAATTGTGGTTGGCATTTTTTGTCATAGAAGTTGAGAGTGTCAATAGTAGAGCACAAGGTGAAGCGAGTGAAATTAGCTATTAAAAATGTTTATGGTGAAAGAACCTCTTGACTTCATACCTTAGTACTGCTGATTTGGAAAATGCATGTCTAAACCTCAAGGCCTTGGTCTGCCATTTTGGGAGACAAGGAGTTAGTTGGGGGTGGAAAGACTGGAGTTTGTATTCTTTCTGCTCTGTTACCCATTGCTATCTTCATGGATCTGACACTCTGTTTATCTGACAGTGCACTCAGTACTGCTTCGCCAGGGAAAATTGCACAAAACAAGCCTAGTGCATCAGCATTTTCATTGTGTATTAAGCTGAGCCTCCCTTCACATGGTCACATCCCCTTTTTAATCTGGGATTCCATGTCCCTTTCCCAGTCCAGCCTGTTTCTGTGGTGTCTATTGCTGGTCTCCCTGAGCTTCTGTTTCTGTGGTTTGAGTGTTTTTTGTGTGGCTGAGTGTTAAGACCTGCAGGACTTTTGGAAGTGGCGTTGTTTGGGGGTTAGGCAATACACTGATTTAGTGTTAGTAGTTTGTCATAGACTGAGGTGATGGCCGCGTTCAAGTTGGATTTCCTCCCAGAGATGATGGTGGACCATTGCTCCTTGAATGCAAGCCCTGTGTAAGTATTTTCTCTTCATGTCTAAGTTATAACTA
Organism: Cnemophilus loriae; assembly: GCA_013397755.1. Taxonomy (NCBI): domain Eukaryota; kingdom Metazoa; phylum Chordata; class Aves; order Passeriformes; family Corvidae; genus Cnemophilus; species Cnemophilus loriae. Next base: position 11,166 of record VZTF01006490.1, read on the forward strand.
AAATGATAGCTGGAATTGCTGGCTTATGCCTCTGCTGTCTGATGGGGCAGAGGGGAACGGGAAGGAGAGATAGGAGAGCCTGCAGCTTGTTTTCTTGAAGAAATCCTAGTGGTCATGGAAAATTGATGTTGGTTTCTAGATGGGGGGAAGAATGGTCTGATACTTGTGGTGATGAGGACTAAAGAGGAATAAAGTTGTTTGACAATACTGTTTATAGTGTGTTACAGGTGCTGATATTATAAAATGGATTCTTTAAATCAGTTGTGGGGAGAACAGTTTTAGTTCTTCACTATTAATGACTCCACATTAAACCTTTTAATTAAGAGTAAAATATTCCTCGAATGCTGTTGAGGTCATGTTAGGAGTTGCCCAGTTAACAGGAGACGTGTTGTGCTCTTGAAGCTACCCATGGAAGGCAGGGCTGAAAATTATTATTGGAGAGGGTAAGCAATTTCCAGTTGTTCATAATTGAAATAAAAAGAGGTCGTTTACATCTTTGTAAAAGGTATTGTTTCACTTGCCTATTTGGAGAGGTGCTGACCCTTTCTGAGTGGAAAGGTGGAGAGGAGTGAAAGGATTTATGATGATTCCCTTCCCTTTCCTTCTAGTAAGAAGCTTTGTTCTTTTTGAGGTCTGTTCATACAGCTATAAAATTATGAGCTTTTCCTAACATCAGTTATTCCCTAGGCTCTGAACAGCACTGTATTGATGGGAAAAATTACTGAACAGTACCGGGCTTGGATTTTTTTTTTTTTTTAATTCTGTTCAGGAAGAAATACGATTTCAGATGGACAGTGAGAGGAATACTGTTTGCTATCATGTGCAGTGAATAAGCCATTCAAACTATCTTCAAAGGAAAAAAGCAGAGATGAAGAGAACTGACTACTCTGGAAGAAGACCACCTGTGTTTTTCAACAAAGAGTTCAGGGGTGGGGGGAATCATTGTATAGTTGCTGTTCCACTCCCCATGTCCCTTCTAGATAATGCAGGGATTGGTCAGCAGTTTTAACCAACTAATCACTATAGCTACAGCAGGATGTCATTACAGTCAGACTTCTGCAGGGATAGGTGCTCTGGTGTACCAGGCTGGGAGTACTGATAACAAGACATCACATTGCACCTAACAAATAATGAGTCAATACAGAGAGCAGTGTAGGACTGTCAGCTGGCCGGGTGGAGCGTAACACAACTTTTGTTAATAGGGTGTAAACTGCTCATATGGCTAGATGGAATGCCTTGAAACCTATTGAGGATTCCCATACTCAAAACTTCTGTGTTGTTGTAGTCTAAGAAGTGACTTTTTTTCTGTGTTAGAGTCCTGACATTATTGAACCTGATTCAGTCTGTGACTAACTGGATTGTCCAATCCCAGCCTGTCCATGTACAAGCTAAGCCTGGTTTTTTTTGCCAGTTATTGTTGAAAGCTCCCTGGTTTCACAAAGAACTATTGCCTTGTAAAACTTTGAAGAAACTTATCATTGGATCAGTTGATTCTGTTTCTCTGTTTTAAGATGGATCTTCACCTTGGGAAACAGTTACAATTAGTCTCATTTAAAAATGTTTTAATAACATTCTCTCATTTTCAGTGATTACTGATAACTTTGGTAGTTTGTAGGTAGACTGAGCTTAGGTTCCTTTTGGTTCTGGTTTCTTTTTCTGTAAAATTTTTCATGGCTGAACTAGTGATATTTTTCAGTTATCATCAGATTTATCTGCTGAATCCCAGATGCTGACTGCATTATGGGAACAGAGTTTTAAACAGCTGTGTAGAGTGTGTTTGGTTTCTAAGTACACAGCTTGGCAATGAATGCGAATGTACTCTGGTATGCATACTGGGAATGGGCAAGAGTTTCTCTTTATATGTATATTTTCATCATACACATTTATATCTGTGTAGAAAATTATTTTTTCTTTAATTTTGCTGTAAGCATGCTTTTGTCTAGAATCTGTAGGAAGATATAAACCAGAAATTCCTTCTTGTTTTTTATAGCTCAAAGAAAATGAATGGCACACTGGATCACCCAGACCAGCCTGATCTAGATGCTATCAAAATGTTTGTGGGTCAAGTCCCACGAAGCTGGTGCGAGAAAGATCTAAGAGAACTTTTTGAGCAGTATGGTGCTGTCTATGAAATCAATGTCTTGCGGGACAGGAGCCAAAACCCTCCTCAAAGCAAAGGTGAGAACTTCTGTACTTCTCTTGTGAGACTTGGGGTTTCAGCTGCTTTCACGTAGTTGCAGTCTTAGCTGTGTGCTTATTCAAACAGCTCTGTGTGGCCAGGTGTGCGTGCAAGCCTGGACTTTATAAAGTCTTTAAGTGTATTTGTCTAATTATACTTGAACTGTGATCCAGTCATTAGCTGAGCTGAGAAAAATCAAAATTTCTTTTTTTAGAGCTCAGCAGTGATGGAGATGCTTGAGGAATATGGATTATAATTGCAAAGCAGAACATCCAGTTAATACTGTGTTGCTCCAGAGCATCACTGTGATGCTGTGATATGATCAAAATGTTGCTGGATGGGACACAGTTTCAGATAAAATATGAAATTGAGGTCTTAGTTGTTTGTATAAATCGAATACTTGTAAACATTAAATCCTTACTAAATTTTGTGCCTGGATTTGCAGTTCAGTTATGCAATATTTCCTGTGAAGCTAGGTAGGGTTTTGGTACTAGGAAATAATTGAGTTTGAAAATGAAGTAGCCAACAGATGTATCTAAGTGTTTGTTTTAATGATGTAGTAGTGATGTTGGGTCAGTTCTGAACATATTCTGTTTTATTACACTTGGAAATCTTTTTTAAACTGCCACAATCAGTAGCACCTACCTGTTTCAGTGCCTAACCTCTTCTACTTAAACATTTTGCATTGGAAGGATGGCAGTGGGGCTTGCAATTTCTGTACAGCACTCCAAGATTGAGTGTTCTTTCCTGGCTAGCATTTTGTTTCAATTGCAGGGTGCTGTTTTGTTACATTTTATACCCGTAAAGCTGCACTAGAAGCACAGAATGCTCTTCACAACATGAAGATCCTCCCAGGGGTAAGAGCAGAGCCCTCCTTTCTTCACAACTGTCTTGTTCCTCAGAGCTCCAGCACCACTGAAGTACAAACGTGTTATGTTGCCCTAAAATAATGTTGTAAAAAAACTATTCAAAAGATCAGTGTTATGAGATCTATATAATAACAGATATTATGGGAATTTTGGAGTATTTAAAAGAATAATATGTTAGTGAAGTGGGTGGGCATGGCTTTTATAATACTCTGAGGAGGAATGATGGCGTGTAACTAGGAAAGCCTTTCTTCTTGGAATTTTTGTGGTGTTACGTGCGCACCTCTCTAGAGGCAATTTAGGCTACAATTTCTTTCACAATTCTTATGGGATGTATTTCATATAGTATGAAGTGAATGTATCTGGGATTAAATAATCTTTTTAAATTTTAGATGCACCATCCTATCCAGATGAAACCAGCTGACAGTGAAAAGAGTAATGGTAAGCTTTACTAGAGTCCCAGTTTGGTGTCATCATTTGTGCTAGTCAGGAAATTTGAGGATTTCCCTTTTGCTTAACAGCTTCTGATGAAGTCTTGAATTGGAGGCCTGATTCTTTAAAAGAAAAAAAGTGGAAAGAGAAAGGCTTGTTTTCAGTAGTAGGTAGTGTGAGTGATGTCTCTAAAATTCCATGACTCAGTATCTCCCCCACTGCTGCTTGTGGTAGAACCATGTTGTCAGTTAGGGAAACATCCAGTGAGTTCTTCTTTGTACTAAGGTGGTTTAAATCTTTGTCGGGGGCATGGACAGTGGGATTGAGTGCATCCTCAGCAAGCTTATGGGTGATGCCAAGCTGAGTGCTGTGGTTGATACCCTAGAGGGAAAGGAAGCCATGCAAAGGAGCCTTGATGGGCTGGAGAGGTGGGCCTGTGCTGACCTCATGAAGTTCAGCAAGGCCAAGTACAAGGTCCTGCAAACATGGATACAGGCTGGGTGATGAGTGGATTGAGAGCAGCCCTGAGAAGGACTTGGGGGTACTGCTGGCTGAAAAAATGAATATAAACAGGCAGTGGGAACTTGCAGCCCAGAAAGCCAGTCATATCCTGGGCTGCATCTAAAGGAGGGAATAACAGGTTGAGGGGGTGATTGTCCCTCTCTTCTGTCATGAGACCCCATCTATTGTACTGCATACATCTCTGGGGCCCCCAGCATAAGACATGGACCTGCTCAAGCATGCTCAGGGAAGGGCCATCAAGATAATCAGAGGGATGGAGCACCTCCCCCATGAGGACAGCTGAGAGAGTTGGAGTTGTTCCAACAACTCCCTGGAGAAGAGAAGGCTCCAGGGAGACCTTCTAGCAGCCTTCCAGTACCTGAAGGGGACCTATAAAGAGGATGTGGAGGGATTGTTTACATGGGGGTCTAGTGATAGCACAAGGGATAACAGTATTAAACTGAAAGAGATTTAGATTAGATTTTATGAAGAAATTCTTAATTGTGAGGATGGTGAGACACTGGAACAGATTACGCAGAGGAACTGTGGATGCCCCATCCTTGGAAATGTTCAAGACCTGTCTGGATGGGGCTTTGAGCAGTCTGGTCTAGTCAGAGGAACTAGGTGATCTTTAAGGTCCTTTCCAAACCAAACTATTCTATGATTCTATGAAATCTAGAAATGCTTTTTCAAGTGTTTGTCCAGTGTGAAGCAAGGTCTGTTGCAGCTAGAGTGGGAGTAAAAAATACTTCTCGTAGCATACAAGAGAGGTTGAGAATTAGCCTCAGCAGTTCAGTAAAGAAAACCTGAATATTTCTGCACATTGGCCATTTCAGATGGATTAAGAATTTAGTATCTACCACTGGGTAAATGATCATTTATCCATACATGTCCTTGTGAGTTTTTATACATACATATGTGCATGTTCAAATATGTATGTATCTGTAATGCTGCAACGTAAGCAAAGAAAGCGTTTAGCATCCTGTAGTTTCAGCCTTTCTAGGCTCGGCTGAATTTTATTTTCTTGATTTGCAGTAGTTTGTGTTGCATCACGGAGAAGATAGCCCTGGCTTGAGAAAGCTTACCTCTTAATATAATTGAAAACAGAAGATGGAATCTATGGGTAACATATAGTAGGAGTACTTCCATCTGCAGATTCCTCCATGGGTATACAGGACATGTTCCTGTGTAAATATATCTAGAAAGGAGTAATTATTTCTAAGTATTGTTGGGAGCAGAACAGAATAGGTTCTCTAAACTAAAACTGATCTTGCATAACATACAAAAACACATTCAAATATCCTGGGAAATTAATGGAAAGAGAAAAAAGTATTTAATGGAATTTTGGGATGGTTTTTCTGAGGCTATTATTTAACTCTGAGTGTTAATAAAAAGTGAAAGTGACAACAATAGATAAGAAAGTATTAGTTATAAAGTACTTGAACTTGCCACTAAGAAAAGGGATTCTGGATCTCTTGAGCTAAAATGGATTTGAAGGCAGCTTTCTGCTCTAAGACCAGAAAATGAATTGGGTACAACATTAAGATTTAATCGCCAGTGCAAGTCATGTCTGCTGGAATAGTTTGGAGTTTTCCATTCCAGCATCATAGAAGACTCAACAAATAAGCTGATTTCCCCTCACTATAGCACTGAATAGGAGAAGACTTTATTGAAGCTTAAGATGTGCTAGAGCCTTCATCATGCTATATTTTATATTGTCATGAATGTTGTATATCTAAACTGTTTTATATTTTCTAGTGCTATTCTGAATAATTTGCTTCATCCTTTAAAAGAAAGTGTTTCAGAGGTGATTAGCATCCTTAAATAAGTAAATCAAGAGTATAAAATTCTGCTCTGAATTCAACTTTACCCCACTCCCTCAAGTGACCTTTAACGGATATTAGTAACAACTAACTGAAAAGTTAAGAGAAATGGCTTTCTGAACTGTTTCTTTTAAAACCGTCTGCACACTGAAAGGTATTCTTCAACTGTAATATATCTAGTAGCATCAGTATTTAGAACCAAGAAACAGTACCACCCAGTCCATGGTTTGATTTGAGGTGTTATTTTTGTGCTTTTGGTGCAGATCAGAATGGGCGTATCACTAACAGAAGTAAAAGTGGTCTGTTTTAGCAACTGCTGTTGCTTCCACTGTTGAGAGAGGAGCATGAGGAAATGGGCATATCTAAATTTAGGTGATTGGCATGAGGCTAGAAAGAAGCTTTCTGCAGTTCACTTGCTTGTTTATATGCAGTTAGATATGTGTTGGTAGTCTAAAGATAGAGTAGGCAGAGGAAAGGCAATGAAAGTAGTCCAATAAACCATATTCAAGCCTTCTCTCACCTGGAACTGAAGAGATACAGGGAAGTGCTGAATCTGACATACTTTTTTCCTTTTTTTTAATATTCCTGTTATTTACAGACTTCACAAGCTAAAAATAGTCAGCAAGTTAGAAACATAAAGTCATACAACAGTCATCCATCAGGTTCATTGAAGTATCTCATATGCATCCTCTTAAATTGAGGACACAGTCCATTACTGGGAATCTGGTTTTGGTAAGCCCATATCCTAAATACAGGGGAAATAACTGCAGTTAATGGAGAAGACTTAATATCTAATAAGCACATATTTGCTGGTAATACTCTATATCTTTTAATTCCTTAGCAGTAGAAGATAGGAAGTTGTTTATTGGAATGATATCCAAGAAGTGCAATGAAAATGACATTCGAGTGATGTTCTCCCCCTTTGGGCAGATTGAAGAATGCAGGATATTACGGGGCCCAGATGGCCTGAGCCGAGGTAAGCAAAGCAAGAAGCTTTTTTGGCAGTTTGAGGATGCTGGATGCTGCCTTTTGCAACTCAACCTGGCATTTGAGCTTTTCCTGGGATTCCCACCTATACCCCCTCCCTGCCCAGTAAGCATTTTCGTTCCTGTATTCATCCCAGTAATTGTGGAGGTAGTGAACAACTTGATTCCTTTTTTTTCTTTCCGCAGGTTGTGCATTTGTGACTTTTACAACAAGAGCCATGGCACAAACAGCAATCAAAGCAATGCACCAAGCACAAACCATGGAGGTAAAACAAGTTAGTGGGTGCCAGGAGCAGATGTAATTTGTCAGGCAGTCACTATGGAGTTTAAGGGACTAGAGAGCAGAGAGAAGGATAAGTGCAGTTGTGTGTTTCTTCACAAAAACTGCTCCTGCACCTTTGTGTTTGTTCTGCTCTATTTTTAGAGTTTGAGATAGAAACTTCATCTGCAGAAAAAATACCAAAATACAAAATAGAATTAAAAGCAAACAAGATTTTGAGCCTTTGATGAAATGTGTTGTTTGAATATATGTATTTATCTGTATGTATGCATAGAGGAGGAGGGGAATTTTTCCAATGACTGGGTCTTAATGCAGTGTTTTTGTGACTGCTGGGGATAGCAAGTATGTAATTGTTTGAATTGCTGTTTGCAGGGTTGCTCTTCTCCCATTGTTGTAAAATTTGCAGACACGCAGAAGGACAAAGAGCAGAAACGAATTGCTCAGCAACTTCAGCAACAAATGCAGCAGATCAGTGCTGCCTCAATATGGGGAAACTTGGCTGGTCTCAACACACTTGGACCCCAGTACTTAGCAGTGAGTTTCTGATTTGGGTTCTTTTCATCTCTCTAGGGATTGCAGTGTCTGACTGTCTTGTGGTGTTTAATACATTCATTTTTAGAAGGCTCCTGGTAGATAGGAGCTGGGTTCTTAATCCCCATTTTGTGGATGAGAAGGCTGAAATTGTGTTATGTGCTCTCATCTAGGTGGGATACTTTTAAGGGAGGATTTCAACCCCAGTCACAGTAGCCCTAATTACTGAAACCTTGGGGTTTTTCTCCTGCATTCTGTAGAATGTGCTTTTTCTGTATGTACTACTGCCTCAGCATTTACCATATAAATGCCCTTTTCATGTCTATATGATGACATAGTTCTTGTATTCCTTTATCATTTTCCTTTATTTCTATAATCCTCTTCCAGTGAAACTTGGAACAGTACTTGGTACTGTCCAAATAGAAAAGATGAGCAGATTGGAAACAGAGTAAATAAGCCCAGACAACAACCAACCAAATAAAAACAAATCCTACAGAAAATAGAAACTACTGTCTTTAGCAAAAATAATGTAACAGAGGGTAGACTTCAGTTTCATTTCAGTTGATTTTCCTGGGTCCCTAAAGTATGAACTTTTCAAAAACTGATGTGCTGTGACTCATGAGGGTTGCCAGCATAGCTCTGGGAACTGTATTCATGCAATATAAAGTCTAAAGAACAGAAAAGGAAAATTTCATCTCATTCTTGGTATGGTGTATAGTTGAAATGGGGCAATTCTCTTACTACTTTTTTAGTTTTGGTAGATTGGAATTTTTTCTATAACAATAGCTAGTTAATGGAAAAAGGAATTGGAAATCTCTAAAAATCTTCTGAGCTGAGGCTTGAAATGTCTCTCATGTTTAGTGTGCATAAGGAAAGTAGAGGAGGTTCCCTCTCCTGGTGGCTCTTTGGTTTTGGTATGACACTGCCATTTGTCCCATGCTGGCAGTGTCAGCTGTAAATTCTGTTTTGAGGTGGCATATCCTTAGGGGTGGCAGACCTGCCTTGAGTGCTTTGAATAGGAATTCTCTCTCACTACTGATTCTACTGGTTTTGTCTTGGTGTATTGGCTATAATTTTCCCTCAGCATTGATGATGTTGAGTGAGGAAAGCATTGTGCTGTTGCTTTGGCTGCAATGTGATGCATGGGCAACATGGAGCTTCACTGTGGTGGTGCTCTGGCTGTGTTGTTCAGGGAGTTCTCTTTATGCTTTGCTGTGATGTGGTGCATGGGCTGCAGGAATTCATTTGTGACGGCGCTCTGGCTGTGGTGTGATGCAGTTTCTCCCAGAAGCAGAGCCAGCCCTCACTCTCACTCTTGTTTTGTTTTTTGGTGTAATGTCTAGCTTTATTTGCAGCTCCTTCAGCAGACAGCAGCTGCTTCCTCTGGGAACCTGAACACACTGAGCAGCCTCCACCCAATGGGAGGTGAGTTTTTTTCCACCAGAAGACGAATTCAGTACCGAACAAAAGAGAACGAGGGTAGACAAAGTAGCCAAAAGGCTGTAGGCATTTTAATCTCATTTGAAATAAGTAGCCCTGAGTTTACCTACTCCTTTGAAATGACAGGAATTCTCTGCTACAAATGTGGATGTTCCTTCTTAATCTTAGTTAACTATTGTCCCCAAGGTAAGTGGTGGTATCTCCCCAACCTCTGGCATTTAAAATTATCTTCCCTTATGGGTAGCAAAAAGTATGCTCTCTGTATTCGTTTTCATCCTAACAAGTGCATATGTGAAGAACTGTGTTTTGAAATAGGCACTAATGCACATGTTTCCAGTAGTTCTGGATTCTTAGTTTTCCCATTTTCAATGTATTTAAGAACAGAGCATTTAAGTTGGAAATACACTGTTGTTAGGAATGTGAGCTAGCCCTTCATTCAGATTCTTTTATTCATTCATTTGAATTACAGTTAATTATGCCATTACTGTTATGGAAATATCAGCTTCATAGATATGAGCCAAATTCCTTGCTGTGGACTGCTAGTCAGAATATTCACTGAGTATAGCAGTCCTAGGGCTGTAAATTGGTTGTCCCTTTTGTCTTCACACAGTTGGGAATAATAAAACACATGTTAGCAACTCCATTCACCACGTTTTCTAAATTCTTCTGCCAGCAGAAAAATCTATAGTTTTGATTTTAATAGTGAACACTTCTAACTTTTCAGATTGCCTCCTGGAGTTTTACAGTGGTTGCTAATATCACGTGCCCTGTCTGTGCAGAAGTTCATCCAAAAGTGTCTTTGTAGATCTGACTTGTGTTGGCTGGTGCACCCATCAGTAACAATTACAAGCGTTTGCACAGTGTTATATTTTCAGTTGTAAGAATTCTGATTTATACTGGAAGTTGATTCTAAATTCAGCTTCCTACGTTGACTTCTTTCATGTTAGACCTCTTCGGAGCTCTTAGATCTGAGACTCTTGCAAAAAACAATTTTTTTTTTGAAAAACGGTTTCACTAATATCCTGTGTGGTGGTGATGTGTAATGGATTTTGTTATGCACATGATGCTGCCTTTTCCCCCCGGCTTGTGTCTGCTTAAAAACAAGATGTAATAAAGGCAAAAGTCCAGCAGTATGGACTGGGGCAGAGGGAAGGAGGTAACTAGCTGAGATTGAAAAGTTTCCAGGGTAATTCTGTCATCACTATTTAAAAAAAAAGACAAACTTAAAAATTGAGAAACCAGACATATAAGCAGCATGTTGCGTGGTTATTCCAAATCTGTGATTCTCTACAGAAAAAGTTGTAGTTTTAAGGTCTTGATAATATCTCAGCTGATCTCCTTTCTTGAAATTCATAGAAAGAAAAATTAAGTGGGTAATTAGATCCCAAACTATATCAGACTTTGTAGACAAAATTTAATCTCGATGCTGTTTCAAAGCAGATGGGAAAACAGTGTGATGACAACAGGACAGGTGCAGTGTGCACATGACAAACTGCTTCAGTAAGGAACAAGCTGCTCTGTTCTTCATTAGCTCCAACACTTGCACTTTTAACGCTCTGTGACACAATAAAAGGAAAGTAGAAAACCCTTTGATTTTAACTTAACGCTTTTATGTTACAATGGAATCTTGAGAATCTAAATAAAGGCAGAATCCACTTGTTTTGGGAACTAAATTTAACAAAGGAAACAGATCCTGCCACAAAAAGAAAACAATTGAAAAAGAGTTACAAAAACCAAACAAACTATACTAAAGGTATTAGAGGTATTTTAGAAAATAGTTTATACTGCATTGTCACATTCTTATGTTATCTGTTTACATGCTTAAATTACAAAACTGAGGTTTTAATGATTTAAAAAATATTTAATTATTTTAATTAACTGAGATTAGATGTGTGCTTTGCTCCCAAGGTCTTACTAAGTGTCCAAAAGATGAGATACCACCTCTGCTTAGGATGTTTTGATGTTAAACGAAGGGTGATTTTTGTTTTTAATTATGTTGGGAATAAATACTGGGGACTGTCTGAAGTCAGATGAAGAGAGGAGGAATTGTTAAAATAATCAAAGGTAGAGACAAAAAATTGAAAATAAGGGAAAAGTGAAGAGAGGCAGAATTGGAAGAATGGGGCTAGTCTACCAAAGGATGGCTAAAATACAGAATTCAGGAGGAGATCCATTTTAATGATAATCCTATGGCAGAAAAAGAGGACAAAATAGTCAGTACTGACCAAATGGTTTTATTCAAAAATGGTGGCTCATGATGAAGGTGAGTCAGATGAATAAACTGATCAGTAAAATTCATAAACGCAGGGGTCCCTTCCTCCGCATACAGTATTCCTTGCTCCCTACACACAAAATGCCTGAGGTTTCCTGTTTTCCTTGCCAGTGTGTTTGACCAGTCTACACATACATTGGCTGATCCTGCGGTCAGGGGTTGCCACTTAGCAATTGTCTCACAATTGACTGTTGCTTTTTGGCTGCCAGGGGGACCAAACAAAACATGCTGATGCTCAGCTGATGGTGGCTTAAAGCCATGACTTTGTGGCCTCTGTGGTGTGAGGCTTTCATGAAAGAATTTTGCAGTTACTCCTGTCCCCGTACAAAGAGAGCAGAGGGACATGAGGGTGGAAGAAGTTATTGGCCTGGTGTTCAGGCAAGTTCTCTAGCTTGTATGTGAGCTCTCAGACCCTGACTTAACTCTCATGCTTTTTTGACTGGAGAGAACACTGCTTGAAAATTTCTGTACTTTGGAGTCTCCATTTGGGGTAATGACTACCTGGCCTTTTCCTGAATCACATCTATCTGGGCAAAGAAAAACTTTTTAATTATAGCAAGGTATTGCAATGTAGAAAAGATCAGTAACTAGTATTAAGCCTGTTGTTTTTAAGCTCCTTCCCATTCCCCCCTTGTGATGAGGTTGCTGGATCTGTTACACATGGATGATGGTGGCTCTGACAGGAGAAACTCCGCATTCTTCCCTGTGTTGCAGGACTGAATGCGATGCAGTTACAGAACCTGGCTGCATTGGCAGCTGCGGCCAGTGCAGCTCAGAACACACCGAGTGGCACCGCTGCACTCACTTCCTCCAGCAGCCCCCTGAGTGTGCTCACCAGCTCAGGTAAGAGACTGCCCGTGCTGTAGCCTCACATGCATTGCCTTGGAGGTCCTTCCAGGATAGATGTCACCTGTTTTCTCTATCCCTTTTTGTCACTTCCATGTTGATATTCAATATATAAACAGTTTACTAATAGATTCACTGGCCTCTGTTTAGGGTAGATATCTTTGCCACCAGCAAAGGCTTTTTTACCTGCTGTGTCTCTTCCTCCAAATGGTCAGATTAATTTAGAGTAAAAAGAATTTTTGAGGTCATCATGAAGCAGAAAGGTAGGTGACCTCCTTCCAGTCATGTTATTACAATCTCATCACATATTTGGTTTATCTGTGGTTTTAGGCAGGCACTGTGGTAAATACACCCTGATCATCTCAGTATGGAAACAGAAAATGCCTTTAGCATGAGGTAATGCGTTCTGTGCAGTAGAACAGTACAGTTTAATCACAGAAGACAAGGATATTATAACTCCCTCATAAAAGTACAATAAACAGACACCTAGCACTTTTGCTAGTGTCTAGTAATTGTCTAATTGTCTACTAGTGGCTAGTAGTTGTCTAGAATTTAGTGTATGAGTTGCACATAAAAATCAATATCTTCCATTCGCGTGGCTTTTTTGTGTTTTGTTTGTTTTGGGTTGGGTTTTTTTAACTTTAGGTTATGTACATTAGCCAGAGATACTAGAATGTCGAAGTAGTGTTCTTTTGCTGCCTTATTGTTAAATGTGATCATTAAATGCAACAAGCAAGAAACTAAAAATAAATTCAGTTGTGCTTATGTAAGACATGCTAAGTTTTTTATCACAAATGAGGATCAGTATTCTACTCAGTTATTTCTACCCTATTTTGAGTTATTACTAAATCCTGGTGTGAGAAGGGAGACCCTGTATTTTCAGGGTGTCAGTTTTCCAGCATCTCTGGCTTCTATCCTACAGAGTTGACATCCTCACCTGTGATTGTGAGAGACCAGAGGCTGTTGGAGGGAAGGGGTTTTAAATTTCCACAGGTAGATTTTGAATTGCGTAGGAGGACCAAGGAGCCGGGCTAAGAGATTATAAAGAGATTACAAGGAAAAGCTGTTTAGAAAACCTTATGTCACATGATTGGGAGTTAAACCATGGGTGCTTTGCACAGTTTTCTACTTAAAGAAATTTCCAAGAAAGAATTTAGTTCAAAGAGTCTTCTGTTGCTGGACGCTTTCTACATAAAAACTTTGTGGTCTGCAATCCCTAAAAGATTGAACTTTAAAAATTTGTCTTGACTCTCAGCTATGTGTCCTATTCTATAATTAAAAAACAAATGAAAACAAACAAAAAACAATGAAGAGTTCAGACTACGGAAGAGCTGCATTTATAACCCACTAATGCTTCTTCATCATAAAGGAAGCATGAAGGTGAATATATCTGACAGTTTATCCTATATTTTCTCATGTTTTGTCAAGTTACAATTTGTTGTGACTGGCATTTAGAACTAAGATTTCCTTATTGGCTATCTCGTCTGATGACTGCAGCAAGTCTGTTCTGTGTTTTGTTGCAGTGGAGAAAGGGGCTGGCAGGTTGTGAAGTTCAAATGGTAGATGTGCTAGAAAAAGCAGAGACAGTCCCTTCTCAGAAGCCTGCAGTGAAAGGACAAGGGCAATCGACACAAGTTGCAGCCAAGAAAATTCTGATTAGATAGGAAAATAAAATTAATGGCAAGAGTGATCAAAGGCAGGAACAAGGTGCCAGAGGGGCTGTGGAATCTCCATCATTTCAGAGACTGAAAATGCAATTGGAAAGGACCCTTTCAAATTCAGAGGTTAGACTAGCTCTGAGCAGAATGTTAGACAGGATGATCCACAGAGGTCCCTTACTAATCAAAGTATGCTACTATCGAGTGATTCTTTGGAATTGGCTTCCGCTGTGTGAATTTTGGCTGTTCCACAGAAATATGCGGGTTCCTTTTTCCTTGATGAGAGACATATTTCAGGACTCTGTTCCATTTTTTATCATGCTGGTGGAGGGGCTAGGGGGTGGGGAGCAGCCCATTTTCCAGTACTTTCTGTGCTGAATTCAGATAACCTTCTGATCGTCAATAATATTAATAAATGATTGTGTGTCAACAATTCAGTTATCATGATGGATCATTTTTGTTATTGTCCTATAAAGATGTATCAGTTCACTCTTTACAGACTTGTGACATGAAGCAGGCACTACTGTATTGCTCTTTAAACCTAATTCCAAGTATAATTTTAAAGAGTAAAGATTAGCTTTGCTCAAAAGAAATAAAAAGTTTTGGAGGGCATGTGGTCTATAAGTAGTCACTGACATCAAATTCTGAAACAGTTCTAGTGCTTTTTGTTAGAGATATAAATATGCTTCACCTTTTAAAGCTGTAGTCAAATTGGGATGAGGAGACGCCTCAATGTGTATAGACACACTCAATCCCATGATATTTCCTGTAATTATACAGCTTTTTAGCTCTTTAGTCTTTAAGCAAACTTGAAATTCTATTTGGATTAATATTCATATGTGCATTCATTCTGTATGTATTTACATAGAAGGCTGTTGGACTCCACACAGAAAACATCTATCCCTCCTGAACCACACCTAGACCTTGAAGAAACTCACTATATAGCGGTTCAGTACCATGTGTTAGTAAGTGCCTGCCTTGTCTGAGGGACATATGGCAACATCTACTGTGATAACCTCTTAAACCTAACTGCAGATGAGATGACTAACTCCTTGACTTCTCTCCATCTGTCATCCAAATGTTCACCTGATGCTTATTTGGACATCTCTCCTCAAATTGCATAATTGGTGGAAAAATCCAGACAGTCCTTCTGCATAGTTGCAGATTGATTTTCTTTCATCTGCACTGATATAATTTGTGTCTGGGGAACTTGGAAGTCTACACAGTGCAGTCCATGGAGTGTGGATGGGTTACATGTCAGAATGGTTGAACTCAGTGGCATTGCATATTGTGATTGTGCTGTCTTCCCACCCATTTCAGACCATTTTCTGTAGATACTTCCAAGCACAATTGTGTATTTTGATGCAGAATGGGACGAAGTAAAACCTTCAACCTTGCTGAAGATCAGCTGCTCTTGGAACTGAATAGTCTGCTGCTGTTAGGGAGTCATTGTTGCAGAGAGCATGGCCATAGATAAACTCACTTAAACTGCTAGCTTGTGAAAGGGACATTCAAGAAAATATTATAGAAGTATCTCAGGATAGGAGTATCTTGTCTGCCGTCTTTTTGACTTCAGCACCAATGAGAATTGTCTGCTCCGGAGCGAAATAGAATGGTTGCAAACACTGAGGTATATTGGCATGTCTCCTCCTTCTAAAGGCAACCTCAAAGGTCCAGCAAAGCTTAGATGATTTTCTCAGCCTTGGTGTGCCTCCAGGAAAATTGTTTTCAGAGATAGCGTAATATTTCTGGTTTTACTGGAACTAATTCTGGTACAGTTCAGTCAGATTCATTGCCTGAATTTAACTTTTCTTCAGGTCATTGCTTGGATGCTATGTGACTGAATTAGGACAGATGTACTGTTCTCTCAGTTTACTTACCTCTACAAGTTACTTGATGTCCCTGTCCAAGTTGCATTGTCTTTCTAATAATATGTCTTCCAAGATCTTTCTACAAAGCTGTTCTTTATTGCATATTCAAATTTTCTGAAAACCCTCTTAAGTTTTTTCAGCTACTTCTGTTCAAGTTAGCCTTTTTGACTAGATCTAACTCAGTAGATAGATCTAAGAACACATAACCTTAGTAGCAAGAAAAAAACCCCAACAACCCACCAAAAAATGCACAGAAACAATGTTAAGAATTAGGCATCGAGTAAAGAACATGTATAAAACAATATTGGTTTTCTATCCCCATTGCTTTGTTCTCTTTTCTGATCTAAAATATAACACAAGAAAAACAGAAGAGCAGAAATGATGACTAGAACTGTGGAACTCCTTCCCTATTAGGAACAGCCTGAAAAATAGAAGACTGACATAGGAGAAGGATGTGATTACAGCCTACAAATACATTAGCATTGTGATGAAGATGGATAGGGAAGAACCAGTCATTAGGTATTTCAAGAACAGAATTGCAGGATATCAAGTTGTCACCTGATAATTTAAAAATAAAAACCAGATTTTTCTTAGTATAGTGCAGATTAAATTGCAGAAGTTGTGCCTTAGAACATAGTAGAGCCCAACAATTTGGTGTTCAAATTGCACTGAAATTAATGAATGAAAATCATTACTTTATTACAGACATTGCCTTTGGCTGAAAAAATCCTAGATTCACAAATGGCTGTGTTGGTGTATAGGCTATACATTGGAAGCATTCCTTTGTCATTGCCCTGTATTTCTGCTCTACCGTTACTTATCTGCCTTTTGTCATCATCAGAAATGGGATGCTGTCTTCAATTCCGACGTACATAGGATAAAGAAAGTACAGACAAGTCTTCAGTTTTCTTGGCATTTTCAGTACTAAAGCATTTCTTGATTTGGTTTAAGAAGTTTCTGATAAAGGCAGCTAAACTGAAATAACTGTGTGATCAGCTTTTTATAGTGGTTTAACTGAAATTAATTAAAATCACAACCTTTTAAAATAGGGAAGGCATCCATTCTCTCTCTCACTTTGTTCTCTAGCCTTTTTTTCCTTAGCTGCTGCTATTTTATTTGGGATAGGTTTGGGAGGGTTTTTAAATGGTGTTCTCATCTGTCAAATATAGTGTCTTTTTGAATTACAAAGATCAGCAGTGAAATGTTGCAGAAACAAGTGATATTCTAAAATCAAGGTAACTGTATGATTTCTGAACTCTGGCTTTTATTCAGCCAGCTGTGCTAATTTTTCTACCAACTTGAGAGTTATACTGTAATTTGTTCTCTGCGTTTCCCTAGTATTTAATATGCTGCTGATAGTAAGACAGGAAGTGTCTCCTTTTCATCAGAGTAAGCATCTCAAAATATAGTTTGGGGCATTGTCTTTCAATTTTTGATTTATTAGGAGAGTTTGTCTTAACATGTTGTAGAGGAGGTTTGTCGTTCCTTCTGTTATTACAAAAAGTGATACGAAGTGCAGCTCTCTGGTTCTCATGCAGCTTTTGTTAAGTACAGTTACTTTTGTTAGGTACAGCTTTCACTGGGGCTTGTTAGGCTGTATTCAATTTAAATAGTTCCAATATCCCACCCCAGCAGAGACTTGGTGCCACATATAGGAAGTGGTAAATATGTAGTGTGTGTGAAACTGCTTGAAAGATGCTAACAATTCCTTTAAAAGTTTGAATGGATGTATGCAGCATATTTGAGAACCACAGAAACATGAGAAAAACTGAAGATGCGTCAAATTCAGTTCTTCTTTTATCTCCTTGGTCAAACCAATAAATTCCTCTTGCAAGCAGGCTACAAGATGCCTCTAGAGCATCAGTCTTCAGTATCTTTTAATTTTAGCAGTCACAAATATTTTCTAGTGCATCTTGTGCAGTAAATTTAAACTTCTTGGTTAATAGCAACATGCATAACTTTTCTTTTTCAGTAGTGCACAAACCTGTCGGAAAAACCACTGCCATATAATCATAAAAATACTATGTATTTCTTAATTTATCATGACCATAAATCTTTGCAGATGACCGCGATTTGAACTTCTGTGTCTTTTGATACACCAGCTTGGAAAACTTTTTACTCATGATTTTGATGCTGACTTCTGTAGAACTAACTCTGCCTGGTGTAGAATTTGGTGGGTCATTTAAACTTTTACTCTGCTGGGTACTATATTGGTAGACTTCTCCTACTGAGTCAATGTGATTGAAGATGTTGCTGGAATAGTCAATAGAGGACAGACTATTTATTTTTGGCTGTACATTTCAAGGCTTTTCTCAGTCCTAGCCCCAGCTTGCGGCAACAAGATTTTTGATAGAAAATTATTTAATGTGTCAAAATAATCTGGGCATGTGGTGTTCCTGTTCTGGCAGTGTGGGAAAACCGTATGTTCAGCCTTCTTTATTGTCCCTAGTATCTGTGTTGCAGGTCTTTTTCACCTTGAGTGATGTTTCAAGGATATATGTTAATACATAGCAAGTGACTCTTACTTTAGGCAGCAGGAAACAGGGCATCACTGCTGGTTACCTTATGCTGAGAAACAAAGTTTAGCCAACATTTGTATTATGTCTCAATCTTATGTGTCTTACACTTAATGACATTATTATTATTGCTACAAAGAATAGATGTCATGATGAAGTAGAAATTTTCAAAAAATGTAGGAAGGGCTTAGAACGTAGAAGCAGTATGGTCAATCAAGTTGTGTGGCTTTGGGTTTGTTTTTTTTTACATGAAGTACACTGTGTTGCCTGGATCTGTTCCTTACTAGTTTTTTTCTACTGAAATAACTTAGTGAAGAAATTGAATTATCAGGACCAAAAAATATTAGTTGAAGTTTAATTATTTTATTTTAATAGCAGGTTCCTCACCTAGTTCCAGTAGCAGCTCCTCTGTTAATCCAATGGCTTCTCTTGGAGCATTGCAGACGCTGGCAGGTGCTACAGCAGGCCTCAATGTTAGCTCTTTAGCAGGTAAGTTCTGTGTAGTGGTGGGTTGGGGGAACAGCTGATTATCATTCCTCAGCCTGTGCTGGGTCTCTAGGGTGATTTTTTTTCTGCTCCCTGCTTTTTGTAATCATGCAGAGCATTTGAAAGGTTATTGATCTGGCTCAGTGGAAGCACTCAGTCATCTTTCATTTCCTCTTTCTTATACAGGAATGGCAGCCTTAAATGGAGGACTTGGCAGTGGTGGTCTCTCAAATGGGACAGGTAGCACAATGGAAGCCCTCACACAGGCTTATTCTGGAATCCAGCAATATGCTGCTGCTGCACTGCCCACCCTCTATAACCAGAGTCTCTTAACACAGCAGAGTATTGGTGCAGCAGGAAGTCAAAAAGAAGGTAGGCAGAAAGTTGTAGAAATTACTTGAGAGGGGTTTTCAAAAGGGCAAGCTTAGCCCTTGCACTTGCCTTATCTGCAGATTTTTTATTTGGTGGCATTTTTAGAATCCAGGAGTTACTGAAGAGAAAGAAGTTCTGTGGGATCTTTCCACTAAGAGCTGCCCAAAGTAGTTTTTATACAAGACATTTCTCATGGGTTTTGTCTAGTCTTAAGTGCTTCCTTAATCATACTGCTGCATATTCTCAGAGGGAAGGAGAATATGAGTCTACAGCCTGATACATACCAATGTCAGAGAATCAGATGTGGTTTTGTTAATGTTGTTTTCTTGGTCCTTCACCTCTTCTGACAGATATTTCCACCAGTCTTTTCACTCTTCAGATTCAGGTTAAATTTAATATGTTGTGTAAAGTAATGTAGAATGTAGGAGTAAGTTTTTAGCAGAATGTAGCATTTTTAGAAGAGAATCTGTCAGATTACAAGCAATGTGATTATTTGTATTTTATTTGGAAATTTACTTAGTTACTTTAGGACCACAAAGCTTAAAGTATCACCTTTTGCATAGCCATTTTTTGTTTAGTCAACATCTAGCACTCAAACTTACTGTTCAGCTTTCATTATAGCAAGTATCTGTGAACCAGTTATGGCAGAATGTATAAAGTACAAACAAAAGTGGTGAGAAAGAGCTAGAATTGTTTGAGTGATCAATCCCAGCAAAGGCTCATGCTAATTTATTCTGGAATCAAGTTCTCTGCAGTAGTGTAAATAGCAGTTTCATTGTTTTATCTAGAAAATTTGTCTTGAGTGGCTCTTCCACCTTTTTTTTGTGCAGTGGGTATATGGTATCCATGCTCTTTCTGAATTTATTTTCCTACTTGTTGTTTGAAGGTCCAGAGGGAGCCAATCTGTTTATCTACCATCTTCCCCAGGAATTTGGGGATCAGGATCTGCTGCAGATGTTCATGCCATTTGGAAACGTCGTCTCTGCCAAGGTTTTCATTGACAAGCAGACCAATCTAAGCAAGTGTTTTGGTATGTTGGATCTACAGCTTCCTTAGGAGGGGAAGAGGAGGGGCAGACACTGATCTCTTCTCTCTGGTGACCAGTGACAGGACCTGAGATAAAGGCCTGAAGCTGTGTCAGGGGAGGTTTAGATTGGATATTAGGAGAAGGTTTTTCACCCACAGGGTGAATGGGCATTGGAACAGGCTCCCCAGGGACGTGGTCCCAGCACCAAGCCTGACAGAGTTCAAGTGTTTGGAAAGTGCTCTCAGACACACAGTGTGATTCTCGGGGTGTCCTGTGCTTTGACTTCGGTGATCTTTGTGGATCCATTCCAACTCAGGATATTTTGTCATTCTATAAATCATTTTCTGTAAAAAGGTGGCTTTCTTAGTAATCTCTTTTTCAGTATATTGTCTAGTCTAGCTTTTAAGTAAGTAGGGAATCTCCATATATTCCTAAAAAATAAATAAACCAAATGCTTCTAGCGATAAAGTGTATCTTTCCTGATTTTCAATGTGACTTTTTGCTTTTCCCAATTTCATACTATTGTGCCTCATTATAGTGTTCTGGCCCTAGCTAATTCTCCTTGAGATTAGCTCAGTTGGTTAGAGCATGGTGCTAATAATGCCAAGGTTGTGGATTCGATCCCCTTTTGGGCCATTCACTTAGGAGTTGGATTCCTTGATTATTGTGGATCCCTTCTAACTCAGAATGTTCTGTGATTATTATTTGTGTTTGCAGACTGTAATCCTGAGATAGTTCTTCTTCTTGCTTCTTGCTGTCTTGTCAATAATTGTTTGTGTTGCTCTATATATTACTTGGTACATTATGATTATGAATTACTTCTATTAATATCTTTATATATAAGTATTGTAGGTACCATATTGCATTTTTGTAGTGCTGTAAGCTCTCATGACTGTTTTGATAGATGGAGATTTATTGTGATGGAATAGGAGAGGTGAGCCTTTCTCTATGGTTTTGATAGCTTTGTGTCTATATAACATCCTGAATTTTTTCCTATTTGAGCCAAAAAGATATGGACAATCTGATGCTTTGTGAGAACACAGAAATATGCTGATCATTCAGCTATAACACCTGCATATTATGGACAGGTAGCCGTTGACTGGAGTGGGAGTTATTCTCACTCCAGACATCGAGTCGAGTTATTTAAAATAGGCTCCTTCAAAACCCTGGAGAAATTTATTTTCAGGATAATCTTTTCCAGGGATAATATGCACTCTGCCATCTGAGAGTAACCTAAACACAATAGTGGTACCAGTGCTACCCTTCCTTGGCAGCTATTTCACTGCAAACAAATCTGCACCCATAACGTCATGAGGGTGATTTCAGTCTTATATCTTTAATGAGCTTTTGCATCTGGATGAACATTTTCCAGGTTTGGTTTTCTCCCAGATATGAGTTCTTATAAAATAAACAGCAGTACTTACTTTGTTGATAGACTAGCAAATGTTATTTTAATTTCCTGAGCTTTGTATATCTTCTGGCCAAAGTTCCATTTCTCAGAAAGCAATGCTTTGTTTGAGAGCCATTGGAAGTTACTATGAGGAGTCTAAAACAGTTGTGAGCTTCTGGAAATGGCACTTCGTGCAAGCCTCTCTGACCTTGTGAGTGCCTGCATTTCCAGTTGTGAGTAGCCGTTGTGGGCAGCTTTGTCATGGGGTAATTGTGTGTTTTCCTTCCCTCAGGTTTTGTAAGTTACGACAATCCTGTCTCTGCGCAGGCTGCCATTCAGTCAATGAACGGCTTCCAGATCGGCATGAAGCGGCTGAAAGTACAGCTCAAGCGCTCCAAGAACGACAGCAAGCCATACTGAGCACCCCTCCCCTCCGGGACTGGAGTGAGAAGGATCTTCTGGTAAGTTGGAGAGGAGCGCACTTAGTGATTCGAAGCCCTAAGGCTGTGTTTTTACAGTCCTGGAAGCTGATCCATGCCTTCTATCTGGCACATCTTCCCTTGAAGACTCTGCTGCAGCCTCTGCTGAGAATCCCGCTTCGGATGGAGGACAAGTTTGTGCTTTTGTTTCCAGTGTTTTACTTTGGAGTTTAGGTGCCATATCGCTGAGGTTTTTTGTTTAGTTTTGTTTTTTTTTTCTCTCTTATTTGAAGTTTGCTGTGTTTGTAACCAGTGTGTGTTGAGAAGGACCAATGCCAGCTCCTTGGGGGTGGGGAGAGAAGGTTAAAGGGAGCAGCAGAAACTGACACCACACTGCCTTGGGGTAGAGAGGAGAAGGGAAAGCAGAAATAACACAGAACAGCTGCTGAAAACAAAGATGGGCAAGGAGAACAGAGTCCTGAGTGAGAAAGAACTGACTCCATGTAGCCTTTGTCACACCCCACCCACTTTTTGAAATTTCCTTAACTGTATGCCACGGTTGGGATTTAGTAAATCATCTCTAAAGCAGGAGACGGGCTAAAAGGGTGAACACATTAACAAGCCAAAGGAAAACTGCAGTGATTTTTTTTTTCTTTGCTGTATATAAACTAGTGTTTATATAGCACTGTGAATGTACACAGCACTTTATAAAATTCTTAGAAAATGTCTCTGCCCAGAAAATTTCACACTCTGTCTACAGTGGAATATTAATGAGATGCAGTGAATTTCTCCATATATAAGAAAACTTAA
This sequence comes from Cnemophilus loriae, assembly GCA_013397755.1. Classification (NCBI taxonomy): domain Eukaryota; kingdom Metazoa; phylum Chordata; class Aves; order Passeriformes; family Corvidae; genus Cnemophilus; species Cnemophilus loriae. The sequence continues at coordinate 33,871 of VZTF01006490.1, forward strand.
CCTACGTACTTTATCTAGGTTTTGTAGAAAGGTAGAGGCAGCTTAGTCTGGATGAATACATCTGGGTCTGGAAACAAGAAACTTGAGATCCCTGGTAACCTGCAGAAAATTTTGACAATTTTTCTTCTTAAGAATTAAACACATTCCCCATTTCTGTGGAATAATGTCCTTTTTTTGCAGAGATGGCTATGAATTCCTTTTCATAAGCATAATGTAAGTGCTGATTGTTTATTGAAATGATGACTTCCTGTTTTGTTGGGGTTTTTTGTTGTTGTTTTTTTTTTTTTAAATGAACAAAACTTGTGCAGTGACTTGGTCTAGTAATTAGGTGTATCTTTCTACTGCAGTTTTCCTTTAAGGTGGTGTGTACAAGTGCAAAACAGGCTAAACTAGGAGCTGCAGAACTAGAGTATTGAGCCATTCAATCTTTTTCTGCCTTTTGGTACAAGCTGTTATCTTTTATATTGAAGGAAAATTGAACACACCCCTTAACTGAACACACACTTTTTCTGCACACCAGTGAAATTGCTAGTGCATTGCTAAGGGCCTTTGATATTCACTGGTTTTAGGGGGCTCAAAGGACTTTTGACACTCTGGCCTGAGCTGTTTCAAGGAATCAGTGTAGAGTTCCATTTTATAACCACCAAAATCCACCTCTGTCACAAGAGGAAGTTTACAATTTCTGTGTCTTTAACAGAAGTTCGATTTACCTCATAGTAACTCCTTTTCCTTGTTTTCTTTGTATTCCTGGGTGGTAAGGCTGTTTCCCAGGGCACCAGCTAACACTGCAGTCTGGGAGCCAGCTGCTAAATGATGTGTGTGGGTCAGATGTGCAGTCAGGACTTTGTGTTCTCCTCCAGCAGGAGGAGCGCTAAACACATCGAACCTGAGAATGGAATCCCCACTTGTGTGCGGTGATCTGTTGGGAATGTTGGGCATTTCCAGGGACTGGGCCCCCTGGGATCTCAAACCTCAAAACTACAAGGCCTGATAAGTAACATGCAAGGGGAGCCCTTTCCAATTCTTAGATTGCAAATCAAACAGTTGATGTCAGTCTGTCCATATTGATGGCAGACAGGTAAATCTGTCAGTATTATTTAAATAATTTTGTGGTGGCAAAGTTTCAAAGGCCAGATTGCCAAATTTCCCATTTATGCTGGCATGTGGTACCCTTCTATGTTAATTATTTGAATCTCTCTAGAAACGTAAACATACACTGAAGTGAACCGTGTACACTTGAATTCTGCACCATAGGAAAGATGTGTCCTGGTTTTCTGAGAAAAGAGTGTTGGAGTGTGAAGGCCTCCAGGGTGATAATGGGATTTTTTTATATATATATATATAAATTATATACTTTTCAAAAAAAGGAAAAAAAAACATAAAAAAACATAGTTGGGAGCAACTGCTCCAAGTGCAACCTGCTGTAACCAAGAATGTTGTTTCTATTTTTATAGAAGTTTTATACCGCTCCAGGGTGGAGAATATTTATTACCTAAATTATTTCACTGGAAAAAAAGGCCAGGGTTTTGTAGAATCCTGAACGTGATTGTTTTACACACATAATGATGTGCATGATTGAAACTACTGATTTCCAGTGGCCTGTTTGCGGCCCAACAACTGCTAAACGAGGAAGATGAATGCTGTGAACCAGTGGAGGAGAGCACTGTGCTCTGGGGTCTCTACAGTCACTCTTACCTTCTTTGCACCCTACCCCACTGTACTATCCAAGACCTTTGTCCTGTCTTTCTTTTAACCTGATGCTCTGGCCTCTTTATTAGTCATTTCAGTTGCCCAAAATTAGATATTTTAGCTTCTTCATCCTATAGTATGTCCTCAATACTGTAACTTACAGATCAAGCTTGGCATTGTTGCAAATAGGTGTGACTCCTATTAACTTTAGGAGATTCACCAGTTTACACTGTGGCTTAGTTTGATCAGTGACTCCTCCCAGACATAATCATCTTAAGACACCTAACTTGGGCTAGCTCTTGTGCCTTACTGGCGTAACTATAAGTATTGCCAAAAAGAAAAAGAAAATAAATCTATGCAGGTTAAATTTTAAAAGATGTGATCCTCAGATGGTTTGAATCAATGCAGTTCAGCTCTCTGAACGCTGTAGAGCTGCATCAGTTTTCACCAGCTGAAGATGTTGCCCTTTTTGTGTATTTGTTTCAAAGTTCCCTTTCTTGGTGTATCAATGTGTATGTTGCCAAAGTTAATAAATGTATCAAGTTTGTGACTTGGGCAGATTTTTTTTCTGATAACAAAACTGATCAGATAAAGTCAACATTTCTGTGTCCGTTTGGTGGCTGCCACTTATTGTGGGGATTTAGGCTGCTCTTGCCTTTCAGTCTTAAGCCAGTTTTCTTCCTCACTTACTGGCAGGAAGGTCTGGGATTTTGGGGACTTGGGGCTTTTAAATTTTATTTTTAGTTCATATCATGCTCTCATTCAAGTACAAATCAAATCAGTGTCAAATGCTTTATTTCCTGGATAGTAAGAGTTGGGTGAGTTCAAATAAACTGCGGAAGGTTGGCTGAAGTAGCCACATGGACAAAGTACACTGTATGCTTAAAACCAAAGAACCTGATTTTCTACAATAAAAGCCAAAAGGACTTAATTCCTTATTATGTGTGCCACCAGGAAATGCTTAACATATTTTTAGTTTACAAGGTGGAAGTGGTCTACTTCACAGATTTTTTTTTCCTCAGGAGATACTTGATTTTACAGCTGTAATAAGGTGAAAGAATTATGAACTTCGTCTGATACTGCTTAGTGTCAGTGCTACAGTAAATGAAATCATAATTTCTTCATCCCTAGATAATCAACAGTCCAAGATAGGATAGCTCTTTGTAGTTTATGTTTTTTTAATAGAAAGCTGGCATTATTAAAAAATTCCAGCTCAGAAAAATCTCACTGGCAAATGCCTCTATCAGGAAAAAGCTTTTCACCTGAATACTGAAAGTCACATATTATAATTCTGTCGTGCAAGCTGAACTGGTAATGGCTGTGAATTAGGGAAGAACAACCAAGCAGAATGAAGTTGTTCCTATTTTATTTGGAAATACCTAAAAACAACTTGGATAAAGCAAATTGCAAATGAAGGGTGCAACTATGAACAGGTAAAATGCTTTGAAAGCTTCTTGTTGCAGACATTTAAACCTAAAGATGATTGATGTCCCTAGCATACCTGCCACAAAATATAAAACACAGAAGGCTGAATTATCACTGTTGTGAGAATAAAACAAGGACAAACTGGAATAACTTTCTCCAAGTCTTTAAGACCTTGTCCAGCATCTCATGGTTCTGTTCTTATAAGCCAGTCTTTCCATAGGGCTTTGATGAAACTCAGTCTTTGCCCTCAACATAGCTGAGTGAAATATTTGAAAAATCTATATCAAGAAAATCCCCAGACAAATCACACAGAGGATTTCAGTGGTGCATGCTTAGATGTCACTTGATTTCGTGCTTCGTGTTGTTTCTCATGCCTCAGTTCATGATGAATTTGCTTTTCTGGTTTAGGAGTGAAATCTTGCACCTATCTGCAAATTACCTAGAGTATTTCTTGAAATATAGAAATAACTGCAAGAGTTGCATTGTACTCTGTTGGAGTTGTTTTAAATTTTGTACTGAAGTCCTTTCCCTTTACTGGAAAGCATGAAAAGCAAATTAATCTCAGCACTTCTTATAAGAGGAGTGTTACTGATTTAGTAGACAATGTGTTTCTTGTTGCTTTGGAATAAGAATGCAACACTTGCTATTCTCAAATTATGTAAGATAATATGCAAATCTCACCTTGTTCTAGTCTGTAACCAGAAGCTTTGAGATGTGCTGAAGACTAAGGCCATGAACAGGAGCTAAATGGGAGTTGGGGGTGTGGGGAGGCAGAATAAGAAAACAAACCACTTCCTCTCTCCTCTGCCTCCCACTCTCATCCCAGAATGTTCCTTGTCTCTTGCAGCTCACAAGCTGAGGGGATGGAACAGAGGTATTTATGTCACTTAATATAAGAATTATTTTTTTATAAACTCTTCAAGAAGATTTCAGGAAACACATTTTTTCTGCTCATCAAACTGGCAACAGTGACTGTAGAGCTTCTCAGAGCCCAGAATCTCCTCCTTATGAAGCCAGGGAGCTGAGGGCTGTTACGTAAAAGGTTGGGAATGGAAAATCCCTGTGCAGGTCTAATGGTATGAAAAGTGCTCAGCTAGGACAAGTCTTAACTTGCAGTCAAGTCTTAAGGAATTCTTTTCTGACGTGTGGGCTTTTTGTCTTGTATAATCTTTTTTCTCCCCTTTTCCAAATCACCCACCCCCAGTTACATGGGCTCCTAGGGAATGAGAAGGGACTGTAGCTAAAGGAAAGAACGTGGATTTGCTGGGCTACTACTGCCTGAGAACTTCCCATGTTAGAGTGCAAGAAAAGTCTCAGCCGTCAAACCACCTGTGAATCCCTTGTGTCCTCTGTCTTGTCTCTTATGGTCTCAGTCTCTGTGGGCAAATGTTTGCCCTGGAGTCATATTTTTTGGAATCGGTCTCCTGGGGAGGGAGCTTACTCTGTTCTGAACAGAGGTAGTGGACACACTGGGCACGGGGCAAGGTGAATGCATGCTAACCAGTGTGTCACTAGGCTGTGGAGTGCTCCACAGACTGGGTGCTGAGAGGGAAATCCAGGCCTCTGCTTCCATTTGGTTTCTGGCAGTTTGATGTTTACTTGGTGTCCTTCATGTACTTTGACTTTTACTTGTCCATCGTTGGCATGTGCTGCCCTTCCCTGTCAACTCCCTTCCCCAGGAGATCTCATTGTACAGTGCCCATTCTTGTTCTCTCTCTCCGTGTTTGGATGTACTGCTCTGTGTAACTCAGTGGGTCTCCCTCTTTCTGGTTTGTTTTTTTTTCTAGATTCCTGCCGTTTGTTCATCGTTGTGCCTAAAGCATGTCGATGTGGCGTTCAAGTACATCGTCCAAATCCTTGTCTCTTCAGCTTCTCTGATGCTTGAACTCTCACCTTTGACCTTGTGTTGACCTTTGATGCTGATGTGTATTTTTATTATGTTTGTTTCTTTTCTTTTTTTTTTCTTTTTTTTTTTTTGTGCTGCCAAATTGGTTTTGCTAGAAAGACTGCTGAAGGGGAATATTTAAACTTGCATTTGAATATAAAAGAATTTCTATTTTTCTAGACCTTCGTAAGATAACCACTTGATTTTGTGAATCTGATTCTTTGTAATTTGTCTTCAGAGCAGCCTTGCTAGCATACCTTGTGGAGTATTTGTATTTCTGTGAACATACAGCCAATCACTTTCTAGGCTTAGTTTTTTCTGTGTGCTTAGTTTTAAAAACACAGTTTGAAGAAAAAGTCAATTATATGGTGTGACTCAATCTTTCAGGAGACTTCCTAGTCACATTTTGCTGATCTGGTTTCTGTGCTTGAGGAGACAGCATGTGTTTTTATGAGTTCAAACTTGTGACTTGAAGTGGCATCAACAGAAAACACTTGAACTACGTTTTCCTCTGATTGTAGCTACATTTTTGCCCTGGCATTTACTGATTTTTTTTTAATTATTGTTATTTTTATTTTTTCCCCTGCTTCCCTGTGTGATTATCAGTCTGCAGTGAAAATTTGATCAAAGTTGATGTTGTATTTTGTTAAGCTCTGGCATGCTTGGTTTTTTTGTAACTACAATCTCCTCAGCAAAATGTGATATTTTTGTTTTAATCTTTCAAACTAAGATAGTGCCCAGAAATGTTGTGCATGTTTCCTGCTGTTTTCTTCACACCCTCGTATATATCACCTTCACCTCTCTGTTTTCTATAGTTTGTGCAAAAACTGAGCAATTTAATGGGTTTCAAAGGTATCCTTTAAATTGGTGGTTTTGGTATGACAAATATCTGATCAGAAGCCACCTGAGGGCATCTACCTGTGCACTTAGACTGTCTGCCTGACAGAGCACCTGGACCTTGCTCCATCTCCAGTGCTGTCAGAAGTTCTGAGGGTTACACTGTTCCCCCAGTGGAAGTTTTGGTGGAAGGGGATAGCTGGGAGCAGGAAGGTGGGGGAACTCACAGTATTTCTGTTTCCAAAGCTATCTGAAGCTAGGGCTCATTTCAAACACTGAGCATTTTGTACAAGTCAGGGCACATTTCTGTGAAGTCCAGCCCCAATCTAATACCATCAGTCAGAGTTTGGTGGCAGGATTCTGGAAGGATCTAGGTTAGTTCATGAAATAAAGTGTTTTAAATATCCCAGAGAAAGCATTTGTAACACTGGTCCTACAACTGCTGGCTCTTTTCCCAAATGACAAGCACAATACAACAGCCTCTGAAGCTGTTACCTGAACAGGGTACCATCCCCAGCTCTCTTTTCAAGGGCCTTAGCTGGGGAATCTCTGCGGAGATTTTTTAGTTTTTGTTTAGTTTTTAATTGGGTAATGAGCTGAGCAGTTTTTCTGGCTTGCAGGATGAACTAGAACAGGTTACTGCTCTCTGGGTAGCAGGCTTCTCCTGCCCTACGTACCATCTGCACAGGTAGAGAAACTGGGAAGTAGCTTCTAGATGAAGGCACCTGAATAGTGTGTGCTGTGATGAAGTTTCAGTCAGAAGCAGCAGCAAGCTAGTGTAGGTATCTTAACAGTTGAAATAATGTGAAATGGAATTCCAGGAGAAGGGGTTTTGCTGAGAAAACAAGTAGAGTTTGATTGGATAGAAATCTTAATTTTGTCCAGTGTTTGGGATAATGTAAAGATGCAAAGATTGTTTTCTATCCTACTCCTGAGTTGGTTGAGGATACTGTATTCTCACGAGGTATTGACCAGACTTGTGTAGACAGTCCTTAATCTGCTTACAAAACAGAACAATTTGAATATGGTACATGTACCTGGGAGTGAATCGTGAGGCTGAATGAAAAAAGGATAGAGACTCGTTTATTTGGGAAGTAGGGTTGGGGGCTGGCTGCTGTTAGTCCCACAGTCTGAATGCACAGGGCTGTGTGCCGGGGGGCACTGATACCCTGCAGTGTATGGAGGAACTGCCAGTACGTTTCTGTACGTGTGCATTTGGTTCCGTAAGGAACCTTGGGGAAACCTGTGGAAAAATATCTGAAGAAAACCAAAATGCCAAATGTTGGGTGTTTCTTTCCTTTCTTCTTTCCTTTTCTTCCTTTGGTTGTTTTAATTGTTCTGTGGTGGTTTTAATGGATTTGAGACAGTGGAGCAGCAGCTGCCTTTCTGATTTTTGGCTGCTTTTTGTGAATAATTTAAAAAGAAAATTTACATTTTGGAGACAAACCTGTGGGCTTTTTTATTGGTACAAACATTGTATTTAACACTAGGGGTTTTGTACAGTTTTTTGCCTTTTCTACTAGAAAACAATGTAAAGTGATTCACAATGTGACGAGAAAACAAATTGCCACTATGACCAAATGTAGAGTCTGTTCTGCAGTTAACGGGATTTAATCAACTCGAAGTCGTGGTTCAGTCGTAGAAATGCTTTTCTTTACCTTGTTTGAGCTGTTCCTTTTTTTCTTGTTTTGATTTGCAAAACAAAATGTCTTTTTGTGTGAAATTGTGTTGTACTCTGTAGAGAATTACAGATTTTACTTTAATGGTTTAAAAAGCAGAGGAGCGCGTGTTGCTTTTCTGATCTGATCACAGAGTTTGTGTAGTGGATTTAAAAATGAAAAGATTTGTTACAAGTTTGGAACAAGCGAGTATGTGTTAAAGGAATTTTCTTCCTTTCGTGTGTGTGTTTTTTTTCTTTTTGTCCCAAAGGGCAACTTAAAGCTGTTTTAATTGCACAGACACACCGACAACAAGTCATTTTGTATATGCCAAGTGTGGTACCTTCCTTTGTTTATTTGCTATTAAACTGTTTGAGAAGAGTCCTTGTGTGTTGTATTTGTGTCTTAAACTTCAGGTTCTTTTTGGGTCCAAGTGAGAGAAGATGAACAGAGAGATGAGAGAACTATTTTCCAGTTTCTTAGCTGTGACCCAAAAAATTTTTCATGGCCCAATACCACTTGTTCTGGATGTACAGTATCGCCCTGGATTTTTACTTCTATGTGGATGAGCTCCTTTGAGTAGAAATGGAAAAGGTTTTCTGGTTGATATACCTTCATTTTGTATCATTTGACAGTCAAGGCCCCTTTAGATATGGAAAATCTGAGGATCTTAGATAATGCAAATATGCAACACTTGGGAGTGAGGAGTATGCAGATCCAGCCTCACAGAACTGGTGCCTTGTAGCCACTTGCCTGTCCACGTGCTTGTGCTTTGGGGTGTTTCAAGGGCTCAGTACCTTGGGCATAACAGCAGCCCTCAGCTCTGCAGGAGCAGCACGTGGTGCTGTGTGGGATTAGAGAGGCACCAGCTGATGCCACTCTTACGAGCTCCGTACTTGCCACCGCCTCCTTCCCCTTCCAGGAACACAGCCAAGCTTGCTGAATCTGTCCTGGTTCTGCAGCATCAAGGTATCTGCAGCCCCCAGTGCTCCTGCTCCTGGGAGTACTACACAGGGAAACACCAAATGGATTTGGATTACTTACTAGTGATAAGCAAAGGCTACCTGCTTTCCTCTTAGAAATAAGATATCTTTACAACTCATTTCAAATTAATGAAAAGTATTTGGCGTAGCCAAAGCATAATTAATTTAGGAACTTGCCACAAGTTTGACATGAATGTTGCCTCTCTCAGAAGGAAAGTACCACAATGGCCATGATTTTGCCACATTTCTGAAAGCTCCTAAAATTCTGTGATGTTATTCCTTCCTTTTGCTCTCTTGCATCTTGGAAACTTGCAAGCATTTTTAGGGCAGCTGTGTTTCTCCTCCATGTCCTTTTCCTGTGTTATCTAGCATACTCTGTTTCACCCCATCACTTCCTACATGATTGTAAATCTGAGAGCACTTGCAAGCATCAGGATTCAGTGCAGCATTCCTTGCCCTGAGCGCACCAATTGCGGCATGAGGCGCTGAGCCACCTGTTACAGACTGTGCTGGGATCCCTGCAGTTAATTTGCAGCTGTTGAGAAGAGGCTGGAGGGATTTCAGTTCAGATACAACTTGAGGCAAAGGATGGAGAGAAACAATTGAATCAGAAAAAGGGTTTGTTTAGGCAGAATGGAAGATTCCAGCTTGTGCAGAAAGTTCACTTGCCTTGTCTTACACTATCAAAGCTTTGTCAGCTATATCTTACAGAACTGACACCAGATCCCTCTTGGGTCGGTGGCTTTTTTATTCTTTGAAGGCTTTTTCTTTAATTTATAAGGCCACCACCAATCAGTACACAATCAAACTATGCCTAAGAGCCAGTGTATTAATCTCTGGAAGTAATCAGCATTTTCACATGAGTTATTATATTTATCAGCATTGGTAGGAAATACACAAAGTTGTAGATGAAATCCTGATGCTAAATGTTTTAGGAGAAACCTTCTTCCTCTCACATCCACCTCCACCTTTCACTACTTGTTTCGACTCCAGTCTTCCTGACTTTACTGGCCACATTCCGCTCTCTTCGTACAGCCAGGAGTCACCAGGGACATTATGAAGAGCAGTGGGGAGGAGGAGAAGCAGGTCAGTGTGGCCACTCTGAAGAAGTGAGTGCATGATGAGCCGCACTGCATGTATAGCTCTGCTGCATGACAGGTAAGATTCCCTAATTTGATGTTGCCAAGCACCATTCAGGCTCATTTATTTGCAGTTCCTGAGAAGAAACTGTGGATTGTTTACTGTAGAAGCTATACCTGAATCTTGTATGAATTAGAGCTGTCTTGAGCCACAGACTGATGCCATTGCTTTTTTTAAAGTAGCGCAGGCAGTCAGTGTTGATCTTTTATCCCTCCTTATTTAGGCAGCTGCAGCTGGGCTCAGAGTGGTATGTTCCATATCAGAGCATGTTCCTGGTTTTTTGAAAATTACCAGTTTGAACTTGATGGATTTAGTCCTTGTTTTACTAGGGTGTTTTTATCTCAACAGGTGAGTTGCGAGTTGATTCCTGAGAAACTAAGCACTGTTTCATAGTGCTCAAAAGCAAGGAGGTAGAGTGAGGTTAACAAAATGCAGGGCAGATCATCTCCTGTTAGATGGGTTTTGCCAGGCTGCAAGGCACCCTCTTTTCACTTTGGCTCTGCTGTATGGGGAAGGGAGCAGTGCTTTGCTGAAGTGGTCCAAAAGAATCTCAGGATGAGTTTGAGTTACAGGCACGTCACTTGTGGAAGGTTAATTTTGCAAAGTAGTCTGATTTACCAAGATTTACCAAGACTACTACCAAGATAAAATTTTTGTTTTCCCCATTCTTGAGTCCTGGTTTGATGCTGTTATGTAGCAGGCTCCAGTGGCTGCTTTCCTGGCCTCTTAACTTCTCCAAGTCTGGAAAGCTGAATGGCCGCACCATTATCAGTGCTTTCCACAGGAATTGATCTTCAGCATCTTGTTTCCATCCCACCACCTACATCCAGAGAGACACATAAGAATTACTGCAAGGAGGAGAGATTTTTTTTAAATTCCAGATCAGACGTCTATGGAAGTTCTAAAATCTATGAAGTACCTAGCTAATAATTTTAACAGTGCTGCTGAAGTGATTTTTGCATAATAACCAGCTGTGCCTCACCATTAGTTCTCTTCAGCTTCTGTAGATTTTTCCATCGTTTCTACTTCCAGAGTTTGAGACAACATGTAGTAGTAGTGTTGAAATACCATCTAGTACATTACATCTCTGAAAAACAAAGCTAAATTAAGTAATGCAAATATCGTAGTGTATATGAGCTCCCAAAAGAGAATCAGTCTTATTGTAGAAAAATTCTTCTACAATTTAAAATGCTTTTCTTTTTGAAGTATTTTTCTGAGAGAATTTTGGATAAAGGACAGATGTAATCTCTTAAGATCATGACTGCTATGATGTAAAGCCTCTGGGTAGACTGTCGTTCCTTATTTTGTGTCCTGCTTTCCTTAAGGATATTACCTCAGGAAGGCTTCCTTGGGCTTTCGTTGACACAGACCGGGATGGTCTAATTGGTACTCTTTGAGGTGATTATGTAGGTATTTACCTTTGCTTGGGGAAGAACTGCCACCAAATTCCCCTAGAAGCAGGGAGGCAGCTGGAGACTGCTTTTGCAGGCGGGTCTGTTAAAACTGCAAATTGCAATTGCTTCTCTTTGCCCAGTAAAAGGATCACAAAACTGGTTCTTGGAACTTCTGCATCTGAAAAACATTAGATACCCCTGCAGCATTCTCCACCTGCTCCCCTTGCCCCAGGTTTGGTGTATCTTCTTAGGAAGGACAGAATAAATCTCTAAACCACCAAGGCTGCAGCTGTTAAAAATGCAGCACATTGGTGAGAGTACTAAATGTGACTCCTAGAGGGAACCAGTCTGATTTTTTCAACAGAGTGTGGGACACATAAAGCTATCTTTTAACAGGGCTAACACTTCTCTCCTGCAACCAAAAAGTGCAGATATCTGTTGTTCTGTGTCTTTATTGTTATTCATCATAAAAGATCAGCAAGTTCTGGGTGCAGAACTTAAACAGTGCCTTTGACTACTTCTGTTGGAAACTTCTGGAGGACTGCCACAAGCATCTGATGGCAGGTAGCAACATGCAGTCACGAACAAAGGTTTTCAGGATGGTTAGCTTCCTGTCCCTAAAATTAGGAAGTCAGCAGTGTATTTGCAGCAAATCTGTGACAGAGCTGACCTATGTCCACAAAAACAGCCCATGATGCCAGCTGACGTCCTCAAAAGGGAGGCTGAATTTTGTGCATAGCAAAGTAGCAAGTACATTGTTGCATGTATAACACTGCACATATGTACACACTCTGAAGTTGCCTTGTTCACACCAGACTTTTTAAGGCATCCATTTTTCCTAAAGCTACTATTCCACCTGAGTCTGCTCCCTCCCAAGCTAGCCCCCCACCAGCAGTGCTTGTCTAAGGGGATGGCCAGAGAGAGAGGAAAGAGACAGCCGAGGCATCCCGAGACTGTGACTGCAGCCGATTGTCTCTCCTGGGGTATTTATAAGCTGCATACTGGCGGGCAGGGGTGGGCAGTTGGCACCCTGACCTTGGGAGCTGAGGAGCCTGACTAGAATTCCTGGGAGCCACGTGAGCTGGACTGGCAGAAGCAGCTGCAGCCAATGGAGAGGAGACCAGCACTGGCTGTTCAGATTGAGTTTCACTCCTGTGGCTTGAGATTTTTCTCTTTCTCTCTCTGTTGTGCTTTTCCTCTTTGTTTACGGGATTGGACAGACGAATGCACTGATGGAGCCCTAGCAAGCAAGATGTTTGCCTAGTGGATTTGGGATTCTGCCTTCAGTGGTGAGCAACCACTTCTTGCCATCGCCTACCACAGCTCCAGCCCTCTGACATGGCTGGGCTTTTACGGCTCTGGGCCTCCTGAGCACACAACCCGCCCTCTTCTAGTGGGGCATTTTACGTTGTGTTCTCTTGTAAGCACGTCCTTTTTGCTATCCTTAGAGGTTAATGTATGAGGCTTTTTAATCCATGGGAGATGGGTCAGGACCAGACAAAGCAACAGATAGAGAAAGGACTCCATCTTTACCAGTCTAATCAGACCGAAAAGGCCCTGCGAGTCTGGATGAGGGTTTTGGAGAAGTCTGCGGATCCTGCTGGCAGGTTTCGGGTTTTGGGTTGCCTCATCACTGCTCATGCAGAGATGGGCAGATACAAAGACATGCTGAAGGTAAGGTGAACTGGAGATGAATGCATGCCATTGTGTCGCACCCACTATGGAACGTGGCTGGAGATCAGAACCTGAAGGGATAGTGGGGTGTATTTTGTGTGTAACAGAAAATACCAGCTACTGAGCGCATGTTCTGGGCTGCTGTAATCACGGTGCTGACGAAGAGCTCCAGCCCACAAGATACACAGAATATGATTTTTCACTGAGTCTGGTTCCTCAGGATTCCTGGGTTATTTAAGTTCTCTAGTTAATCATGGGAACCTTTCTTGATTATTTCCCGCATACAAGTACACCATGTTATCAGGCTTCAGGAAAAGGTATGAGAACAGGGTGTTTGTCCACTACAGCTTTTTACAGTGTGAATGTCAGCATAAAAGGAGAACTCCAAGTGAATTCTGTAGAATAAGTATCGATCTTGTGGAGACATGTCTGTTATCTTGTTCAGCTTCTGGCTGATGTCTAATATAGATCTTATATTGGGGGCTTTGAATTAAAATTATTTGTTTGCAAGGGGGCTGATTAAGAGGGAAAAGAAGATGTGGTTTTGGTGAGGTAATTGAGACATCCCAGATGTCTCACAGTTGGGGTCAGAGAGCAGCTCCCAGTTGTCAGGACATAGTAGAAGAAAGAAGGAAGGATATGGGACTTGATGGAAGAGTGGTAAAAAGCAGCTGAAGTTACATTTCAAGCGCATGAGGATAAACAGTTTAATTAAATGAACAAAAAGAAGCTGGTGTGTGGATCTGAGAAGTAAGAGGATGTATACAGAGAGCAGCAGGCAGCATTTGGGAGGGCAACTCAACAATCTGTAAGACAAGGCAAGAGGATGTTGTAATAGTCTTGAGAAACTATCCCAGCCTGAAATAAGGTCTTACTAAAGGGCTTTGATATTCTTGTCCTGATGTTTTGGGTTGCCTCTTACTAGACTAGCTATCGTTCAGCATTTAGAACAAAATGTGAAAGGGGTGTCTAGATCTCATTGAAAAGTTTTTGGTAGCTCTGTTTGGAATTGGAGGAGGGAGAGGGGCACATCTTACTGGTAAACCCATGCACTTGTCAAAGCCCTATATTGAAACCAAATACTTAGAATGAAGACAAAAGGAAAGGTAATAATACACTTGGAAAACATTTGAAGACAAACAATTCTGTTAAGTGGTGGGAAATGAAGTGGTGGCGAAAACAACAGACTGATTGGGGAAGAAAAAAGAAAAAAAGGTAAGATGTAGCTACCTGAAGGAAATACTGAAGACTTCATGGGGAAAAAAAAAAGGCAAAGGAGTGAGCTTATTATACCTGAACATTAATTCATTACCTGAGAAGAGAACAGAAAGTGGGATCAGAGTATGTGAATTTTAATTCTTCACAGTACTAAAGGCACAAAATAAAAAGTGATTTAAGAAGGGTTGTGATGCTCAACCTTTTGGAGAGAAAAAATTACTTCACACCAAGAAAAGAGGCTGTGGCAATCAGGGAATACTGAAGAACTTGTGCAAAGTTAAGGGAATGTGGGGAAGCGTGGGCTAGTGCACATCACTCAGTCCACATAGCAGCTTTCCTAAACTGTTTAGGAAGCTGAGAAGATAATGCAAACCCAACATATGCAATTTATGGTTGGTGAGGTTTGGGGGTTTTGTTTCAATTTTTTTGTTTCCAAAGAATGTAAAATGTTCTAGTAGCTTAAATTAATACATGTTGCCACCTTACAAAAAGGAAGTCATTGATTCCTTTGGAATTTGCCATCCATAATCCTAACTGATAACATGTAAAGAAAACTGCTAACTATTTACCTTTGCTACTGATACTAACTCAAGCCAGTGGTGTGCTTGGTTCATCACAAAACGTAAGAGTTACTACTTAGAAGAGGTTGCAGCCTGACAGAAAGAGACTTCATTTAAGAGAACAGTATGCAACAAATCCTGGAGGTTATACAACTGAAAGTGTCAAGATCAAGACTGCAATTTATTAGTAAAAAAATCATTAAAGAAGTAGCTTACTTTCTTCTATTAATAGAGTACTTTAATAGCTTAGGAATTCCAGAGAAAGTGGGATACATTACACTGAGTGAAAGAAAACTGAACTGCATTGTGTCAGATGTTTCCTGCTTCACCAGCTTCTCTTTAGGGCCATTTAACAGCTTTTTTACCCTTACTGCCAGCCTAGTTCACCTTCCCTGCCTAGAGACTGTGTGGAGAGAGGGAAAGGTTTCTTCAGAGTCTTCATAGGCCTTTTAAACAACCAAATAACTGCTCAGTGCATATGATGCTTCTCCATATGCTTATGGCCTTGTCTGCCCTGCTCAGAGATGAGCCTCTTCTCCAGTACAGGGCACTACTCTGTGGGTGCTTGATCTGTGTTTAAATAAACTACACACTTTTGTAAACACTGTCTTCTCTACTTAAAGTTTGCAGTGGTACAGATTGACACAGCGCGGGAGCTGGAAGACCCAGATTTCCTTACAGAGAGCTACCTAAACCTGGCTCGCAGCAATGAGAAACTCTGTGAATTCCAGAAAACAATCTCTTACTGTAAGACGTGCCTGAACATGCAGGGTACCACTGTGAGCCTGCAGCTGAATGGCCAGGTGAGCCTCAGCATGGGCAATGCCTTCTTGGGCCTCAGCATTTTCCAGAAGGCTCTGGAGTGCTTTGAGAAAGCTTTACGCTACGCACACAACAATGATGACAAGATGCTGGAATGTCGAGTCTGCTGCAGCCTTGGGAACTTCTACACACAGATAAAGGTACAGTAACCTAAGGGACAGAAGGATGATTGTCCCATGGATTCAGGAAAGCATTGGAAATCACATGAATTTCAGCCTATGTCTTTCCTGTAGGAAGTGAAGTACTGAGAGAGCACTGTAAGCTAAAATCCCTTTGTAAAATCTGAATGGAGTACTCTCCTCCACAGTAAGGATGGGAGGATTAGTGTCGTGTTTATACAGCACAGCAGAAGCAGCTGTGAATATGTGTGTTGAAAAGATCAAACTTAGCTTCAAAGAAGATCACATCAGAGACACAGGGCTGGCAGCCAAAACTCATGGATTCTCTATTTCTATCACTATTGTAGGCAAATAGCTGCCAGGAAGCAGCTGTAGGTAAAACCAGGCAGGGACTGAGCACGGGGGTGATTTGCCAGATCTAACTTCTAGTACAAACAGCAAAAAATAGGTTTTTCTCATGAAGTCTTGATTTTGTCATTCATAGAAGACTCATCACCTGAAGTGTGGTGACCAAAAATAAAGAAAATAACATTGTGCTGGATACTTTTCAGGTGTGAAATAAGAAGGGGAAAAGGAAAATTGAGAAGTTGTGGTTTCCTTTGTGCATTGTGGAGAATTAAAAAAATATGAGGACTTTTTCACTTCTGCAGTCTCAATATAACTTATTTGAGAATGGTTTTAGATATTTAGATAAGTTTTACATAATTATTGTAAAATAAGGTTTATTTTGAACATGCTTTTAAGGCAAGAAAAAATGTGTTTAAAAATTAAAATGTATTCTTCCTAATTGTGAATTTGATGAGGCCATGATTCTTAGTTCCTATTTCGTGCAATGATGGATAATGAGCTTCCTGGAGATCCCAACTCACTGTATGGAGAAAATGAAGGCTCCATGTAGATGTCACAAGCAGAGATGATGTAAGAGCAGAAGAGGTTTTCACCCTTTGCTTATAGAAGAGGGTAAATGGTTCCTGCAGAATAAAGTTAATGGCATACTACATAAAATTCATTTTCTGGGTCATTGCCCCAGTGTCCTGAACCCAGAGAATAATATGAATTCAGTATATGGCAATTCCACTTTTCACAGTTTGATATCCACCGAAATACTGCATGTGGAAGAGGAGCAGCACGAGTTTAAATATGTACAGAAATCTGGTAGCTGTTGCAGTGTTAGTAAATAAAAAATACTTGGGCTTTTTTCTTCTTTCCTTTTTGCTTTATTTTTGCTGTGACTGCTGTCTGTGTGCTTGTCTGCCTTACAGGACTACGAGAAAGCCTTGTTCTTCCCATGCAAGGCCGCTGAACTGGTGAATGATTACGGGAAGGGCTGGAGCCTGAAGTACCGTGCCATGAGCCAGTACCACATGGCCGTGGCCTATCGGAAGCTGGGGCGCCTGGCAGACGCCATGGATTGCTGTGAGGTACAGGGTGCGGGCAGCCGCGGAGCTGCCGGGGGCTCTGCCAGGGGATTTCGCCACAGGACCGGGAGCAAGAGAGATACCATGGCATTCACACTTGTCTGTAGATCTTCCTGCTGCCTTCCAGTCTTAGTGTTGTGGTTTCTGTAGCCCAGGGGCTTCAAAATTTGGGTCTATTAATGGCCCTTGGTTAGGAACATGTGAAAAAGACTTTCCTTGCCTTAAAAGATGGTGCCATTTCTTTGGAGCTGATCTTTCAGTGGCCAGAGTGCAGAGTCCCAGCCTTGCTGTTTTGAACTAGGAACAAGCTCTTCCACTGATCAGAGGCAATTTCTTTCAGGAGTCCATGAAGATTGCCCTGCAGCATGGTGACCGGCCTCTGCAAGCACTGTGTCTGCTCTGCTTTGCAGATATCCATCGCAGTCGCAGAGACGTGCAGGTACAGCTCTTTCCTGCCAGGAAGGATAGAGGGAATAGCAAGAGGGCATGAAAAGCAGGTCATAGCAAAACATGTGTTTTCCTCCCTGCTTCTCCAGACAGCCTTCCCTCGGTATGATTCTTCCATGAGCATCATGACAGAGATTGGAAACCGCCTGGGCCTGATCCAGGTGCTGCTAGGAGTGACTAAGTGCTGGATGATTCAAAAGGAGCTGGACAAGGTCAGTTACACACTCGTTTCTACAGAAGTTTGTTGGACAAGATTAGAGCAGAGTCTTGTACTGCACTTCGATGAGAGTATAGTTCAGAAGAGACCTGTCACCCCCTTGGTTCTGCCAACAGGGTCTGTTGCTTGTACGGATACATTTCTCTGAGTGGTCTCTCTCAGCCAGGAATTTGTTATTAATGGTAGGAACATCCATGCTGAGTCAGACTGCTAAGTTACAGAATTGCCTCATTAGTCAATGATGACTTTTAAGCTCTATGCTGAGAAACCAGCACTGGAGGAAGGAAGCCTTATGCTCTGAAATAGATTCCCCTGCCTACTTTTTAGTTATATGACTAAGCTCATTGATGTGCTAATTATGTTTAGACAGCTCTACAGCTCCACCATGTGCTTTGCAGGCAAATGTGGCATAAAATTCCTGGAGAAACTTTGAAGGTCTATAAACTTTGATGTGAAACAGAGAAATGAGAGCAGGAAGTTATTTGGGGATAGACAACTAGTCAATATAGAACAAGGAGGTGAAGTTACTTATTTTGAAAATGCTTAGGCAGTGTGTATGTGTGTTAAAGTCCAGACTGCACTAGATGCAGCACATTGCACGGCAGGAACATTACTGGGCCACAGAATTAAATGCTCAAACGTCAGCCCTGAACTAGCTCTGAACAACCTGGAGTACCTGCACAGTGCCACGTCAAGATGCTGGTTGGGTCTAAATATGATGAAGATTCACTCTTATCACTCATATTGAGACACCAAGAATTTTAGCTCAAATGAAGCAGTATATGTCTGTCAGAACAGACAAGTTCAGCGTGCTGTCAGCATCTGAGTGCCTCCATCAGGGAATCAGTTGGGTGAGACACACCGTGCAATCTCAGTAAGTAAACACAATGTTTGTTAGCAATGGAAGAAGAAACTGTGGACTTGAAAAGTTTGCTCAGTGTCAAAAGAACAGGACAGGACACAGCAGATAGGCCTCTGCAGGAGAGAATATTCAGAGCACTCATTAAACCATACATTCACTGATTTTATCTCCAGTCACTGTCAGCCTCTCATATCAAGCAGCTCTCACTTGTGAGAACATGATAAGGGCACAGAATCCTAATCTCACCAAATCCCACAGAAGAAGAAAGTGGAGGAATCTTGTATTCTGTTCCAGGCATTAGAGGGAAGTCTGCCCTGCTGGTTCAGGGACCTTATGTCTGCTGACCAAATGTGGCCTCCTTAGATGTCACATCCCTGAATATTCGCCCAAGCCTGTTCTTCAACCTGCCAGTCCCAATGTCCATTTCTCATGCTACTCATCTCTGTATCAGTTACTTAATAAAGAAATTTGCTAACTTTCCACTTGCAAATTCTCTGTTTTTGTCCAAGCTTCCTCCATCTTCACAGTCTCCTTGGCTAGTTAGTCCATTTCATTTGCATGTAATCAATGCAATTGCAGATCCTCCCAGGCTGCTCACAGCTTGCTTGCCCTCATTCTTGTGCAGTTTCATATTCCTGTCCAAGACAAACTGTCTCCTGGACTTGTCAACATCTCTTCCCCTACCCCACACACTTCACTTTGATTCTTAGTCACAGTCATTAGTTTCAGGGGTTTCCAGTACACACTCAGTCTTCCTAAGCACAGTTGTCAGTTATGTTCTCCCTGCTAGCCTTCAGTTCCTGCTTCCCTTTTCTACCATTTCCTTATCCTAGGCTGTTGCTGCCACCACAAGTCTAATGCCTTCTCCTCTGCATTCACAGTGTTTTTTCGCATCTCATCTGGTCCTCTCCTCCTACAACAGCAGTAATGCCAAATTATAGGGTAGAAATTTTATTATATTCCTCCTGAAAACTACTGCATTACAAGGGAGACCTCTTCTTCCCCTTGGACAAGTAGGAAGCAGATCTGAATAGTTCTGGAAAAGAGAGACTAATTATCAGAACAGCAAGGAACACTGGTGACATCTAGGGGAAAGTAGGGACTCATTTGGTATGACAGCTGCTATGCTAAATATTTCCTTCAGATTTAAAAAATGGATAGCAGAACACTCCTACATCACACCATGTATAAGTAAGGCAAGGTGGAAATATGAACAGCAGGGAAAAAATGGATGAGTGTGGTGTATTGGTGCTGATGATCCCTTTCCTCGCCTCTTGTACAAGTGAAATTGGAGTTGCCCAACAATTACTGAGCCTGCAAGGTAGGATGGGGACAAGGCTTGCTTTGCGTGTGCTCCATCCCAGCCCCAGTGAGCATGTGGGACTGAGTTTAAATAAGTCTGTATTCTCTGGCTTGGGGACCAGCCTCTGCCAACACTGACACTGTGTGCCTGGAACAGAAATGTAACTCTTGCATTACTTGTGGTCTTTCAGAAACCAAACTTTTCTCATGGTTTAACTTTTGGGAGGGGAGGGAAATCTGCCAGAAAGCTTTCTTGATTCTCCAGAGTTGCAGTGATGCTTGTTTATCCAAATTTTACTCTGTACATCTTTTTTTAAATAATTCTCATAGGACATTAATACAAGCCTGTTTTTTATATATTTGACTGAGAACTAATGACAAGTGCTCTCCATTCACAGGCTCTGGAAAGCATTGAAAAGGCACAGGAGCTGGCAGAGGGACTAGGGAACAAGGTAGGATTCCACAGCTTCTTTTCAGCACTGTTCATAGTCTTGTGTCAGGCAATATAAGAAGTCAAACATTGAAGTATCCAGACTTGTTGCTCATTATCATTCCTATTAACCAGTGAATGCTTGGGATTTGCGTTGTCATGAAGTGTTTGGTTGTGGGCAGTTGCACAGATAATCATCAGTATGCAAGTCTGAAAAGTGAGTGAGGAGTCACAATGGGATAGGCAAAGGGGAATGGGAAGCAGTAAAAATGGGGTATGAAACAGGCAGACAACTAGAGGATTACAGGTCTCTTCTTGAAAAACATTTTTGCCTGAACAGCTGCTGAACTGTGTGCTGGCTGGAGCCGAAGGAAAGTGAAATACATTGTATGTCATGGGTAGCTCAGGGAAACCATGAGTGGAAGAGCTGTGGAGTGTCTCAAACCTGGTGTTACCTTTTGTGACATAAAGAAGAAGGGTCAATGGCAGGAAGTGTTGAGACCTGCTGATGTTTCTCCAGCTGGCTGATGGGGCTGTGGCGTTCCCACTCCTGTTTCTGGTCTGTGTTCACCCTGTTGTTCACTTTTCTTATGTTTCTGTCCTTCACATGCAGCTTGGCCTGCTGAAGCTCCACTGCCTGTGTGAAAAGATCTATCGCACAAAGGAACAGCAGCGAGAATTGCGTGACCATGTAGTGAAGTTCCATGAGTGTGTGGAGGAGATGGAGCTTTACTGTGGCATGTGTGGAGAGTCCATTGGGGAGAAGAACAACCAGCTCCAGGCACTACCTTGCTCCCACTTCTTCCACTTGAAGTAATTAGCTGGAAGAACTAAATATTATTGTCATGACATTAGTCATAGGAAAGAGCTGCATATGCCCAGAGTAGTCCTATGCATGCTGTTCCCCAGGTCTTTGTCTTGATTACCTGCTTACCTTTGTCTTGATCCTGCCTTCCAGGATCCCATTGCAGTGCTAAGTCTCACAGACTTGAAGGGTGAGATTTAGCCATCATATCCATCACACTCCCACTTCTGTCCTCTAAATGATTGTTCACTGATGTCCTCACTTTGTACATGGTCAGCCCAGTTCACAGATTCTTATTTGATTCCTCTTGGGGAATCAGTTCTTCACTCCCAGGGGCAGTTTGGATTTTTCCCCTCACTTTCTCCCTTGGCTAATGGCACACAAAGGTGAAGAAGTTCTTCAGCCTGTTATCACGCTACCATCATTTTATTGTAGAAGAAACATGAGTGTTACAAACCACATCGATCTGAAAACTAAGAATTTAATAACAAAGTCTCACAGTGACACCAGAATTAAGATCAAACTACTGGGCAGTGAGAGATGCCCGATAAGCTCTGTGGACTTGTCTCCAGCAGCACAGGAACAAACTTTTGTAGAGGAATCTGCCGAAATGCCTCCATGCGAGGAATGGGAAAGAGATCCAATCTCTGCCCACGGCGGGAGGGCCCACGGGGAACAGCTTTATGGTGTATTGTACCTGTGGAGCGGCCCTGGGGGAGCCTCCGGCCGCGGAGAGCCCCCCCGACCCGACCTCCTCCCGTTGCAGGTGCCTCCAGACCAACGGGACCCGCGGCTGCCCCAACTGCCGCCGCTCGTCGGTGAAGCCCGGCTACGTCTGACGGCCCGCGGGCTCGGCCGGGGACTGACGGAGCCGCTCCCGGGCTGTGCCTGGCGGGGGCGTCCTCGGCCTCCCCTGCGCGGGGCCGGCTCGGGCTGGCAGCCCCGCTCCCTTCCCGCTCGCTGCTGTGTACGGGCGCTGACTGCAATAAAGAGTTTCACCGGGAGACCGCCCCGTCTGTGTCCAGCGCCGGGCTCCGGGCGCCGCCCCCGCCCCGCCCCACGATGGCGGCGCCGCCATCACTCAGC
>VZTF01006490.1:55888-73862 GCA_013397755.1 Cnemophilus loriae
GGGGCGGCGGGGCCGGGGCCAGGAGCGGGCCGGGCCGAGGGTGACGCTGCCGTTGTGCCCCCGCAGGACGGCGTCGGCGAGGAGGTGCTCAAGATGTCCACGGAGGAGATCGTGCAGCGCACTCGCCTCCTCGACAGCGAGATCAAGGTAGCGGCGGGGGGCGGGCCGGGCCGGGGCGGGGGGGGGGGNNNCGGGCCGGGCCGGGGAGCGGAGCCGGGCCGGGCCGCCCTCCCTTGGGAGCTCTGTGCTGCTGGTGCTCGTGGCGGGCGGGTTAGCACAGCCACAGGGACAGCAACAATCTAAACACGGTTAACTGAATCGAGAACGGCAGACTGAGGAATACTGAGCCGCGAAGGTAGGGAAGAAGCACTGGAAGAGCATGGACCCGAGGAAGCTTGAGGGGGCGGTTGTTAGACGCAGCCATGGATGCTTTAGCTAAAGTTACACAGGCTCTCCCTGCCTCCTAGGCACAGGGGAGAGGGAAGTCTGTTCTGTGGCCTGAGTCAGGTAGGATCATTGGGTAATTCAGGTTGGAAGGGACTTGAGCAGACCTCCAGGCTACTCAGGGCTTTATCCGGTTGGATCTTGAAAGCCTTTAAAGACAGATATTGCCCTGCTTCTCAGGGTGTTCAGTGCTACTGCTTGACAGACCTCGTGAGGATAAAGATTTGCTTTGCATGCAGGCTGAGCCTCTCCTGTTTCGGACTTTGTTGTTTCATCTGCCCATTGTGTACTCCTGTGAAGCATCTGGTTCAGTCTTTTTGATGCCTCCTTCCCCAGCAGTTCTGTTCTCCAGCTGAACAAACCCACCTCACTCAGCTGTTTCTCACAGGGCCCGTGCTCCAGCCCCCAGCCCCCAGCCATCTTGGTAGCCCTATGCTGAACTCAGTCCAGTTTATCAATGTCTTTGCTGTATGGGGGCACACCAAAACTGGACTGAGTGCTCTAGGTAGGATCTAAAAGTGTTGAATAAGGGGACTGAACACTTCTCTCCATCTACTGCCTACAGTCCTGCTAGTACAGCCCAGGATGCAGTTTGCCACCCTTGTTGTCAGGGCACGTTGCTGGCTCCTGTTCAGTTTACTGTCTTATGGAGGTCCATTTCTCAGCCAGACAGTCACCAGCATGTGTCATTGCAAGATGCACTTCCCTCTGTGGTGTGGGGCTTTGCATGTGTCCTCATATTGTGTAAGGGTTCTGTGTGGCAGCTCTGCCCTTGGACACCGAGACTATGTTCCCTGGTTTGGTGTCATCTACAAACATAATGAGAAAACATTCCATCCTCTTGCTTGTTCATTCATTAAGATGTTACGTAGATAGACCTGTCTCAAGATAGACACATTTTGCATAAAAGAGCACTTACAAATTTAGAATAAGTTTGCTGCCCAGTGTTAGCAGTACTGATATAAAATATTTCATAAATTCTACAGAGTAACTTCATCCTATATTGCTTCAGGCTCCACAAGTAATTCTGACTTACTAATGTACTTTATTATTCTTTAAAGACAGTAAAGGTAAATACGTGTCTTACTTTTAAATTGCAGAATACAGTAAGGAGTAGAAGTCTTTCTTCATTTTATAGTAAGGGCATTATAATTGCAAAATGTTTGTCAGAACCCTCACTTCGATTTTCCTTGAATGTTATGTAGGCTGTGTTTTATTAAATCAAATTTATTGAGTTTTTTGCATTTTTATTTAACAGATTCTGTATTGGCTCCTGTAACAGTTCTGTCCTATGAACAAGTATGTGTTACAGCACAGTATTATGCTTAGGCATAAAGACTTCTAAAAAGATATAGTTTCTTAGTGAAGAGTGGATTTCCCCATTGAACAGAATCACATCCACCAATTCAGGTGTGACCAGTTCTCCTGAGACCTCTTGGTGCTCCAGTCGCTTCAGTGGGGATTGCACAGTGTGTGTTTGCACACTGAGTGACTAACCAGGACAGGGAGGAAAAGGCCTGTCGGTGTCAGCCACACAGCACTGCAGACACCTCTGTTGGGTATGGTAGTGTTGGGTGTAAAGATACTCACTGTTGGATGGGGAGTACAGAACGTTTTTTCTTAGAGGTTTTTTTCCCTTACAGTTAGTAGGATCATAGAGTAGTTTGGGTTGGAAGGGACCTTTAAAGGCCAACTCCTGCAATGAGCAGGGACATCTTTAACTAGACCAGGTTGCTCAGAGCCCTGTCCAACCTGGTCTTGAATGTTTCCAGGGATGGGGCATCCACCACATTTCTGGGCAGTCTGTTACAGTGTTTTACTATCCTTATTGTAAAAAAATTCTTCTATCTAGTGTAAATTTACGCTCTTTAAGTTTAAAACCCTTACCCCTTGTCCTATTGCAACATGTCTTACTAAAAAGTCTGTCCCCATCTCTCTTACAAGACACCTTTAAATACAGAAAGACCACCATGAGGTCTACCTGGAGCCCTCTGTTCTCCAGGCTGAATCCTAGAATGGTTTGAGTTGCAAGGGACCTTAAAGATCATCTAGTTCCAACCCCCTTGCAAACATAACTAAAATAGGTGCGTATATGTAGTTACTTGTGTATCTGTATATATTAAAATATCACAACTAAACTAAACCAGTTGCCATATCTGGGTCATATTATTATGTACGTCACATTGCATCCTTGTAAGCTGTTGCACTGATTAGGCTAAGGCTACCAAGTGACACTGGGATGAAATTATTTGGGGTTATTGATTAGTTAGAGACCAGAATGGACTATGTAGCCTTGATTCTGAACAAATTTCGATTAATTTGCTGGCTTAGCTTTTTTTTTTACATTACATTTCCCTTTATTCTGCAGAGTTAGATTTCTGTAACTGTTTGCTGTGGAATAATCTACTGATTTTATCTTGCGTTAGTCTTCTGGTACTATTCCTTTTTCTTTCTTCTATGTACCGACTGCAGATCATGAAGAGTGAGGTACTGAGAGTGACCCACGAGCTCCAGGCCATGAAAGACAAGATCAAGGAGAACAGTGAGAAGATCAAAGTGAACAAAACCCTGCCATACCTTGTCTCCAATGTTATTGAGGTGAGAGTGGTGGGCTCTTACGCAGCGACGTGAGAAGTGTGTGCAGTATATAGTGGCAGGGAGAAAGGCAGGGAACTCATCAGGGATTCAAGACATGGAGTATTCTCAGACTACCAATGCTGCCAGAGCCAGGACTTTCGGGTTTCTCTGTTGGTTTTGTTTGTGACCTGGAAGTGCATGTCTCTTGCCCACTTGTTGTCTGGGTCGTTCCTTAGGCTTTGGGTACTGTTCATCTCTACCTAACAACCATCAGAGGGTGACACAGCCCTGCTGAGCGTAGACTTGAGCATGTGAAATTGGACACGTGCTCTCTGAAACGTGTGAAACAGCGAATGAAAGGCCATGGCTGTTACCCCATCACATTCTTTTTGTAATTCAGTAATTTTGATGATAGGAAAAAGAATGCTGATAGTTTGCTATTTTTAAAAACAGGATTGGTTTGTACTACTGTTTTAAAACTTAATGAGCTTAAGCCTTAATGTGAGCTGCTATATAGGAGAAGGAATCAACGCCATTAGCTACTACTTTGTTCTGAATTTTGTAATGTCTTTCTATGCTCTCTTGGTGTGCTGCTTCATGAGGAAAGGAAGAAACCATTTTTTACAGGAGGACTTTAATGCTTTCAGGATTCTACTGCTGATGGATGATGGAAGGTTTTATTTCTTCCAATGTATGTTTTTTAGAAGCGTTAATCTTGGGGTCATCTTGCTAGCCTGCTTACATTGTCATGAACTCTTTCACCCTGGTTTTCAGCTGCTGGATGTTGACCCCAATGACCAGGAGGAGGATGGAGCAAACATTGACCTGGATTCCCAGAGAAAGGGCAAGTGTGCTGTGATCAAGACCTCTACACGTCAGGTAAGACCCATGTGCCCAGCCAGCTGTGAGGAGTGATGCAAAGGACCTTCTCCTAGTACATCTGGTTTTGCTTACTTTGCTTTCATTTTTACAGACATATTTCCTTCCTGTTATTGGGTTGGTTGATGCTGAGAAGTTGAAGCCTGGAGATCTGGTGGTGAGTGATTCTGTTCTGAGTTAGATATGATGGTGGCCAGAAAATTGCATGTGCCTTGCCTATAAGAAAGGAGACAAATCTGTCCAGATTTTCCCAAGACCATTTTTCTGCTAAAATTTTAATAGAAAGGTATTATGGGTTCAGTTAGTGTTGTAGTAAAGAAAAGCAGTTTGAGATGTGTGTCCTTTATACATACAATTAGATGCTGAAACTTTAGAGATCACTTATTAAGTGTTCTAAACCCTGTCTTTTTTATTTTAAGTAAACTGGACCACTCGTTTAAAATGTGGTAGATTAACTGTGGCATTCCCCACTCTGCCAAGCTGGGGTGATTTGATGAGTGCTAGTGTCAAAGCTGGTTATTCCTGCATCCTTGAGCTCTAGTAAATCAGCCTTGATTGCATGTTTATTAAGTGCTATCTGAGGGACCTGTTAAAAGCAAAGTGCTTGTGTTTACAGGGGGTGAACAAAGACTCTTACTTGATCCTGGAGACTCTGCCTACTGAATATGATTCACGGGTGAAAGCCATGGAGGTGGATGAGAGGCCCACAGAGCAGTACAGTGACATCGGGGGGCTGGATAAACAAATCCAAGAGGTGATACTTTATGTATAGTTTCTGGTGTGACTGTGGACAACAGTCTTTGAACTTCAGCTCAAAAGCAGGCAGCCTGGATCTGCGGAGAAGAATGGATTTATGTATTAATATTTTTCTTCTGTTGTAGCTTGTGGAGGCCATTGTCCTGCCGATGAATCATAAGGAGAAATTTGAAAATTTGGGTATACAGCCACCCAAAGGAGTCCTTATGTATGGGCCTCCAGGAACAGGGAAGACACTTTTAGCTCGAGCCTGTGCTGCCCAGACCAAGGTAAAAGGAACCTGTGAAAGTGTGTGCTGCTGTAGAATAGTACCTGACAAAGAGTAAGAACACCTCCAGGGGAAGAGGGTCATACACACAAACTGGTGTTACAAAGGCTGTGATTTTCCTGTCTATTTGCTTGCTTGCTTGTTTTAATTAAGGGCTTCTTACAGTACTCAGAAGTGACCCTATTGAGAAATGAGGCCTAGGATTGATTCTCTTTCACTTCCCAGGCTACGTTCCTGAAGCTGGCAGGTCCACAACTTGTGCAGATGTTCATTGGCGATGGAGCGAAGCTGGTACGTGATGCTTTTGCTCTCGCGAAGGAAAAAGCTCCTTCCATCATCTTTATTGATGAACTGGATGCCATTGGCACTAAAAGGTGAGCTGCAGTCCATGTTGTAAAGTTCTTGGGAGCTGCCTAGCAGCTTCCTTTGCCTATGTATGTGAGCAGAGCCCCTTAAAGCATGGCCTACTCAGAAAGAGAGTGTGAACGCAGTCACAGATGGATAGCAGTTGCCACAATCCTTGGGCTCAGGAGCAAAGTTCGTCAGACTTAGGATCTGTCTGATAGTCTCCTGCTGTATAAAACTGTTTTCTGATCACTGCAGCAGGCACCTGGAGATGTTCACCCTCATTTAATACTTGGGCCTGGACAACAGAAGCCCCATTCAGCTCTAAGGACTAAATAAGTCTTAGGTGCTGCTGACAGTTATTCTAGTTGCAGTCCTCATCCTAGTACAACTGTAGTTTCAAGGAAGAATTTGGAACACCTCAGCCAAGGAGCATGAACTGCAGTCATTCTGTGTTTTGATGTGATTAAAAACATAGGGACAGGGTGGTCAGGTTCACACTGATAGTTTTACCCTTGTTTCCCCTCAGGTTTGATAGTGAGAAGGCTGGTGACCGGGAGGTGCAGAGGACCATGCTGGAGCTGCTTAATCAACTTGATGGTTTCCAGCCCAACACACAAGTCAAGGTTGGGAGCTAGCAGGGAGTGCTGCTGAGGTCCATGGCACTCTAGCAGGGGCTGGAAAACCATGTCCAGGGAAAGAAGCTTGGTGAATCTTTGGGGAGAAGAGGCTTGTCTTCCAGGTGCCTCACACTGATGATCCTACTTCTACTTAGGTGATTGCTGCAACAAACCGGGTTGATATCTTGGACCCAGCTTTGCTCCGCTCTGGACGATTAGATCGGAAGATTGAGTTCCCAATGCCCAATGAGGAGGCCAGAGCCAGAATTATGCAGATTCATTCACGCAAAATGAATGTCAGGTATGGCCTTCTGGGGCTCTGTTTGTCACTCACAATGGTACCTCAGGGCAGAGAAGTGGTTGGCAATCACTTGTTGGGAGCTCACTGTGGGGTTGAGGAGACTCCCTACGCTGCTTTTTCTATTTGGTACATGCTCTCAGACTTTTTTTCCCATTTGCTCATATCAGCCCCGACGTGAACTATGAGGAGCTCGCTCGCTGCACAGATGATTTCAATGGAGCCCAGTGCAAGGCTGTGTGTGTCGAAGCGGTAAGTATTCCTCTATAGGAATAGCACTGATGGGAGGAAAATGTGAAAGCTAGCATGGAGTAATTATTTGGAACTGGTGTGGTGCTCACATTCCCTCTCTAAATACTGTCTCATTGGGCAGGGGATGATTGCCCTCCGCCGTGGAGCTACAGAGCTCACCCACGAGGACTACATGGAAGGAATCCTGGAGGTTCAAGCAAAGAAAAAAGCCAATCTGCAGTACTATGCCTGATCTCTGCCCAGTCAAGGTTGTGGCCTTGGCAGAGGACAGGAGTAGACTGGACTGTATCACTTAACTTTCTGTCTGGAAAAAATAAAGCATTTTTTCCCTTTAAAAACAAATCCGTGATGTGTTGGGGCTGTTGCCCTTGCTCGGTGGTTCTGCATCTGTGTAAGGGAGGCTGAAGGCCTCCTGTCCACAGTGCCCGTCATGCTGCCTTTGGACCCTCCTCCCGCTAGAACTGGATTAAATCCTGCTCTCTTACTTCTGCATGAGGACCAAGAGGCTATACTGCAGTAAGTGTACTGTGACGTTGATGACTTGCAGCTCAGACAGCATCCCCAGTTTTTGCCTGCACAACCAGTGAACAGCCTACAGCCTTGCTAGAGGTTGAAACTTCTGAACACTCTTTTTGCATGAGTGAACACAATTCACACATGAATGATGTTTTAACTTTGTCAGTTGAACTTAGCTCTTGAAGCTTTAACAGTGTTGCTGGTATGTATATGTGAGCTCTCTGGTGAATCAGTTGGGTCATTAGTCATAAAGAATTCAAGGTTTCATCCACTGAGCAAGTCTTTCAGTACTTTTAATGCCAGTTGAGAATTACAACTTCCATTTAAAAATTACACTTTTCATAAATACACTGACTTTAGCATTAAGTATCTTACATGCCACTGTATTGTATTTTAAATACAATGTAAACATCTCCAAATGCTGGCCATCTCATCTTTACCTGTGCAGTTTTTGGACACTTGGGAGAGGGGCGGGGATGTGAGAGGAAAACCAGACTCGATGAATGAAAGAAAAATGCACTCCAAAGTACTTTGGCTGATGTTCCTGAGTTAGCCCTAGTACTTGTGCTGGTACCAAGGTCCTTAGTGTTCATTTTGGAGAGGGATCTTGTTCCAGCAGACATGCGTGTTCTTGACACGCTGCGCTCGGGGCATTTGACATTGGAAGGGGGTGAGTGGAGAACTGAGCAGAAGCCACACGTTCCTGAGGAAAATACACTGTGGTTCCTTTGGACACTAATATTAGAGGGGGCTGTACATCTGCTATTTTAGCAGTACCATTACTTGAGCTCAGGGAGAATTACTCATCTCCTTTCACAGAACAGGAGTTGCACCCACAAGTTAGTTCAGAAGTGAAAGTTGATCCTGGCAGCTCAAACTGACATTTTGAGAAATGTACCTCTGGTGGAACGGTTAAAAGCTGCATCTTGCATACATCTCCCCATTAAAACAAGGGTATGTTAGTTAGCCAGGTGGGTAACCTTAACTGTGTAAGAAGCTGAGAAAAACTTTTCTCTGCTTTCCCGAAGTCTGGAAGAGTTTTCTTGGAGTCTTGCTGCTCAGTTACAGCTAGCTCCTTTTGGAAACAGTTTGAGTAGTGAGTAAATAGCTGAATCCACAGCACGGAATAGCACAGGTTTCTGATTTAAATAAATTAATACTAAGAATGGGCTAATTCTTTGGCCTAAACCTCGGCTTAGATCAAGGTTCTTTTGGGAAAGGATGGCCTGAGCCAACACTAGACATGCCTGTTGCAAAAGTGTTCAAGCCAACTTCACTTAGCTCCTTGCCCTAAATTGGGTCTGAATTACACAGACCTGCAGCAATAGAGTTGGTGCGTAAACATCCCTTACAACTGGACGATAACAGGACCATGGAGGTACAGTTCAAAAAACAGCACAAAAAAAGACACAACCTTGGACTTAATCCCTTGTAAACAGAAGAAAAACTAATTGAAAGAACTGTCCCCCTTAAACCATCAATGATCAAGTTGCCAATAATTCAAACCTGGAGTTACTTGCAATGTCCGCGTCTGCGACTGGAGACTGTAGCAGTATCCCATGGGCTGGCAGCTCTGGCACTGCTCTCCACGCGCTGACATGCCACCTCTTCCTGGTGTTAACCCACGGCTCTGCCCAGGCTGCGCTTTCCAGAGTCTCTCCTCACTCCCTCTGGGGTCACACAGCCCCATTTTCTTGTCTGGGTTTTTGTACGGATGCCCGGGAGGTGTTGAGTGATGGGGCCAATGTGCAGAGGAACCCAGCCAGCAGGGTGAGGCCCAAGCCCCCCCAGGCACAGAACATGGACCAGCCATAGCCATGACTGATGTCCTCTGGCAGCCCATAGACGTAGCGAGGATAGCGGGATAACTCAAAATTGATCCCAGCTACGCATGTGCAGAGTGAGATGATACAGCAAGTACCTGCAGGAGAAAAGCAAGAGGGTTCTACACTGCCCTCAGACAGGTTAATTATACTGTTGTTTTCCCTCGGTATTTTCAAAGTCATGAATTTTCAAAATCAAGAATTACCCTTGGGGTTTCTTCTGCGGTCCTACCAGCCACTTTCCTTATAAGGCAGAGGAAAAAAAAGAAGGGAAAAAATGTAGGACTACAGGATACCTCGCTTCACAAATAACCAATATTACCTTAGCTCCTTTCATTGCAATTTTGAACTCAGTCATAGTTCATCATGCTTTGATTCTCCTGAGACTATTTCCAGTGACTAATGTCATTAGGTTCCAGGCAGTACTTGGGCAGTTTCTCCTATAAAAGGTAATTCGCTCACTGAATCCCAAGGCTGCAATGTGTAGCACTGCTTGGTTTCCACTAGGAACACCTGGACTTCTGCCAGCTGTACCCTAGGCCCACAGAGAGTCATCTGCTACATATTCACTAAACACCTATACAGAGGAGAAAAAAGTCTAAGAAGGCACTCTAGTATGTCTAATATACATTAGTACACTAGACTCCAGGGCTATTCTGCCCATTTTCAAGTTGAAAAATCAAAGTTCAGAAAAACCTTTGGTCATACAGAAAGTCTGCTCCCACCCAGAACAAACAGATGTAACAGTCCTGGCAAGCACTGAGCTCACATGCTTATCCCTGGGCCAGTGTCCTCTCAG
Source organism: Cnemophilus loriae (assembly GCA_013397755.1). Classification (NCBI taxonomy): domain Eukaryota; kingdom Metazoa; phylum Chordata; class Aves; order Passeriformes; family Corvidae; genus Cnemophilus; species Cnemophilus loriae. The sequence continues at coordinate 65,466 of VZTF01006490.1, forward strand.
GCTTGGCTAGGTTTGGACTTCATCATTACACAAAGACCTAAGCATCTTAGAGTACCAGAAAGGTGCTCTACATTAACTTCTGTTTGTTATGATTCCTAGGGAAAACTGAGCTGAGCTGTCTGACAGGAGCTACAGGCTGCACACTGGGAGCAAGCCAGAGGACTGTGCTCATTGTGCACATGGTCCCTGTGGCTTTGCACCAGCTCTCTAGAGCAGAAGGCTCATACACATACATTGGGGTCTACTGAGAAACATGCAATACCCATGCAAGCACAGGTCCTGCCCAGTGCTGAAGGTGGTAACTGCACTGTGCTGACAGTCTGCTGCGCTAAGTAACTGCTTCATGTGGTTGCTGTGGGCTGACGTTAGTTTACTTTTACAAGGCAGCAATACTGAATGTGGTGACTTGAGGAGCAGAAGCGAAAGGCTCTCACCTCCCATTAGGAAGAGCAGCCCAGCCACATACTGCATCAGCTCCTGCTGTTTGCAGCAGCCCAGCACACCAATGATCCACCCAAACAGGATGATGGAGACTGCCATGCCAATGAAGCCAGCTGTCATCCTCCGCAGATCTAAAGAAAGAAAAAGGAGAAAAGCAAGACAAAAGATATGAAGATGGCAGCACCTAGAGAGAACAGCCAGGGGAGAGTTCAGACAGACGTGGATTTACTCGTTCTAAAGTTTATACTTCAACCATGGACTTTTCCTCCTCCTGTAGCTTCTTTGAGGTAGATATTTTGCCCATTACACTGAAACTAAGGGAATCCATCTAAATTGGCTCCATTGTGCTGGGCACTGTGCAACTGGAGAGCATTTCTGTCCTGATCCAGAGGAGTACCAGCCAAATACTCCCCAGCATGGGACAGAAGGGGTGCATCATGAACTAATGTTAGGACTGTAAGGGCTTTTTTAAATTTTTTTTTTTTTGGTGTGGTGTCTTTCTTTGGGATAGAATTTATTGGGAGAGAAAATTTTCTGCTGAAAAGAGAAACAAAAGAAGCAAGAGGGGACACTGGAGAGGACTAAAGGATTAGCGCATAAGAGGCGCATAGTGTGAACTGAAAAGAAGAATAGTGGGAGGACAGAAGCAGACACCAGATCAATACAGTATTATGGGAACAACTCCAGTAACAAGCTCTAAAAAAAAGCTTGAGTACCAGTGACATGAACAGCACTTTGTTATCCCTAGTAAAATTGTTGTTCTTGTCTCCTCCTAGTTCAGTCTCCAGCTGAACTAGGATTTCCTTGGCATTGAATCTCGCGTGACAAGGGCTATGTTGAATTATGTAAGGCAATAGAACAAAAAAACATAGAACGAGGAACAGAAAAATACTGATTGAATCATTCTCATTCACTCATACTGATTAAATCATTCTCAGTCACAGGCTACAGGTCAGTTATCTGTGTGGGAAGGACTTCGGCATGATGCAGCTTGTGGGCCAAGTGCTGGTAACAGGAGGTTGCAAAGACAAACTGAGATGTTCCCTAAAAGAACTGGTCACCAGAAGGTTGCATCAGGTCACTGATGTGCACCCAGAAAATTGCAACAAGATCTATACAGCAATGCAGCACCTTTGCTGTAAGCCAGCTAGGAAATGTCTGTGCCCAGATCCAGAATATGATTACACCTTGCAATTCACTACACACATCTGTATTCCTGAATTCCCAGCTTTAAGCCCCTCCAAAGCTCATGACTCCTTCCAATTATACAGTTGGCTGCTCACACTTCCTCACTAATCAATCCGTATCTATGCTTAGATGCCAGTGCCATGCTTAGACGAGGTGATTGCGAGCCCTCAGCTGGCATTGCATTAAGGCATTAAGTAATCCAAACATTCTTGTGCCCTGCTCTGGGCTACTTACGGAGCGCGTGCCACTCATCCTGCCGGATGGTGTTGGTGATGTTGATGGGTAAGTTGCGAGGCAGAGAGCTGGAGGTGTAGTGGTACTTCACAGCAGTGCAGCGCTGAATAACTCCTGTAAAGAGACATCAGTGTGAAACAGCATGAAACCCCTGTGCCTTGCACCTGCTGCTGAGTTGGCTGGCCCGGCAGAGCTTGCCCAGGGAAAGCCTTAGTTCAGTAACAGAGCAAATGTAACCAAAAAAGAGCTGTTTACTTCAAAGGCTTTGGGATTAGGAGGGAAGAGAACCTGCAAAAGAACACTGGCAAAGCAGGAGCCAGGTGCCGACTCTCCAAGAAGCAACGCCTGAAGTTAAACAGTAATGACAGTCAGGAAAAACATCTCCAGAAGCTTTCTAGAGGAACTGCTATGATCTCTTTGGGATGTCTGAGACAAGAACGTGGCCAAGTACCAACAGGACTGCTTCATCTCTAAGAAGACAGCTGAAACACTTTGAAAATTTTGAATGAATGCTGGGAAATGAACTACATAGGAGAATCTTTTGAATTCACTCCAATAGTCATTGGCTTTTTGCTTTACTTTCAACAAACAGTAGTACCCAGGTAGGCTTGTTTCCATTACTGCTTAAAGAAAAGTGTACCCCAGATGTAAATGTGAACTTACAAGCATGCTCTTCTTGAAAGGGATTTTTAATTTAGAAAATGGGGGAGAATAAACATGGATGGTGAGGTAGAAGAGAGCAACCAGAAAGGTAAAAGAGCTAAATAGTACAAAAAGTTCCTCTTAAACAATAGCTACAGGGTCATTACCGCTATTTGAATGTTGGAGCAGAAGACCCATTCAAAAACAATCAACTGGCCATGAGCTAATTAAGCTGGTGAACAATCACTAGCAGGGAGCTGCAGACTCAGTGATCAGCTTTGCAAAGGACACTAGAAAGCCCAGGAGAAGAACTGAGCTTTGTGTGGCTCCCACAGCAATGAGAAGCATGATTTTGTTCTCTAACAATGTTCACTGGGACTGTAGTGACCTGGTTTCTGCAAGGATCTGCAAAGAGGAAGCCCGCATTTCACAAGATTAGAAGATGTATACAAAAGGCCCAGACAATTCCAGCCATCAGGCCAGGGAGGGAAAGGTGACCTGAATTTCCTCCAATTTCAAGTGGGCTCCCATTCTCAGCTGTGCTTCCCACCACTCTCTTCCCTTGCTGTGGCTCCCTGCTGCTTCCCCAGAACCACAGAGCACTTCCAGCTGTACGCCATACACAGAGGTGCTGCCCTTCACCTGCAGCCCGTGGCCCGCTCCTGCTGAGCAGTGCTCCCTCCTTGCACTTACCTCAGGATAAGGCTGTAGAGCCACCTGAGCCAATGATCAGCAAGACAATCCAGTGACAGAGGGTGTCAGTTCATTTGCAAAGGCTGCAGACATCTGAGTTAAGAACTTAGGCCATATATAGCACATCACAGTATCTAATCAAATTTCACCTGTAACTGACTGAACTCAATTTCAATACTGACACGATTTGCATGTGTTGTTGAGAAATATGTATATAGAATAAACTAATGACATCAGATTTCAGATTATAATGCACTGCATTCATTAAAGTATGATCTATGCACTTACATTTCCTGATCATAAAAGTAGTATATATGAAGCAGTATTTTAAACAAGAGCAGGATTACTATTTTTACAGCTCATTAAAGAAAAAGCAAAGACTAGAGATGTACATCCCTTATGATCAAAGCTATGGACTTCTCAGCTAAGACGTCACTGATAAAAATATTTGCTCTTTATTATTCCAAGAGTTTAATATGTAAACTAAAACTAAAACCTCTCCACCTTTTCACACAAATCTGGTTATTTAGAAATTTTTGGGTATCAATTCATTCTGCCTCTGGTTTAATAACTGTACTCCTAATCCTTTCTTCCCCAGAATTCAAAGTGCTGATTTTATATAGGTAGCACATAAAATTACATTAAAACAGCAAGTTTGCAAAAAAACCAGCTCAGAAGTGCACAGATTTCAGGGCTTTTGCTCAGTGCTGACCTCTAATCCACAGGCTTGGTAACAGCCTTTGATTACACCAGCAACAAGCCATTTTTCCAACAAGATTCTGTTTTCCTGAGAGCACAGGCTGGACCCATTCTGGTTTGAGCCACTATAGGAAAAACGAGAGAGGCCTCTCTCTGTAGATCTGCTAGAAAAGTTGAAATAGGCAGGCAAGAGAGTCAGGGGATCCGGGAAGCAGTGAGGGTGATCTCTCAGCTGAATACCTAAGGCATTTTCTCCCAGGAAATTTTAACAAACACCCAGGCAACCTTCAGTAGCTAGATTTTGCATTTGCCATCACTAGTTGGTGTTTCCCATTTTTTGAGTGAATCTCTGGATCTCACTTGCAGAGATGCTATGCACTCCAATATGGCCAGGTACTCCACAGGACTGCATTTAAAGTCATATAACACCTTGTTCTCTAAGTACTCAAGAAAAAAAAGTAAAAATCAAAATCAGGTTTGCAGTCCCAAAGTTATTATGAAGTAAAAGGTATTTCAAAGGTACTCCAATAAGTCCTTGGACCTGAGCCTTACATACCTTCGCGGTCTATAAAAATAGGGACAGCATCCTGCCCTCCATTTCAGAAACCTGCTAGCAAAGTGATTTCCCTTTTGTTTACAACACACTCAGACAAGCACTATAAGAAAGCCTGCCAAAATTAAAACCTTTGCCTTCAGGCAAGGGCTTGAATAGAACAGAGTCATGTGGTGAACAACAAGTGAGCATTGTCTGTTTTGGCACACAAGTACATTGGGAATACAGGACAGAAGGAGGCAGGTGCACATGTCATTAGCTTACCATAAAGCACACATCCAAGAAAAAGGTTACATGGACAGCCTGATCCCAGCATTTCTAAGGGCTTTAACTGAACACTGTGAGAGTCACACTGCATGTACAATTTTCTTGATTAAAAAATAAACATGAACTGCAATGAACTGCATCCAGCAGTGTCACACTGACACTTTCATGGCCCAGCCACATGCCTGTGCCTTCTCACAGCCAACATTGTTTCTAACACCTTGCCCTCAATGTGGGTTTTTTTACCCCTAAGGATTGCAACTGCAGGCAGGTTCCCCTTGGAACTCACACAACCCTCAGAAGAGTACATGTGAGTGTCTCCGGATGAGTCCTTTCTCCTGATTGAACGAAGGACGGGAGAGGTCAGAGGATGCTTGCTAGAATAGCCAGATACCCAGGCAGAGCACAGCGCCCTTGTTCCTAAGCTGCCAGAAACATGGAAACACCAACCCTGCTGTGATACATTCAGTTTGTAATCCCAGGCTTAGCACACCCTGACTTTCAGTTCAGTTTTTGTCTCCAACTTTGAAACATGTGGGTTTTCTCTACACAAGGGCCATCAGATCAAATAGATCAACCTCCCCTTAAAATACCACAAGAACCCTTACAGATCACACTGACATCATATTTACCAAGGGCCATGACCAAACAGATCAAGTTTAGTAAACATGCCACTATAATAGATCCTCTACAGACCTCATAGTCAACCCTGCAACTCTTCCAATTTATCATCAGTCAGAAAGAATGGGAAATACACCAGGACTGAGCAGTTTTCTCTGAAGGGCCTCACTGCTGTCCCAAAGTGTTGTGTTCTTCTGCTTAAGCATCCAGTGGTTCCCCTCACTTGCTCAGCTACATCGTGGTACCAAAAAGTCTTTTCTGCCCAGAATACGTGAGATGTACCAGTCCTACACCAGAGACTTTTCAGAGCAAGCCTGAAAAGCAATAAAATCCCTGGTTTATCAACAGTGATGAGCCTTTTATTTTTTAATTCCTTCAATTTAAGGATGTTAAAGTGCATGTTGTCCAATGAGCCCACCAAGTTATCCAAAGCAGCCTGTTAGAATGGATCTTCTCCAATTGATCATTTTCTATTGTCACCATTTTGTAAGCAACATTTTTTCACTCTACTAATAGGTAGAGAAGACCCCTAAACAAGATGTAATAAATCCCTGCAGGACCTTACTACTTAAGAACATTCCATGCAGATGTTTTTTGTTGTAGCATCAGTTATCAAATGTGGAATCCACACAGCACTGGCTCTACAAGATGACGTGTAGTGCTCATGTTCTTACACTCAAGAGAACCCCTCCTCATTTGTGCATAGAGATCCTCTCAGTTTCCCAACAAATGGTTCCGTTCTTTGGCTTCTATCTCTTACTGATTGCTAATCTACATTTTCCCCATGTGGTTTTTACATTATTTCTTCTTTTGCTTTTTAATTGTATTTTTAAAATGAAATGGTATTTTTTCACAGTTCCAAAATAGTGATTTTGCATTTTAAGAAAAATCTCACATATCATTCCCATCTTACATTTAAACATTTCCCACCTCTCAGTTTTGCACTACATTTTCTGACTCGTTTTTTCCTTTTAAATATATGAAGTGAATATATTTTGCTTTTTTAATATCCTAGATATATAAATGGATGCTTGTACATGCATCATTAGCTACAATGCTCAAGTATGAAAGTTTCCATGAAACTGCTTTGTATTAATAGCAGTAGATAAATACAGGACTAGAAATCCATGGAATTATCTAAATGGGTAAGCGTATTTATGGACTTAAGTAATTTATTCAGAATTCAGGAGAGACGCAAAAAGGAAAGAAATCTCACTCTAGAGAGACTAGAAAAAATGGAGACTATAAACCCAAACCAAAATTACCATAGAACTGTGAGAAAAAATAAGATTTACTCCTCTGTCACTAAAAGCCCATAAAAATATCTAGATTAAGGAATACTAGGAATACAGAAAGGCATCACACATCACCAAACAGCTAGCTGAAAACTTAATGCAAATTGAGGAGGAAGTAGGACTTCCAGCAGTGCACAGTAGTGATCTTCAGGTCACACCAGGGAAAAAAATATCTGCTTTTCCTTTTCAGAAGCCCCAGATCTGGTACCATGCTTGAGAGAACAGCTCAGATGCAGCCACACCTGACCATCAGTCGGAAAAGGCTGCTTAATCACAGTTGTCAGAGAAAAGACAGACACAGTGGGAACGAGGAAAGGCTGCTAGTAAAGCAGGTCAGGAGAAGGGATAAGAGAGTCATATCTATTTAAAGATCTGATTCTACAAGAACTATTATTAATAATTTGTCTCTAAAAGATGACACATAAATCTTTACAGTAGCAACTGCAGACCTAATAGCAAAGAATATAAGGGGAGCAAGGCTTTTTGTAGGGAAAGGCAAGGTCTTTTATTAGAACAGCTGGGGAAAAAAAGGAAAGAAAGTAGACAGAAAACATTTTGGATTTAGAGTCCTTCCAGTTTTATACACCAAACACTGAGGAAGACTACTCACCACTCTGTAATGCCCTGCATATAGAATGCAGACTCTAGCCTCTCTATGTGACTGTTGTAGTGTTGGGAAAATACTTCAGAAAAAGAAGTATTGAGGACCAAGCTAATATTCTTCCCCCCCCTTCCCCCCATCTTAGCTAATCTCAATGGGAGCTGAAAGCATTTTGCTTGATGTGAAGCAAAAAAATAGATAAATATTTTACATGACAGCCACAATTAATACAAAGAAATTAATGAGCTCCCTTTTAGTGAAAGGAGTTCAGCATGGAAATTAAAATGAAATCGCATAAAATGGATCCTAGGAGAATAAATCGAGAAAGAAGCTAAGCACACAGCACTAGAGTTTCTAGAAGTAAGAGTCACTGCTGTGCGTTGGAAAGAAGGGACAAAGACGAGCTGAGATTCACAGTGCCAGTCTATCCAGCCTCTGCTGTGCAGGACTGGCGTCACAGTTGGAAGCCAAGCTGAAGAACTGCTCTCGCTTTCTTAAGATAGCATTTCCATTTTGTGCCTCAATGGAAGCACTTTTCCCAACTCCTACTCTCTCCGTGCTAATATGTACCTGCTGGAACAGTAAGTCCTGTTATTTATCATTAACCATACATAACCCATTGACTTCATGGGTCAGCCCGCTACGTTACTCGTACCATCAAATGCAGGACTTTTATTCATACTTCATGGCCTGCTCGGCTTTGTACCATGTGCCACAACAGTAGAAGATCCATAGCTTTCTCTCCTGTCACCCTGGGGGCTCTGAGTGACATCTGCCACCACGAAAGCCTGGCAATCTACTGCAGCAATGAGAACTCCCTCATGCTAGAACGGGAACAACAGGTTCCTTTCACCTTGCTGCAAAAATCACAGTGCTATAAACAACACTGCACGCTTCTCAGCACTAAATTAGAAGAAAGTACCAGGGTTAGGAGGATGCCCACCGAGAGTCAGGCCCTGCACTGGGCCCCCGAAGGGGCTCTCCGAGAACACGGTCCCACCCAGCACTGCAGCATTTTTAGCAGACAGGGAGGCGCACAAGACCCCGGGATGGGGTCAGGGCCGCGCTCACCGCTTCCCCCACGCCAGCGACACCGGGAGCCACGGGTCCGTCGGGGCTCCATCCGCGCCCGCCCGCCCGCCGGCCCGGTCTCGCCCCCGGCAGCG
>VZTF01006490.1:74166-96548 GCA_013397755.1 Cnemophilus loriae
CCGCGGCACCGCCCCCGGAAGGGACACGGAGCTCGCGTCCCCCGCGCCGCGGCACCGCGCCGGCCTCGGTCCCGTACCGCGGCATCCCGCGGGCGCGGCCTCACGGGCGTCCCGGAACCGCCCCCGCCGCAGCGCCCGGCTCCTGCTCCTCGGACCGAGGGCCGCTCCCTTGGCGGAGCCCGTGGCCGAGGCGGTGCGGGGGTGGCCGCGGGCACCTACCAGGGGAGGGATGACCGGAGGAGGGGGTGAGCGGACCCTCAGAGCCTTTCCGCGGCAGTCGCCCGTCCCGCTGGCCTGCCCAGGGCAGAAGGGCAGAGATCAGCCCTGCTCAGGCCGCGAGTGCCAGCAGTTTTACAAATGTACACGAAATACAAACACCACCCGCAACATCATGTGTTGGCATTTGGATTATGACTTCTCCTCCACCCTTCATCATCAGTTAATGGAAAATAAGGCCTGAAAAAGCTGAAAAATGTCAACCTATTTTATACAATGAGAAGCAGATTAAATCCAAGCCATTAGTTAAATGCAGCATTGATAGGGGCACAAAATCTCTTCTGATCCCGCTTGTTGTATAGGACTTGCTCCTCCAGCTGCAGCACTATCAGTCAGTCCCCAAAGCCAGATGTTAGGGCATCGTCTCATCAATTCTGGCCTCCAGATAAAATGATCACTATGATAGTGATATGCTATGCCTAAACTACTAATTTAATTTCCAGTTTTGAAATCCTTAGGTTTTGGGTTTTCTTTTTGTTAAAAGTAGTTTTAATTGGTTCCCAGGAGCAAATGTTCAACTGTAGGAGATTCAGATCCTTTGCCCCTGCCACCACCTCCCCCTTGTCACTTCTTGGTCTCTCAGCCACACGGAGGACAACCTAAGCACCCTCCCCAGCGCTTCTCCCAGCAACACGCCCAGAACAGTGTGCTGCTTATCTCCCTTAAGCACTCTGCCTGGTGGACACATGCAGCGGCCACAGCTAAAGCTTGTTTTAACCACATTTCTGCATGATCCTCTTCTGCAGTTTGCACTGGACAGATGGGATTACCATCCATGCAGCTGCACATTAGTGCCTTCAAGGCAGACAAATTGAAAGGGCTGCTGTCAAAAGAATTTTCTTACACATACCAGCTAAATTAAGTCTTCCACAGCAAGAATGAAAAATGATTTTCAAATACAATCACCGCTCTAGCTAACACAGAAAAATCTTTCAACTGTAATAGCTCTTTCTTGGAAAGATCCAAATATTCATATTTCCTAAGTCTGCAATCCTATTATGTCACCCTACTTTCCACGAGAGTTCCTCAGGCTACGGTTTCAGAAGAAAGGGGCTTCAGCAACACCATCATCTTAGAAAGTTCCCATGTATGAAACTCTTTCTAATTGTTCTCCTTTCTGTGCTACTGCAATTGTGTCAGAGCCATTCTTCCTGGAGCCTGTGAAACAGGTAGCTGATTAATTCATGTTAATTTTGATTACTTTTGAGAAGGAAAAAGGGATGAGGGAGGGAGGCTTATAGCACAGCCCCAAGGGCAGGGATACCAACACAGCACAGTGCAGTGTGGTAAATCCAGGGACAGAGATTCCAAAATGTAGATTACTGGCCAAATCCACAGACTGACATAATGCCCTTGATCACCTACCCGCCTTCATCTTCTTCCAGCTCTTGGGTTATGGTTTTCCTTCTTTTTACAGAAGACTTTGGGTAAGAAGAGATAAAAATGCACCATTTATAGCTGAAAATCTTCCAAATGAAGGGGGGGATAAGACATTCTCTGAACCCATGTTTTTGAAGGGTACAGAACTTCCTTTTAGTCCTTTCTGGGCAATTGCTACACACAACCTTTGATGACTGCATTTTTGTCCAACATGGCAGGTATCCAGCTCAGTGTTAACTGAAACCAGACAGGCCTTGAGGTTTTTTGATTTAAAAAAATAACTGACTACAGCCAAGAATGGTTGCAAAACTCTCTGAACAGTAGAGTTACCATGCAAAGCTTTCCCCTTAAAGAGGAGAAACTTACTAGCTTTTCAGGGAATCCAGAGCAGCAGTCAAGAACTATGATTGTACCACACTGCTCCTGGAAAATAGTTCCACGGCAGCAGAAAGAAGAAACTGGATTAGAACTTTTTCTTTCAATTGTGAAAGTCTGAGGAAAGTCTGGCAGCAACCCAGAGTCCAGACTAACCCAGAGATATGTCTCTGTAATTCAAATGAAATTTGAATTGGATTTTTAAATCAAAGAAAAGCAGGAACTTCAAAAAAAAGGCCAAACCAACCAAACAAAATAACCCAACAACACAAACCAACATGGAAAACCATTTATTTCATCTCTATTGTCTCCGTGCAGAGCAGACCAATACAGATGAAGGGGGAAAATGCATAAGAGCAGCTGAAAAAATAGAGCTAGAAAATACAATTCTCTCTGCATTTCCAAAAGTGACAAATGTGGTGGAGTGATGCTCCATTTCCTCCCAAGGCTCTCAATCCTCAGCCCCACGGCTGACGCAGTGGAAATCTATCGAACCCCTCCCTCCCACAAGCCCCATGCTACCTCCTACCAGGGTATCTTCCCAAGAACCACAGACTATCCATGCCTGTGACAGCAGCCAAGAAAAACAGCTCAGAAATTCTTTCTTCAGTGTCATCCACTTCACATTCCTGAACGCTGAGTATAAAATCCTGACTGTGGTTTTCAGTCTTGGCAAGGCTCAGCACTGATGCAACAACGCCAACTCATGGGCACTCACCTGGCATTGCCTCAACTTAAATGCCAGCCTTATTTTGGGAAAGAAATCTTGAGGAACAGCAGGCACAACTTTCTGCGTAAGCCTGCTTCCTCCAGAGCCCTATTACAGGGTCTGCTTAGCTGCAGTCCCTGGGCAGGGGGAAACCCCAAAGCTAGAACCAGAGGGTTGGCATACTTCCCCACCCAGTCCCTGCAGGCTAACTGGATTAATCATCCTTCCAGGAAAGCACAAAGTGGATGCTACCTTCAGACCTCACAACAACTGAATGATGGATAGAGTAGTTGGCACAGGAAGGCAACTTTGTAAAGAGGAATAAAACAATTGCACTAAGCCTCCCTCCTTGTTGCAGTGAAACTAGTTACTAATGCAAGTCCGGAGAAAGGAAAGCTGAAAGAATTTCAGACAGCAGTTCCTGGGCAGACAGAACTGCAAGCATGAGCTCTCCAGTGCTCACTGAAAAGTAGGACAGGAGCTGTCATAAAAAAGAACTGTGTCAACAGTTCAGGAATCTCTTAGGCAAGTAATGCCTCTACTGTGGGCAGCATACCTGCCTTGCTGCTCTGACCCAAATCGCCCTCTCAAGGCATAAGCCCTCTTGATAAGGCCCTAGGCAGACTGGAGAGCTGTACTGCTTTACAAAAGCTGTTAGAAGATTGAGCTAAGTTGGTGTAAATCACACTGTGGCACCTGTTTTGTGTTCAGTGACTCTGCTAGTTGAATTAAACCTGTTTTTAAACAAATCTAAGGAAAGCGAGGGTGAGCTCTACAGAAGGGATGATCTAGTAATTGTGCACATCTCTGTGGCAATAAAACATCCCTGTGGAATTACAGCCTGGTCAGCCCTGTGAGCTGGGATGGAGGAAAGCACTAGAAATTTTATTTCTTTTTATTGGTCTCAAATTGCCAAAAATTTTATCCCAAGCATCACATAACAGAAAACTCCTCTTAAAGCATACATATTGTCACCCTTTCACATCCCTTTCTCACCTTACTTAAAAATATTTTTACCAGCAGTTTCAACCTTTCCATTTAAGGGCTGCCAGTATTCTTTCTTATCCATTCACCCTCAACAGATGAACTCCAGTGTGAGGTAAGAACCCTAGAAATAGGCTACCATCTACATGCTTTTAAATCTAAAAAAGTCTACACTGAGCAGAGGAAAAGCTAACCAGGAGTTTCCAGCTGCTGACCAGGCTGTAGTGTTCAAGCACCTCTGCCATGACAGTCTAGGGGGGCTGTAGCATGCTGGGCAGGGCTAACATGCTACACCTCAAGAAAGCTCTGAAACACAGTGTGGGGCAGATGGTGCATGAATCAGGTCTCAAGAGCAGGCTCAGAGGGGTGTTCAGCTAATGGTTATGAGGAGAGGGAGCTCAGTCACAACAGCTACATGGCTTTCCCTCCAGATGTGAGCGAGCTGGTATTATGGCAATTGGAAGAAACATTTACTGATCATTTATCAGATAAACAGTTGGGCTACTGGAGTGGTTAGGGCTGAGGCAAATAATCTCCAAAGTCATTTAATTGTAGTGACCTACCCTAAAGCGCCTCAAGCTTTTGGCTCAATTTCAACGTAAACAAACACAAAACAGACCAAAAGAGCTGGACTGCTGAGGCCAATACTACCTTTAGGAACAGGTGGTGTCAATGAAAAGCTGGAGATCAAGTTGGGAAGGGTCTCTTCCCCTCTATCTCATAGCACCATCAATTTCTCATGGGTAGGGGGTTCTGGCTAAAGCTGTTTATTGTTGCTTTGTCATGCCTATTCTGCCTCCAGCCCTTAAAGTGGTAGGAAAAATCCTTTATCTTCATCAGCTACAGGAATCACCTCTGTTGTTTTCCCACAAGAGCTTGGGAGGTGCAGTTCCATCAGAATGAACCGAATGAAACATCATTCATTCATCATGGAGCAGTTGTTCTGTTCATTTCTGCCCAGCGTATCTTTTGCTCCATAAAAACCAACCAAACAAAAAAAGAACAGAAGCCCTCATGTGTGGATTTTAGCAGAACAGGGATAGGAGAGCCAGGGAATGAAGTCTTGCACAGCCAGACCTCTCTCTCACCTGCTTCTCATACTAGCAGCCAGATCTGCGCGCACACACACATAGGAAGTAACATTAGTGTTCCTTATTGCTTTGTAAAGCTCAGAGTCACTGTGGTGGCTCTGGGAGGCATCATGAGGTCTGCGCAGAGGTCACTCAGTTGTGAGCGCGAGTAGCACCATGACTGTAATGCCCGTACACAGGAGCAGAATTTGCTGCAGAGAATTCCTGGGAAAGAAACAGCAAAATTAAGAGGAGCCATAGACCAATCCCCATAAGCAGCTGTGCAGAGCTCTCCAATGATTTGTTTTTTGCCCTTCCAAGTCTACCACATGGAGAACACAACAGTTGCATGAAGTCACTAACACAGATGAGAAGACCTTCCCAGCATCCCAAGCAAAGATGTTGTCTATAAACTAGCATGTACTTGTTCCACTCAGCTGCAAGGCCCAACTCCAGGCTTCAAAATCAAGTCAAGCTGATTCAGTCATGCAGCTATTCAGATACATATTCATGTCCTTTCACTCACAAGGAAGCCAGCACTTATGCAGCATGTGCACAGACACTTTAGGGACCTCATCCAGCTAACAACAGTTACAGGAAAAAAAAACAAATAAATGTGGCCATTCTTTTAGCACTATCTCAGGTTTATGCTGGATTGAAGTGACTGTGTGCCTCCTACCTCTGCATATTCTGCCAACAACCTCTGCCAACGCAAGAGGTTACCAACCCAAATTAACATTTCTCCACAAAAGTTCCTACCTCCTCAGATAGAACTGTGGAGCTGTTTTTTGAGTACTGTTTCAGTCAAAATTAACTAGGTGAACCAAGGCATCTTATTCGAACTATTAAAGTTACTTGACTTATTACAACTAAAATAGGAGGGAACATTCAGGGGCAGTTCTGCCAGCAGATCTGAGAGGGTCTTTACTGTGGAACAGCTGGATTTGGACCTGCTACAGCCTTAATTAGACTGCAAGAAACTAAAATAGTACACGAGGGAAACTCAAATATACTGGAATATATATACCACTGCAGAGGAGAGATGTCTGAGGTGGAATACAATGACAGACCATGAAATGCTGAGTGATAAAGAGAAGAAAACTATTATTTCTACTCGCACAGCAACACAGTGATATCTAATAAAAAAATCAATAAGCAAGAGTGTAAAAACCAAATAATAAGAAGCATCACTTAACAGAGTACAGTCAAACTCAGCAAACTGCTACCAAAAGGAGGTTGCAGAAGCCCAAACTAATGCATAGGGTCAGAAAGGAATGGGAGAAGCATGGAAGGATAGATTCACATGCGGTTATCAGACACACACACCTTTGTGGGGCCCTGGTTCACACAGTCTCTACACCAGTATGGGCTGGAAGCTGAAAACACAGACTGGGCAGTGGTGTCCTTACTGGACATGTTTCCAAGGAACTTGCTCTAGCTGGCCCTGCTACATTCTGTGCCAGCACAATCTCTGGGACTCACCCAGGTGAAAGCTCTCATGTTACAGAGGGTCTTTGTAGTCCCACAAATGCAATAGATAGGACAGCAGTCTATTTTGATTCCAGCCTTGTCCATAGGATTTGGAAAGCTGGCATTCACTCACTTTCAGAACAGGCAAAGGGAAGGGTTATATCCCTGCCCCTGGCAGCAAGAATTGCTGCAGAGGAACAGGAGGGAGCACTTACCAAGGATTCTTTTCCTCCAGGAGATCAGGCACAACATTTACCAAGGCAATGTACAGAAATCCTCCAGAAGTGAAAGGGAGGATCCAGGCTACTGTTTCTCCTGCACAAATACGGAACGCTTCAGTTATTACTGAGACAGAGCTATGGAAGACAACACAGAAGGGAAAGAAGATACATAAGGATGACAAGCACTGCCTCCCCCCCATTTCTACAGAGGTCCTAGGGAGCCTTACCTGCTCCTTTTGGTGACTGAGCACATATTGCAAAGCAGGCTCCTAGAATTCCCCCCAGAGCTGTGGAAAGCTGCATCTTGGCTGCACTCCAGCGGTCAAAGCCAGCCCGAAGTAGAATTGCAAAGTCTCCAACCTAAGAAAACCAAGAGCTGACTGTTAACAAACATGAATACTAAATTCTCAGTCACAAAGGCCATTCTCAATAAGACCGGTGCTTCAAGACTGTTCCTGGTTTTCAATGTTGTCAGTCTCCCAGAGGGAGCAGCTTTCAAGAAGACAAGAAAATGTTAACCAGACCCAGACCTCCTCTTAGCAGATGAAGCACATTGCAATCCCCCTCAAGATGGCAGGATACAAAGCCCACTCACCTCATGTGGGATTTCATGCACTAGAATGGCCATTGTGGTTAGGAACCCAACCTGCAGCAGAGAGAAAGCGATTAGGAAACAATCCCAGTATTCTTGGATGAATCCCATCAGGTCCCATACACTTACAGGGATCCAGCTGGAGCAGCAGATCCTGCACGAGTGCAGGCTTGACTGGGAGTTTAGCATTCTCACAGTCATGGTGCTCCAGCTCAGTGCAATGGGGACCCCATAGCCCATCATCAGTGTTGAAGACCAAAGCAAAAATGCATTAAATGTCTCTGCCTTGTCTATGTCCCTGTTTCTGAGGTGACCATCCTCATCATGTTATTTCTGGACTGCCTTTTGAGCAGATAAGGGTAGATGAGCTAATCCATCCCCTAATGCCAGTACAAATGACTACTATGTCCCAGATTTGAAGAAGCTCTGCATCAGAGGATCAGGATAGGGTTGGGTTTTACTTGGGTTTTTAGCCTGCATTTTCTCAGAAAATTCCAGAAAAGAGGAAGGAACTCCTTGCATTTTTTGGCTGTTTTGAATGTTGTATCATACTTGAGACAAGGCCTCTCCATTTCAGTACACAGCTGGGGACAGAAACCTTACCTTTCTGCTAACCAGGAAGCTGGCTGCAACTGCCAGGCCGTGTGTGAAGTTATCAATGGTGTTGGCCAGCAGATTGAGGTATCCACTAATCTGCAAAGAGAAGCAAGAGCCCCTGATAAAGGAAGAGACGTAAGAAGATAAAAGAAAGTACATGGCTTAGACATGGGTTGTGCAGTCACGATCAGATGGGAAAGGTCAGAGCATGATGCTTCTGCTGAAAATCTTAAACTACGTCACTGCATGAGTACAAATTAAATGTAATTTTTGGTTTTAGAGTAAACTAAGATTTGGGGTAGGCAAGTATTGTCTGAGATCAGAATAATTACTGTATGCAAATGATGAAGAGCTCTCGAAACAGAAAAAGAGAAAGGAAAAAGAAGAAGGCCATAATGCAAGAATATATTTAATTCTAAGTTGAACCAATTTTAGGCAATGCTGACTAATTTACACAGGTGACTGGCTTCAAATATGACTTGATCTTGTTTTCAAGTCATGTACTTTAATATCCAACTGTTAAATATCTCCTCTTCAAGAGCTGGCAAGAACAATGCAACAGAACAAATGCTGCTGGAATTGCTTTCTATAACTAAATAAATCTTCAAACATTGTACCAAAAATGTTCATGCTTGTGGGTTTGCTTTCCCTTAACAAAGAATCAAAAGAGAAGATAGTGATGACAGTCACCAAAAAGCCACCTACTAGAAGGCTGGATAGCATGTATCAGCATTTGCATATAAACACGTTTCTTAAAATTATAAGCATAAAGCAGCTGCCTTCCTCACGAGTCCATCTCCATGTTAAGCTTCCCTGTCATTCTAACCAGGGTCATCTCCTGACAAAATCTGAGTATTTGACCAAAAGCAATTTACAAGAGTACCACCCCAGGTCTTTAACTCACAGCTTTTTGGGGTTTTTTCCATCATATTTAATGAAAACTACTGCATGTGGGTCCTGAGATACTGCAGTTCACTATATGGCGCTTCAGTTTAAATTATTATCAAACCAGGTGTTAGCTCATATATCAGGCTGTCTCTGGACTGCAAGAACTCCAGATACAGGGCAGTATCCAGTGAGTGGAGAGACTGTCTAGAAACTGTGAAGCATTAACCTCTTCCTTCACCACAGCATCAGATGCCAAAGTTCAGCTGGACCACCACAAGTGCTGATGGATTCTTCTTCAGGAGCCTTCTGTCAAATGTCTCTCTCCAAAAGCACCACCTTTCTGCAGGGCACTTTCACGGCATTATCTTGGGGCACCTTTGTAGCCTCGAAACTTTTTAAAGTGCATTGATAATGAAATATGAAAATTAAGGATTAAGCACAGCCTAGCCCACTTTTAAGTAATAATCTAAGTAACATCTCCACAATGAATACAAAAGAAGACCCCAGCATGTTTTTGTAAGAAAGGAAACACAAACAGATGCATGCAGGCAGACCCTAAAATGCAGCGGTTTTACTTCTCATTCTTCATACTCTCATTCCTAGACAGTCAAATATGACTGTCTAAAATTCACCTTTTCATGTCGTATTTTTACGTGACGGCGTTTTTCCCACAGGATAATAATAATTATTCACAGAAGTTTTACACAAAAATGCTTTTCCATACTGTCGTATAGGGAAAAAATAGACTTCGTGATTAAAACATTATGACTTTTTGTTGTCAGTGGCTTGGGCAAAAGCTGTCACTGAAAGAAGCAAAGCTTTGGAGTGCTCAGAAATAAATTGGGTTGATTTGACAGTTATGAGCCTCTGACATTTACATTCTGCGAATCCCTAATAGGATGTTCTCGTTGCTCATAAAGAGCACAGCCAGATGAAGTGTTTATGTTCATGCTTCAGAATTAATGTCACTGTGTAATAAAACATACTTCCACAAATCAAGCAGGACCCCATGTGCCACAAGGAGAAAGAAAGAATAAGCGAGGCAAAAGTACTGTACACAATGTTTTTACTTGTTGAGGGAATAAAGGCTGCAGTGAGGGACAGAACTGATCTATGTCTGTGTGCAAAGGAAACCTCCCCCCTGCTGTTTTCAAGCTAGGACAAATTAGCAGAAGTTCTAATATATAAGTGGACAACGGCCAACTCATTACAACTTACTAATCATTAAGCCCTGAAGGGTGACTGTGTTCATTTAAATAGTATGTTTCCCTTTTTGTTTACTGAAAAAATAGGGGTTTCTGAGTGAATAGCAGAACCAAAAAAAATCTGTCATGCTATGGATTTCACTCTTTTCTTCGGGAGTACCTATTCTCTTCACTCAGAAACATCACTTCCGTGCGTGTGCCCTGCCCAGTGTGGCAGCCACGCCCCCAGCAGACCAGGGCACCAAGACCCCCCTGCCCAGCTGCCAGCCAGGCGCATCTGCCAGGCAGTGGCACCCGAGTTCTGACTGCGGCTTTCAACAGGCCATCACTTCGCATTCCTCCTCTACTGTCATGCTGGTTTTTATGGAGCTTGCAGAAATCTGATCACCCTCAAGACTCCTATCCTCTCTTGAACTCAAGGAAAATTAATTATGGGTTCAAAAGTTATTGAAAATGAAGGGCAGAACAGATGGACAGACAGATGGAATGACTGCTTATGTTGTTGCCTAAGGAAACAGGCTAACAACGCAGGAGTATCTTGGTAGGTTTGATAATTTCCACCCTACCAGGAAGGCTATTAAAATATTCAGATTATATGATCAGAAGGTAGCAAGTTCAAACTACACCTATTAAGTCTTTAGTTTCTAATTCATGCTTATCAATAACCATCTGTAAAACTGAACAGATGTGTTAGGATTTTAAAGCTAGAAGGGCTCTCCATGGTTGTCTAAACCTTCCACGTAACACAACTGAAAGAATTTAATTTCTGCACAAAGTTCATTGTTTCTTAATATACTACACTCTGTAGAAAGCATCTTAAAGCTCACAAGTGACAAAAAATCTGCTATCTCTAAGGTAAGTTGGTCCATTGGCAAGTTACCCTCAGTTAGAGAGTTGTCTCTAAGTTCTAGTCTGCTACTGTTTGCTATAGCTGTAACTACTCAAATTTAGTCATTGCTCTTGCATGGGTATTTGTTTACTGTAACTCACCCTTGATCTGTCATGACTACAGAGCTAAACTAAAGAAAAACACTTATCATGTACTGCAAACTTAAAATATTATTTCATCTCTTTTCTGACTCCTTTACAAATTATCAGTAGTATTTTGGATAACTGGAATAGCACTATTGGAAAAAGTCAGATAGCTGTTCCAATTCTGCTATACAGAAAGAGGAACTCTTACCTCTCCTCTTACATATTATTTCCTACTCACCCATCCTCCTGGCTGTAGCACCATAAGGGAAGAATGCGTTCAGACAATTTCCTACTGTAATCCTCATATGTTTTTCCAAGGCATTGACTATCTGGAAACTATCCCTATCTTGTAAATATGATCTGCGGTCCTTCTTAATCTATTCCTTATAATTGCATGTATCAAAACCTGTTAAAAATTCAGCACTTTTGATGAAGTTACTCAGTTTAGCTGCTATCGCTGACTTCATGCAGTCACAATGTGCCATTTATGTAATGCAGTACCTGCAAATGTGAAGATATACTGTTTTTATAAATAATGGCTTAGAAAAATCATAACCAACCAGTGAACAGATGTGAGGGAGGCTGCATTAAACCAGTCCCTTTTGATAACATAGAATAACAGATTTTTAATATAGCTAGTATTAGCAAAGTTGATTAGAATGGGGGAGAAAGTTATGTTTTATATACATTTGTCATGACCTTTATTAAACAATTTTATGCCTGAATAAAAAGCAGAAAAAATGTCTGGTTGATAAGAATTTATCTTACATACAAGCATACCAATTAGCATTAATTACATTATTATTTTTTAAATTAGGACCATGCCCTGAGCAATTGTATCCCCTATCAGTGTTTCATTTCTACTTGAAATCAGTAGTCTCTAGTTCTTTATATAAACCCTTCCAAAATTAGGGCACAATGTTTCATAACCCAGTAATACTGGTGTCTTCACTACTACCACCTCTAGAAACATCCACGTGGCACCTTGCAGTTTCTGCAGGGTCATGTACAAATTACATGAATGTGACAGATGTCAAAAATACTCAGTGACCTCAGCATAACTTTCATGTTCCATAGGAAGAGCTATAGTTACAGCAAACCAGATTTAAAACAGAAAGACTGAAGAGCCTCTGCCTGACCACATATCCAGCTTTGGGCTAGTTCATGCAAGCACACTTTCTGTTCATAGTTACTCTCATACAATCTTGCACATTTTTATGGGCTTCCAAACTCAAATTGCCGGTCCTCCTTCACCAAAGTGGTTGTTTACTCTCTCACTTGTAAAGTGCACCCAGAAAAGGGTTTTCCACAATACAAAGATAGTAACATTGAACTGAAAGCAAGGCCAATGTAAAGTATCCACTTCCCAATGGTACAGGACTCTTTTTTCCTCCTCCACCTCCACTCCTATGAGCTTGCTGCTCTCCCTTATCCCAACACTACAAGGCTGCCTGTCTGCATGCCAAGCTGATTCAAGAAGTTAAGTTAGGAGAGAAATAGACCAGGGGGTGGGAGGTGGGTGTGTAGGTGTAGACAAGCAAATTCTTTGCCTGTTTAGCTCCCTGAATAGGCTCACTGTGAGGTCAGATGAGATCCAGTGCAAAGGAAGCAATGGGAAATACAGGTTTGAAGACAGAAGTGGACAAGAAGTCAATTTTTGGCAGCAGATAAACTGATAATCTGAGAAATGGAACATGTAAATTCTACACTGGGTAGCTTCAACACACTTCCTAAAGGTGTCAAAACACTTCCAAAAGGTGCCTTAAAAGGAAAAGTGCAGCTCAAAATCAGTACAATGCAGGCAGTAGAGAAAAGAGAAATCATGGTGCAAAAAATTAAGCAAATAAAGACATATTGACTAGAAAATATAGAGTAACAAAACATGAAATTCTGTATTTTGGTATCAGAATTCAGTCAAAACCCACATCATCAGACTTATGCCTTTATAATATTGACTTTGCCTCTTCTGCATAACGTGCAGTGTAGATTTTCTCCAAGTCTGCTATTTCCTCCCTGCTGTGACCAGGACACACTTTGACAGAGCAAAATTAAGCATAACTCAAATGCTGAGTTCCCCACTCAGGCACAGTCTTTCCACAGACAATTCCTGACTAAAGAGTGAAGGTGAGTTTGTGGGTCTCTTACCTTGATTCTGTTGTTGGTTGGACCAGACTTTACAGAGGAGCCATTACACTGAGCTCGTGCTCTTTGGGACTGGCCTGCCACCTTCGGCAGGGGGCAGCCACTTCCATTGGGAATCTTTCCAGATGATGCTTTGGAATCACAGTCCTAAATTAGGGGAAACAAACCTGTTACTGGTTTTTTTTCAGTGATGAATAAGCATGAATCAGGATCAGAAATCCAAGCTTCACCCTGAATCCTTTTGTGCTTACAATGTGAATCAGCAGCTTTGACTCCCCAGTTTAATAACAACTGCCAGAAATGAGACCGATTCAGAGAGCATTGTGACATCTGCCCTGAAAGACAACAAGAGCTAAGACCTCCCAATCCTCAAGAGAAATAGAAAGAGGAGGAATTGGAGTCACAGCCCCTTGGCATGAGTCAGGTTCTACTAGAAAGATAAGGGACTGAGCCTGCCCCTCCTGTTAGCGGCTGCTGCCCAGAGAAAAACAACTCCATCTGGGCAGGAGATGGAGGGAAAAGAGTCTTGCTCTCCCCAGTGTATCAGAATAACTAAGTCTACAGAATTATTCTACAGCTGGGATCATCATCTTCCGAACAACAAGATATTTATCTAGGATTTCAGCCTCCCTCTAAACAAGAAGATGACGTTCCTTTCAGACATTAAGGCTCACATTGAGTCAAAGTTAACACCTGATTGCTCTTATGTAGTGCCTGACCTGCAGTTTCACCTCTCAAAAGTCATGGCACAGCAAGAACTGAACTGTCTAAAGGAGCTGCAACTAGGAGTTGTGCAGGTGTCTGAAGACTAGGTGCTCTCCTCTATCTTGGAAGAGGTACCTCTGGCACCTTCTGGAACCTCTGTCTACATCTCCCCTTTGCAGTTGGGTGACTCCTTTGAACTTAGTATCACTGGCCAATCACAAGCCCCTTCTACCACACAAAGTTACCCAAACAAACATCTGGTCCAGGACATAACCAAGAAAAAACATCCTCAAGAAGGCTGGCCTTTGTCCTGACTGAAGATCCAAAAAGAGAATGAGTCACAATGGGTCAGTGGAACATGCATCAGCAAGCTGTCACCCCTCAAAGCTTACTTGAGCGAAGTCTCATTTGCAGAGTGCTCCAGCTCCCAGTCCCCACAAAAGAGGAGTTATCTTTCACACTTACCACATAAAGAACAGAACCAAACCAGAAGTGAGAAGTCTCAGTTGAAACCACAAAACAAAAGCCTGAAGATGAAACCTACTCCTACAGACCAGTAGCAAAAAAGTGTCAAAAAACTCCCAAAGGGCAATGACAAGGTACTCACAGCTACAGGATAATTTCCTGATGCTGTCAGATAGGGCAGATGAGGTATTCAGTACAGAACTTCAAATATAAGAGCACTCCCTCTCCTCAGGCTGCTAACTTACCACACCAGGATACTCCTCCTCTTTCTCTAGGAAGATCTTCTCTAGCACCAGGAAGGTCAGGAAACCAATGATCACCCAGAGACCCAGAAGCTTCTGCTGCTGAAAGCTCTGCCCTTCTCCTGAAGGACAAAAGAGAAATCTTCACATCTCTATTAAGTACATAGTTTTTCACACAGTTCCAAGACAAAAAATAAATGACAATGGAAAAACTTCCTGCGAGGTTAGAGGAGTAAACACATCTCAAAACAGATTAGTTTAACTTGCTCACTCTTGATCTAAGAGATACTATCATCTCAAGACACTCAGAGTGAGAGCTACCGTCCCTTTTTCCGCACCAGCTCAACCCAGAATATTTCCTGACAACACTGGGAATTTCCCTGAGCTCCAGAGGCAAGTGAATATTACACCAACAAAAATCCAGCAGCTGTACCTACTGAGCAGCAA
Organism: Cnemophilus loriae; assembly: GCA_013397755.1. Lineage (NCBI taxonomy): Eukaryota > Metazoa > Chordata > Aves > Passeriformes > Corvidae > Cnemophilus > Cnemophilus loriae. The sequence goes on from VZTF01006490.1 coordinate 88,910, forward strand.
GCCCTGACATGAAATCTGCCATTAGTGAAGTTACAGACTCACCTTCCCCTTTCTGCCACACCTCGGCAAGTAATTAAGCCCAAAGCTATAAACTTTCTTTTCAATTACAGCCAAGCTTGTGAGATAATAATCCATTCAGCCTCATTGCAGAAATGGAAATTGCATTGCAATGGCAGAACAGAACGACTCTGTAACAGGACTTACATGGGTCAAGGAAACCTTTATGCTTCAGGACAGTCTGGCAGAAGCAAACAAGCTTGAGCAGGAAGACAGAGTAATTTGGGAACCACTGTAGAAAGGGCTGAAAAAAAGTACAGCAGGTTCTGCTGACAGCCCTAGAGCTGTGAGGCAGAAGAGGACTAAAGGCCGAGCAGATGTGAAAACCCAGGATATAGGTGCAAGAAAGTCTAGGAAACCCAGGGCATCATCTTCCCTCTCTCACATTTTCAGCAGGGAAATGACTTCTTGGTTTCTTAACAGGTGGGATGCAGCAGCACTTGCCTTCTACAATATCAGTTTGCTGAAGCAGAGAGATACAAACATTACAGCTTTCAGCAACCCTGGCTATTTGAGGGATGAAGGAGCTACATTGATACCACCAGGCCTATACCAACTCAGTGTTTAGTTTCCTGGCAAACACAAGTTTCTGTCACCTGCTTTTCCTTTTTCTTCCTCTGCCCCATCCTCCAACCTTAATTATAGCTCTACAGACAATGTTCCATGATTTCTCATGGAGCAAAGATTGCAACACATGAGCTCCCATTAATCAAAGCATCCAACAGAGGGGCCTCAGTTAGTGCCAAGAAAGAGGCTCTACAAGTAACATACACAGGGACAGATTTGTAAAAAAGGTGCACCTGATCTTCAGCTAAGATGGTGAACATGTTCATGTACTAGACTACATACACGTTCATAACCTCCCATCAGGTGAAAGAAGCAATCCCTTTCCTTACAGAAAGGACAGAGGAAAATAAGCAGAGATTTACAGGAGTCCAAGGCATGATAGGAAAAGTCAATAGACAAGAAAACCATTCCAAGTTACTAAACATAAAGAAACCATAGCCAACTGAGGAAGCCTCTAATTTCAAAGTCTTTGGAGGACTGCTGAGTACAAAGATGAAGTATTACATGTGTGGTTTTTTATTCTCACATCCTTCCCTAGGCATTTGCTTTTATATATTGCTTGAAAAAGGATACCAGCCTAGACCAATTTTTGGGCTGACCCAGACTGGCTGGTCTTGGGCTTTCAAGATAGAACAGACTCAAAACATGTAGCAGTAGGCACAGCACAAGCTGCTTCCAGGCACATAAGGCTCTCATACCTGTTGTTGCACTGCATGTGTAGGCCCAGGCTTCAGGAAGCAGGTGCAGAAACACATTTCCCAGTAGTCCACCAATTGCAAAACTCAACAACTGCTTCAAACGATGTGACCCAGCTAAAAAAAAAAAAAAAAAAAAAAAAGAAGAAAAAAGAAGGAAAAAACTGATCACTACTCAGCCAGGAGCCAAAACACCTCCAGCTGAGATTTTGCACAAAGAAACTCAAATTAGAAGCATCTGCAAAGCAAGCTTTCAAAGGAGAGAGCACAAACCAAATGGAGTGCAAGAAAAAGTCCTTGCACCACTTGGCTGGGACAGCAGTGTGTGGGAAGGTCCTGAACCAAGCAGGGTGAAAAACAGTAGTCTTTGTACAAGCTCCATCCAGGGCTTACATTCGTCAAAGGACTCCCTTTCAAATTCACAGGTATGGAATAAAGCACCGAAAACAGATTTCTATTCTAGAGAACAACATTTCTGTGACAAGGTCCTGTTCACCACTGTGCTGCTGTCACATCCCAGGACATTTGGCTTCAGAAAGGCCAATGCAGTTGGCAGGTTTACCTTCTGACCGCAGCGCAGCTCCTGTCTCAAGGGGGATCACCAGCAAGGGGAAGACCCCACTCAGCCCCACCATGAAGGAACCGATGAGGGAACAGATCCAAGCATCCAGCCGCTCGCTGCTGAACAGGTGTCCCCAGGACTCTGCCTCCTTGTCACACAGAGAACCAGAACTAGCAGCAACATGACTCCTCGGGAGCTGCTGAGCTTCACAGGCCGCGATCAGAAACAAGGAGAGTGTCCCATCAAGCAGAAGTTTTTGTTTTGTCATTGCTAAGTGGTCTCAGCCGGGCTGGCCAATCTCTGAAAAGAGAAGGGGAAAGCAGCCCTGAAAACATGCTCAACCCTCTGTTCTACCACCCCAGAAGAAAGGCTTTGGCCACAACAACCCCTCCCTTCAGCATCTTAGCACAGGTATGAATACCCATGAGGAACACCTGAAACTCTTCCTGATTTCAACACAGTACTAAAGGACAGAGAGGCTGTTTATCAACGGGTGTATGAAACTGCACATGATACACCTTGGGAAAGCATTAGGCTTTCACTATTTCCCTTCAGATGGGCTGGACAAGGACTCCAAGTACCCTTGTTCTTGCCCTTCAGTGTCCCAAGGCTTCAGAAAAAGGTATTGACCGGAGATGCTACCCAGGTAAGTCTTCTCTTTGCCATGGAACAGCACCTCTGTAACAAATTAGGATGCAAGACAGGCAACATAACAGAGGTCTGTAAACTCATGAGTGGTGAAAAGACAGGGAACAGGGTAGATTATTCACCATCTCGTCAGACATAAGTGCTGACACCCATCCACATGGAGGCAGTGAGGGTCAGCTTCGAAAGAAACAAATATGACCCTTCATCAGCGGGTAACTTGTGTGGTAGCACTTCTCCAAAAATGGTGAAAAATTTTACATGCATTCATCCAAAGACAGGACAAGTACTAGACAGACAAATCTATTAATTGTTAATGGTTAAACAGCTCACATTATGCTCAGGAAATTCCCTGACATGAGAGGAGCTGGAGGCTGGAAGTGTACTTGAAAAATACCATATCAACTTGTCCTGTTTTTATCCTTCTGTAGAAAGATACTGGATTAGATGGTCTCTTAGTCAAAATCAGCACAGCTGTTAATAAGAGCTCTGCAGTCACAAGAAAACTGGAGAAGACGGCATGTTAGAAGACAAAAATAAAGATAATTACACTCACTGACAAACAGGGAAGGAAAGCAAATGATGTAAAGACTGAAGTACAAATGTTCCTTCAGTCTCCAGAAGAAGAAGTGAAATGTGACAAGGAAGATTAATTTGGAAATGGGAGAAAAGGGTGGGTTAGAAGAAGACAGACCTAACAAATGTTCACAAAAGAGCTCTTGAGTGAGAGGTAGTAACAGCATTCACCTGAAAGCATGTAAGAAACCAGTCTAATCTCTGAAGCATTAGTGACCATCTTTGAAAATTTACAGAAGTATGGGAAGGCCACAAGAAGGCTGGAGAAGCATCATGCCTCACCTACCTTTATAAAAGGAAAAAAAAAAGGTGGGAGAAGTTACACACCAGTAACTTCAATCCTCTGAAGGATTCTTGATCAAATTAAATGATCAGTTTGTAGTTACCTATAAGATAAGAAATTGATAAAGATACCAAAGCATTAAGTAACAGCCGGATAGAAAGGGACCTGAAATTCTCAAGTCAAAATTCAGGGTGTTCAAGCCAATCTAAGGGCTCACTGTGGATGCAAAGGGTGGTGTTGCCCCTTGTCCCCCTCCCTTCACGAAGCATCACCTCTCCATGCTCACAGCAGACTCCACCAGTGAGTGGCATCAGAACAAACAAGCAGGAAAAACCACTTTTTTAAACTCATGGCCCTTTGCCAATTTCAGTCCCTGAACAAAACCACTGCAGGAGGAAAGCCAAGCTGCAATCAAAAGCAATCAAAAAGAAATTAAGGGACAGGGTCCCATGGCTCCTGTGAAGGAGAACACCAATCTCCAAGCACAGAGACCATGGACATCAGTAGCAGGGATGAAAGAGGGAATCAACGAAGACACTGGCTTGGCTAGTTGTGTAAGGACCACTAATGCTATCACTTTTTTCTTGCAACAACAACAAAAAAATCTGTCAACACACGAAGTTCAAACCAGCTCAGGATTTTGGGCCATATTATTGCAGTGTTTTGATGCAGCCTGTTTGGCTGCAGGAACCCCACACCTACCTATAACCTACTATCAAACCAATCTCAGTAAAGATCAGTACAAAATAGTACACTAAGGGCAGGGGAGGCAGGTGTGGAATCAAATGGAAGTGATAGAACAGAAATTCCAACATGCCACAAAGAAAAAACATACACTGATTGATAAACTAATTCCAAGCCAGCAGGCTTATGTTGTTATAAAGTAGGTAAAACTCATCCTGGGACATAGTAGTAGTGCCATTGCAGGTCTCACACAGGTGAGACTTCAGCCATCAGACCACATCCAGCCCCACATATTCCTCCTCATAAAACACATGCAAAAATCTGAGACACTGCAGTGGAAAAAACCAAAAATTAGAGTGTATAGAGCATGACCTGGAAAAATGACTGAAGGACCTGGGTGTGTTTAGTCTTAGAAAGATAACACCAAAGGAGCAGAACAGCCTGCATACATTAAAAGTCCCAAGAAAGGGGGAAAGTGCTCTTCTTCCACATGAGTTCAAATGGTAAACAAGATTTAGCCTGAATATGAAGAAACAAATATACATAGTGCCAAAGTGGTGATATACTGAAACAGGTTATCTAGGATGCAGAATTTCCAGCACTGTTTTTTGTTGGGGTTTTTTGTTTTGGTTTTTTTTTAATTTTGAGAAAAAGAAACATCTGATGCTGATACCATTTCATTGCAAAGATTAGATCCCTTCTTTGCAGTCCTTCAGCCCTACACCCCTTCCAAACCAGGACTGGGCCTGATGGATGTCCTCATTCTTTACAATAGGATTAGACCTATAAAATGACTGAGAACATTGTAAGGAACACACCAAAAATAAATCAGAATTTATACAACTATACATGCCTATCGAAGAAGCAACACACGTAGCTCAGCAATGATGGGAAGTAGCACAAACCTCTTCTGTAACATTGTCACAGCTTTTGAGAATCAATCTGGAAAAGTAAACATTGTGATGGATTCAACAGGTCAATTTCTTGCATTTCATTCTCCATACTCACAACCAACATAAGCCCCAAGGGACACCTGAAAGGGTCTTCAAGAGGCAGTAGCACACAGGACAAAGGGCACGTCCAGGACTCCGAAAAAGGTCTGCATACTTGGCTTCATGTCCCTCTTCCAGCCACAAAAGGGATCAGGTTCCTCCAAAAGGGGATGGTGGTGGAAAATAAATGGGAATAAAGGTGTAGAAAACTGATTCCCCTAACTCACATTAGTGTTGGTCAACTTTCTGTGGCCCACAGGTCTTTATTCTGCTGTTACTCAAACGAGGGAAAAGCAGCACATTTCTTTACTGGTGCCTCTAGACTACCATTACATCATGCCTCAGGAACAACTCCATATCTCATGCAATAAATTCCTCATGTTTATAAAACATCTATGAGAAACCTGGTGTATTGTCCAGGACACACCTGAACTGCTCTTTGTGTCCAATTAATTATTTAGAGCATATTCCCAGCATTTCCTTATTCCTAACACATCATAACCACTTCCTCAAAAAAAAGGAAAAAAAAAAAAAAAAAGCACTTTTTATCTCTATGCCCCCTTTGCTTCTCCATCTCATTAGTACATTAGCAAAGTCTCTAAATTCAAACATTCAAACTGGTTGCTATAATGACAAATATTTAAGAGGAAGAAAATAAGCAGTGGAGACATAGTCATAGGAAAAAACTGCCCAAGAGGAAAATAATACCCTGTCAAAACAGTTGCAAAGGGTGGAGGAAGTCTCTACCTACCCTTAATTTTAGACAACAGCATCTGTTTTAGGAACCCAGTCAGAAAATGTCTTGAGAAATTTCTAGAGAAAGCACTGCAGGTTCTCAGAGACATCTGTGGTCATGAGGCAGAGGCATAACCAGGTTTACAGATGTGTTTTCTCAAGAAGAGTTTATCACATATTTAAGAGCATACAACTCTCTGGGAGAAAAATAGCCAGCGGGTCGTTTACTTATCAGTTTTGACAATTCTCCATCAGGGATCACAGCTCCTAGCTGTGCTTGATTCACAACCTGGTGACCATGACCACTGGCAGCACTCTCCAGAGCACCATGCGTCTGAGCATTCAGGAGTCAAGTCTGCTCAGCTCCTTCTGCAATGGCCTCAGGACTGGAATAACCATTAGGTTTTCCCAGCCCAGAAAGAACAAATAAATGAGAATTTGCCATTTACACACTCCTGAGCAGGGGCAGAGGAAGCTGCACACCAAGCCAGGAGGCCCATGCGGCTCCCAGGGCCTCCCCTACCTCACAGTGCTCACTGAGCACCTCTGTAGCAGGCAGTCACTGAGAAAACATGGACAAAATTAAAATGGCAAGGCAAAAACCTACTGGAAAAGAGAAAATGAAATATTGATATGATGACTATGCTTCTATCTATTACTCTTTTCCTAGACACTCTGCCTTCTCAGACCACGCAATTTTTTCTCTCAGTGCAATTGCTCATTGCCACATAATAACATTTTAGATGTTGTTGAAAGGGAAAAAAAATTAAAAGAAAAGGCTTTTTTACAAGTGTTTTTTCTCTGGAAGCCAGCTGCCTGGTCTTACAGTTGCAAAAGAGTACTGCATGGAATGGAAAAAAGTTATTTTCCAGGGAGGAAGAATAATTTTCAGCCAAAAAAACTCTACGTGAGCCACCTCCCTCCATTAGCCCTGTGGAGAGTTTTGAATTCCTCCTGGAAACCCCGACCTCAGCAGAGGCACAAAAGGTCTCCAGTACTCCCTGAGCACTCCCTTCTCTATGAATCACTGCCCATCTCTAGGGAATGCACTGCTCTGGTGGGACCCTTCCCTTTTACCCCATCCCTCTCATAAAAAAAAACACTCTGCACAGACTCACATTTCTGGAAATGACAGCGTGTGCAGCTAAAAGCTGGAGATGCACAGGGTTACAAACACTGAGGTATCGCAGATCAGAACAGATTACAGACTCAGGGCAAACCTACGAGCTGGCAAGGAAGGCATTTGAAAGCGACTGAACACTAAGGGAGTTTGGGAGACTGCGACGCCTTCCCCATCCTGCATCCTTTCACCCCCTAGGATGAAAGAGGGAAGTCTGAGGACCAGGCAATGGCGTTCATTCCCTCTGGGCTAGGTGGGATTTCTTTCCTCCCAAAGCCCAGGCCGGGCAGACACCCCGCTCCCGCTGCCCTTGCCCAGCCCGGGCCGGGCTCCAGCCCCGCTTTCACCACAGGCGATTAAGGCGGCGGGCCCGCTCGTGTCATTGTCTCACATCGCGGCGGATGGGACAGACAGCGCGGGTTGTCCATTAGAGGAAAGCTGAGCGATGCAAAGCGAGACATGTTTGCCGCGGGGCGAATTAGTAATGAACGCCGCTCACGCACCTCACCGGAGCAGCACATTAGTTACCGCCCGGGGTCCCTGTGCCACTGTGGCCGCGCAGACCCGGCCCCCCGCCGGCCTCTGCGCCGAGACCTTCTCGCGGCATCGTCTGCAGGAGGAGGGACTTCCAAAACTTTCTCGGCTGCGTCCCGCGGGGACTGCGCTCGCAGCCTCGGGCACGCCCGCAGCGGCAGCCGCACGGCGCCGCTCCCCCGGCGAGCT